>CM059811.1:1332586-1347586 GCA_030435695.1 Brachymystax lenok tsinlingensis | reverse complement strand
AGAGAGAAAGAGAGGGACAGGGAGGGAGGAAGAGGAGACTTAGTTCTAAGAGAGAAAGAGAGGAAAACAAGAAGAGGAAGAGATTTCTCCGTTGTCGTGAAGACCACACAGCAAGATCCCCTCTAAAGTTCAGACACACACAAACACACACACTCTCTGGTGTATATAGAGTTTAACTGGCTGATAATAATCAGGTTAATAGGATCATAATCAGGTTAATAGGATTATAATCAGGTTAATAGGATCATAATAAGGATTATAATCAGGTTAATAGGATCATAATCAGGATTATGATCAGGTTAATAGGATCATAATCAGGTTAATAGGATCATAATCAGGATTATAATCAGGTTAATAGGATCATAATCAGGTTAATATGATTATAATCAGGTTAATAGGATCATAATAAGGATTATAATCAGGTTAATAGGATCATAATAAGGATTATAATCAGGTTAATAGGATCATAATCAGGATTATAATCAGGTTAATAGGATCATAATCAGGATTATAATCAGGTTAATAGGATCATAATCAGGTTAATAGGATCATAATCAGGTTAATAGGATCATAATCAGGTTAATAGGATAATAATCAGGTTAATATGATCATAATCAGGTTAATAGGATCATAATCAGGATTATTATCAGGTTAATAGGATCATAATCAGGTTAATAGGATTATAATCAGGTTAATAGGATCATAATCAGGATTATAATCAGGTTAATAGGATCATAATCAGGTTAATAGGATCATAATCAGGTTAATATGATCATAATCAGGTTAATAGGATCATAATCAGGATTATAATCAGGTTAATAGGATCATAATCAGGTTATTAGGATAATAATCAATAACCGTAACTCACACAAGTATTAGAAAACGAACGTCAGTACGGATATTAGAATATTTGAAGAACCATGCACATCCCTAATGTTGTTTTGGATTGATTGTGGTGAATCAGGATCAGCTGTTTGTGATCTGCTGGTCAATCTGTCACATGGTCAGATACACGGTGACACTACAACACAGCCAGTCAGAAACAAGAAGGATCTTAGCATGCCACCACGGGCTACAGGATCTCTGCTCTGGGATAAATCCCACAGCCAGTCATCTGGGGCCTCCAGTGTCTACAAACTAGTCTCCTATACCATATCATCTGGGGCCTCCAGTGTCTACAAACTAGTCTCCTATACCAGATCATCTGGGGCCTCCAGTGTCTACAAACTAGTCTCCTATACCAGATCATCTGGGGCCTCCAGTGTCTACAAACTAGTCTCCTATACCAGATCATCTGGGGCCTCCAGTGTCTACAAACTAGTCTCCTATACCAGATCATCTGGGGCCTCCAGTATCTACAAACTAGTCTCCTATACCAGATCATCTGGGGCCTCCAGTGTCTACAAACTAGTCTCCTATACCAGATCATCTAGGGCCTCCAGTATCTACAAACTAGTCTCCTATACCAGATCATCTGGGGCCTCCAGTGTCTACAAACTAGTCTCCTATACCAGATCATCTGGGGCCTCCAGTGTCTACAAACTAGTCTCCTATACCAGATAATTTGAATTGGTTCTAGATAATAAGTCACCATTGTCTTTGTCCAGTTTCCTCTCCTCCCTCCCTCCTAATTTGTTTCCTAATCGTGTTAATTGTGTTCTCAGGTTAAGGATTCCAGACCTGCTGGCCACTGTGTGTGTGTGTGTGTGTGTGTGTGTGTGTGTGTGTGTGTGTGTGTGTGTGTGTGTGTGTGTGTGTGTGTGTGTGCGTGCGTGCGTGCGTGCGTGTGCGTGCGTGCGTGTGTGTGTGTGTTGATTGTGTTCCATGTCATTTCAGTCAGCCATGACACCATCTCAGATTGTTCTGTAGTTAGAAACAGATCAGATTAGCATTCCTGAAACATTATTATGTTGAAATATAATTTGATCTCTGAGAAATGAAGCTAACTGATCGCACCCGAATTGGTAAATATAATTTATAGGATTCATATAATATTCAAAAATTATAGTACCTTACATATGATTTGGACCAAACTTTTTCTAACAACGAATAAGACGTGAGGAATCCAAAGAAATGGTCAAAGCAACCCACGGACCCCCCACACGTACCCCCCACACCCCACAGATCCCCCACACTCCACGCCAATTCCACCCCAACAACCAGTATACAGTATCAGTTCTCTGTGTCTGACCAGTAGTATGGAGATGCTGCTTGGAGTATTGTTTCTTCATCCTATGTAATGATACTACTTGCTATAACGGCCAATATGGGTGCAATCAATTAGCTTTTAAATTCTCAAAAGATCAAATTATATCTAACAAAATAAAGGAATGCTAATCTGATACATTACGTTTCTAACAACAGGAAATTACTTCAGAACAATCGGAGATGGTGGGTGTCGAAATCCCCTTTCTTGTGCTTTTTAGGTGGAATGACCCAACAGGCCACCCACACACACAGACACACACACACCCCTTGGGTGTTATGCCTATTGCCTTTTATAGCTGTTAGTCTGTCTATCTGTCTGTCTGTCTGAAACCTCAATCAGTTTCACAGTAATCTGTCTGTCTGTCTGTCTGTCTGTCTGTCTGTCTACATGTGAAGGTTTACCCATGAATCCTACTTCATGGTTTCTGCCTGATCACAGACTGTCTACATGCGAGGCTTTGGAATTGAGTCGACAAAAACTAAAAACTTTTTAAAATAATGTTGGTCCTCAAATTTAAATCAAATTAACTACCCTAATTAGTCTATGTCTCACAATATATGTTCTAAGTAAGTGTGGAGAGAGAGAGAGAGAGAGAGAGAGAGAGAGATTCACAGTCTGTCTATTAGTAAAACATTAAGCCAATATGGAACTAAAACCATTGCACATGATCAAATAATAGTTTTATAGATAAAGTTGAACTTCTTTACGTACCTTCCTCTGCCATACAAGGTGACAGAACCAGCCCGGTCAGCACGAGCCACAACACGGTCACCGTGCTCCAGCTGCCCCCTCGCTCCATACCGGCCAGGTACTCCCGTTACTCTCCTGGATTATTGATCACCGATCAGAACCTTTGTCCCGGTGGGGTGTCAACTAGGTCCAGTGTCGGCCCGCCGCGCGACCCACATCAGTCACGGAAACCAGTTAACTCGGTCCCGGCGAGGTCAGCAGCCATCATCAACAACCGGTCATATTCCCTCTTTTAACCGTAGTTTTCCGTTTTTTAAGGTTAGCGTTAATTATTTAACCCAAAAAAATCGCCAAATACACTGAAGTCCCCAGGATCGGAGCAAAAGTCAAAACAAGTTTATAATCCCACCTGAAACTCCTCCTCGTTCCTCCGTTATCCACGGTTCCCTCATTTCCTCTGATCCCGGAGAGAGAGAGAGGGATATGGGGGGAGAGGAGAAAGAACAGAGAGAGAGAAAAAAACGAGGTAGTGTTCCCCTCCCTTGTGGCCGGGCTGAGACTGCTGTCTGTCGGCTAGTTTAGAAACAGGGGCCCGGGGAATTCACACGATCCAGGACCAGAGACCAAGTAGACGAGGTATTGCCCTCTACACACTTATCTCGCAAACACACACCCGTTCACACACACTCCCACCGCCCGTTCTCTCTCCATCAACAACAGCATTCCATTTGGAAATTAAACCCAGCGGTCAACTCTGTTTTTCCTCTTTCTTCCTTTCTTTCTTTCTTTCTTTCTTTCTTCCTTTCTTTCTTTCTTTCTTTCTTTCGCTCTTTCGTTCTTTTTCAACGCCTCGTCACTATATCTGAAGGTTAAAACTATGACATAAACTGTTCAACAGCCCAGCAGTGTATCGTTATAAATAACCAGATATAATATATATGCAGAAAGTGTGTCCATAGCTCTCCGCTGCTGCCGCCGCTGCTACTATCACTGACACCAGACACTAACTGCTGTCCCGGAGCCCCTCTGTCGGCCAAATTCCACCCCCGCCCTGCTATTGGCCAGGCCACCTGTCAGTCAGTAAGGAGCTGAATGACAATAGGATGATCTGAAGGACTGAGTGACGTGAGAGAATTCAACAGAATGTTAGATTTTATAATGGGAAAAGTATGTCTCTCTCCTTCCTCCATTTTTATTTATTCTCCCTTTACCTCATATCCTTCTCTCTTCCCCCTTCTCTCACCCCTCTCTCTTCCCCTCTCTCTCACCCCTCTCTCACCCCTCTCTCTCACCCCTCTCTCACCCCTCTCTCTTCCCCCTCTCAATTCAATTCCGAAGGCTTTATTGGCATCTGAACCATGTGTTTACATTGCCAAAGCAAGTGGGGAAAAAACAATATACAGAAATGAGAAGAAACACAAAACAAGATCATCAAAAACATTCATAAAGACTGGTGATAGTCAGGTGATTAAAATATACTGTAAACATTCATAAAGACTGGTGATAGTCAGGTGATTAAAATATACTGTAAACATTCATAAAGACTGGTGATAGTCAGGTGATTAAAATATACTGTAAACATTCATAAAGACTGGTGATAGTCAGGTGATTAAAATATACTGTAAACATTCATAAAGACTAGTGATAGTCAGGTGATTAAAATATACTGTAAACATTCATAAAGACTGGTGATAGTCAGGTGATTAAAATATACTGTAAACAGTCATAAAGACTGGTGATAGTCAGGTGATTAAAATATACTGTAAACAGTCATAAAGACTGGTGATAGTCAGGTGATTAAAATATACTGTAAACATTCATAAAGACTGGTGATAGTCAGGTGATTAAAATATACTGTAAACATTCATAAAGACTGGTGATAGTCAGGTGATTAAAATATACTGTAAACATTCATAAAGACTAGTGATAGTCAGGTGATTAAAATATACTGTAAACATTCATAAAGACTGGTGATAGTCAGGTGATTAAAATATACTGTAAACATTCATAAAGACTGGTGATAGTCAGGTGATTAAAATATACTGTAAACATTCATAAAGACTGGTGATAGTCAGGTGATTAAAATATACTGTAAACAGTCATAAAGACTGGTGATAGTCAGGTGATTAAAATATACTGTAAACATTCATAAAGACTGGTGATAGTCAGGTAATTAAAATATACTGTAAACATTCATAAAGACTGGTGATAGTCAGGTGATTAAAATATACTGTAAACATTCATAAAGACTGGTGATAGTCAGGTGATTAAAATATACTGTAAACATTCATAAAGACTGGTGATAGTCAGGTAATTAAAATATACTGTAAACATTCATAAAGACTGGTGATAGTCAGGTAATTAAAATATACTGTAAACATGGACTTGGGGACTGTGAAGAGACCTCTTGTGGCACGTCTTGTGGGGTATGTATGGGTGTCCGAGTTTAATCAGACAGCTTGGTGCATTCAACATGTCAATACCTCTTATAAATAAAAGTAGTGATGAAGTCAATCTCTCCTCCACTTTGAGCCAAGAGAGATTGACATGCATATTATTAATATTAGCTCTCTGTGTACATCCAAGGGCCAGCCGTGCTGCCCTGTTCAGAGCCAATTGTAATTTTCCCAAGTCCCTCTTTGTGGCACCTGACCACACAACAGAACAGTAGTCCAGGTGAGACTAAACCAGGGCCTGTAGGACCTGCCTTGTTGATAGCGTTGTTAAGAAGGCAGAGCATCGCTTTATTATGGACAGACTTCTCCCCATCTTAGCTACTGTTGTATCAATATGTTTTGACCATGACAGTTTACAATCCAGGGTTACTCCAAGCAGTTTAGTCAACTTAACTTGCTCAATTTCCACATTATTTATTACAAGATTTAGTTGAGGTTTATGGTTTAGTGAATGATTTATCACGATTACAATGCTTTTAGTTTTATAAATATTTAGGACTAACTTATTCCTTGCCCCCCACTCTGAAACTAACTGCAGCTCTTTGTTAGTTAAGTGTTGCAGTCATTTCAGTCGCTGTAGTAGCTGTTGTGTATAGTGTTGAGTCATCTGCATACATAGACACTCTAGCTTTACTCAAAGCCAGTGGCATGTCGTTAGTAAAGATTGAAAAAGTAAGGGGCCTAGACAGCTGCCTTGGGGAATTCCTGATTCTACCTGGATTTTGTTAAGAGGCTTCTATTAAAGAACACCCTCTGTGTTCTGTTAGACAGGTAACTCTTTATCCACATTATAGCAGTGGGGTGTAAAGCCAGAACACATACGTTTTGCCAGCAGCAGACTATGATCGATAATGTCAAAAGCTGCACTGAAGTCTAACAAAACAGGCCCCACAATCTTTTTCTCTCAGCCAATCATCAGTCATTTGTGTAAGTGCTGTGCTTGTTGAATGTCTTTCCTTATAAGCGTGCTGAAAGTCTGTTGTCAATTTGTTTACTGTATTTGTTTACAATTTTTTCCAAAAGTTTACTATAATTTACTGACAGGCTGATTGGTCGGCTATTTGAGCCAGTAAAGGGGGCTTTACTATTCTCTGGTAGCGGAATAACTTTAGCTTCCCTCCAGGCCTGAGGGCACACGCTCTCTAGTAGGCTTAAATTGAAGATGTGGACAATAGAAGTGACAATATCATCTGCTATTATCCTCAGTAATTTTCCATCCAGATTGTCAGACCCCGGTGGCTTGTCATTGTTGATAGTCAACAATATTTTTTTAACTTCTTCCACACTCACTTTACAGAATTCAGAATTACAATAATTCATAATTTGGTCAGATGTGTAGTGTCAGCGTTTGTTGCTGGCATGTCATCCCTAAGTTTGCTAGTATTGCCAATGAAAAAAATAATTGTTGTCATGTGCACAACCAAAGTGAAATTCCTTTCTTGCTTGCTCTTTCCCAACGATGACATAATCAATATCAGTAGTGGGAGATGATAGTCAGGTCACTATAAAAAATATATTAAAAGTCAAGTAGAACAAAAACACATGAGAAATAGAACTGTAACTACTGTAACTACTGCAACTACTGTAATTACTGTAACTACTGCAACTACTGTAATTACTGTAACTGCTGTAACTACTGTAACTACTGCAACTACTGTAATTACTGTAATTACTGTAACTACTGTAATTACTGTAACTGCTGTAACTACTGTAATTACTGTAACTACTGTAATTACTGTAACTACTGTAACTACTGTGATTACTGTAACTACTGTAATTACTGTAACTACTGTAACTACTGTAATTACTGTAACTACTGTAACTACTGTAATTACTGCAACTACTGTGATTACTGTAACTATTGTAACTACTGTAATTACTGTAACTACTGTAACTACTGTAATTACTGCAACTACTGTAATTACTGTAACTACTGTAACTACTGCAACTACTGTAACTACTGTAATTACTGTAACTACTGTAACTACTGTAACTACTGTAATTACTGTAACTACTGTAACTACTGTAACTACTGCAACTACTGTAACTACTGTGATTACTGTAATTACTGTAACTACTGTAACTACGGAGTTTTAATGCCCGCCCGACTTGTTGGTTTTCCACACGTGCTTTGTGGCAGCCGGTATTTGTGCGGTTTATTTTGTACTTTGTGTTGCCTTACTTGGTTTTTGGGCATTTGTTTTGTTGACGCGGTTGGGTCCAGTATTTTGACGTTGCCTGAGTAAAGTGCTTAGTCCACTCATCTCTGCTCTCCTGCGCCTGACTTATTTACACCAGCTACACCCACCGCATGACAATATAGCCCTTAGCTGTGGTATATATATATATAAATACTGAAAGTAAAGTGCTTAGTCCATTTATCTCATCTCTCCTGCCCTTACTTACTTACAGCCACCGCATGACAAATGCTCGTTCAGGCGCGCACAGTTTAGGATTTATAACGGCAAACATGCTTTAGGCTTCTCAGAAATGGCGCAAGCAGACACGGTGTGAAATTTACTCAACGGTTATAAATTTGGCCCAGATCGTTTGTGCCTCGCCCGTTATTGCCGCACCCCCTAGCGGAGGCGGTGGCCACTTGATACCCTCTTTTTATTTCAGTCAGAAGGTTCCGAAGTTATTGTCCCCCAACAATGACATCTGGGACACTTGGGTGAATGGTGCGTCTTACCATAGAGATGCGGCATTTACAACCGTACACTAAGTGGCCCAAGGCAGGAGCATTAATTCATTCATTCATTAATTAACATTCATTTAAATGTGTTAGTCACGTGCGATTATAACCAGACATCTCTGAAGAATAATATTAAAAACTGGACAACAGCTGTTATATAGGATAGAGAAGAGGTCTAGTACATAGAGTAGTTCCTGTTATATAGGATAGAGGTCTAGTACATAGAGTAGTTCCTGTTATATAGGATAGAGGTCTAGTACATAGAGTAGTTCCTGTTATATAGGATAGAGAAGAGGTCTAGTACATAGAGTAGTTCCTGTTATATAGGATAGAGGTCTAGTACATAGAGTAGTTCCTGTTATATAGGATAGAGGTCTAGTACATAGAGTAGTTCCTGTTATATAGGATAGAGAAGAGGTCTAGTACATAGAGTAGTTCCTGTTATATAGGATAGAGAAGAGGTCTAGTACATAGAGTAGTTCCTGTTATATAGGATAGAGGTCTAGTACATAGAGTAGTTCCTGTTATATAGGATAGAGGTCTAGTACATAGAGTAGTTCCTGTTATATAGGATAGAGGTCTAGTACATAGAGTAGTTCCTGTTATATAGGATAGAGAAGAGGTCTAGTACATAGAGTAGTTCCTGTTATATAGGATAGAGGTCTAGTACATAGAGTAGTTCCTGTTATATAGGATAGAGGTCTAGTACATAGAGTAGTTCCTGTTATATAGGATAGAGGTCTAGTACATAGAGTAGTTCCTGTTATATAGGATAGAGAAGAGGATTCTATTGTATTGACTGTGTTTACAGCGGAGCGGTTGAGTAGATGTGTTTGTTTTGAGAACAAAGCGAAAGCTGCATGTAGCCACATGAGTCACGTGAGTCAGCTGTCGTCCCAGTCATAGATAATTAGTAGTCAGCCATAGGGCTAGTGAGTCAGCTGTCGTCCCAGTCATAGATAATTAGTAGTCAGCAATAGGGCTAGTGAGTCAGCTGTCGTCCCAGTCATAGATAATTAGTAGTCAGCAATAGGGCTAGTGAGTCAGCTGTCGTCCCAGTCATAGATAATTAGTAGTCAGCCATAGGGGAGTGATTGCTTCCTACAAGAGCACAAAACGAGTACATTTCTAGACATGCTTTTCGAGTACATTTCTAGACATGCTTTTTGAGTACATTTCTAGACATGCTTTTTGAGTACATTTCTAGACAGGTTTAACTACCAGGGAAATGCTTGGTAACCAACAGGCTTAACTACCAGGGAAATGCTTGGTAGCCAACAGGCTTAACTACCAGGTAAATGCTTGGTAACCAACAGGTTTAACTACCAGGGAAATGCTTGGTAACCAACAGGTTTAACTACCAGGGAAATGCTTGGTAACCAACAGGCTTAACTACCAGGGAAATGCTTGGTAACCAACAGGTTTAACTACCAGGGAAATGCTTGGTAACCAACAGGCTTAACTACCAGGGGGGAAATGCTTGGTAACCAACAGGTTTAACTACCAGGTAAATGCTTGGTAACCAACAGGCTTAACTACCAGGGGGGAAATGCTTGGTAACCAACAGGCTTAACTACCAGGGAAATGATTGGTAACCAACAGGCTTAACTACCAGGGAAATGCTTGGTAACCAACAGGCTTAACTACCAGGGGGGAAATGCTTGGTAACCAACAGGCTTAACTACCAGGGAAATGATTGGTAACCAACAGGTTTAACTACCAGGGAAATGCTTGGTAACCAACAGGTTTAACTACCAGGGAAATGCTTGGTAACCAACAGGTTTAACTACCAGGGGGGAAATGCTTGGTAACCAACAGGCTTAACTACCAGGGGGGAAATGCTTGGTAACCAACAGGCTTAACTACCAGGGAAATGCTTGGTAACCAACAGGTTTAACTACCAGGTAAATGCTTGGTAACCAACAGGTTTAACTACCAGGTAAATGCTTGGTAACCAACAGGTTTAACTACCAGGGAAATGCTTGGTAACCAACAGGCTTAACTACCAGGTAAATGCTTGGTAACCAACAGGTTTAACTACCAGGTAAATGCTTGGTAACCAACAGGCTTAACTACCAGGGAAATGCTTGGTAACCAACAGGCTTAACTACCAGGTAAATGCTTGGTAACCAACAGGCTTAACTACCAGGGAAATGCTTGGTAACCAACAGGTTTAACTACCAGGTAAATGCTTGGTAACCAACAGGTTTAACTACCAGGGAAATGCTTGGTAACCAACAGGTTTAACTACCAGGGAAATGCTTGGTAACCAACAGGCTTAACTACCAGGGAAATGCTTGGTAACCAACAGGCTTAACTACCAGGTAAATGCTTGGTAACCAACAGGTTTAACTACCAGGGAAATGCTTGGTAACCAACAGGGAGTTATTACCTGGGAGTACCAGGTAATAACATGGCTATATACAGGGGTATCAGGTAATAACATGGCTATATACAGGGAGTACCAGGTAATAACATGGCTATATACAGGGAGTACCAGGTAATAACATGGCTATATACAGGGGTACCAGTACTGAGTCCATGTGTAGGGATACCAGGTAATAACATGGCTATATACAGGAAGTACCAGGTAATAACATGGCTACATACAGGGAGTACCAGGTAATAACATGGCTATATACAGGGAGTACCAGGTAATAACATGGCTATATACAGGGGTACCAGTACTGAGTCCATGCGTAGGGATACCAGGTAATAACATGGCTATATACAGGAAGTACCAGGTAATAACATGGCTATATACAGGGAGTACCAGGTAATAACATGGCTATATACAGGGAGTACCAGGTAATAACATGGCTATATGCAGGGAATACCAGGTAATAACATGGCTATATACAGGGAGTACCAGGTAATAACATGGCTATATACAGGGAGTACCAGGTAATAACATGGCTATATACAGGGGTATCAGGTAATAACATGGTTATATACAGGGAGTACCAGGTAATAACATGGCTATATACAGGGAGTACCAGGTAATAGCATGGCTATATATAGTGTAGTGAGTGTGTAGTGATTGTGTAGTGAGTGTGTAGTGAGTGTGTAGTGAGTGTGTGAGTGAGTGTGTAGTGAGTGTGTAGTGAGTGTGTAGTGAGTGTGTAGTGAGTGTGTGAGTGAGTGTGTAGTGAGTGTGTAGTGAGTGTGTAGTGAGTGTGTAGTGATTGTGTAGTGAGTGTGTAGTGATTGTGTAGTGAGTGTGTGAGTGAGTGTGTAGTGAGTGAGTGTGTAGTGAGTGAGTGTGTATGTAGTGTGTGAGTTTGTATGTAGTGTGTAGTGTGTAGTGTGTGAGTTTGTATGTAGTGTGTAGTGTGTAGTATGTAGTGTGTGAGTGTGTATGTAGTGTGTGAGTGTGTATGTAGTCTGTAGTGAGTTAGTGTGTATGTAGTGTGTAGTGTGTGAGTTTGTATGTAGTGAGTGAGTTTGTATGTAGTGTGTAGTGTGTAGTATGTAGTGTGTGAGTGTGTATGTAGTGAGTGAGTGTGTATGTAGTGAGTGAGTGTGTATGTAGTGTGTAGTGTGTAGTATGTAGTGTGTGAGTGTGTATGTAGTGAGTGAGTGTGTATGTAGTGAGTGAGTGTGTATGTAGTGAGTGAGTGTGTATGTAGTGTGTAGTATGTCGTGTGTGTAGTGTGTATGTAGTGAGTGAGTGTGTATGTAGTGTGTAGTATGTAGTGAGTGAGTGTGTATGTAGTGTGTAGTATGTAGTGAGTGAGTGTGTATGTAGTGTGTGAGTGTGTATGTAGTGTGTAGTATGTAGTGAGTGAGTGTGTATGTAGTGTGTGAGTGTGTATGTAGTGTGTAGTATGTAGTGAGTGAGTGTGTATGTAGTGTGTAGTATGTAGTGAGTGAGTTTGTCTGTAGTGTGTAGTATGTAGTGAGTGAGTGTGTATGTAGTGTGTGAGTTCGTATGTAGTGTGTAGTATGTAGTGAGTGAGTGTGTATGTAGTGAGTGAGTTTGTATGTAGTGTGTAGTATGTAGTGAGTGAGTGTGTATGTAGTGTGTGAGTGTGTATGTAGTGTGTAGTATGTAGTGAGTGAGTGTGTATGTAGTGTGTAGTATGTAGTGAATGAGTGTGTATGTAGTGAGTGAGTGAGTGAGTGTGTATGTAGTGTGTAGTATGTAGTGAGTGAGTGTGTATGTAGTGTGTGAGTGTGTATGTAGTGTGTAGTATGTAGTGAGTGAGTGTGTATGTAGTGTGTAGTATGTAGTGAGTGAGTTTGTATGTAGTGTGTAGTATGTAGTGAGTGAATGTGTATGTAGTGTGTGAGTGTGTATGTAGTGTGTAGTATGTAGTGAGTGAATGTGTATGTAGTGAGTGAGTTTTGTATGTAGTGTGTAGTATGTAGTGAGTGAGTGTGTATGTAGTGTGTGAGTGTGTATGTAGTGTGTAGTATGTAGTGAGTGAGTGTGTATGTAGTGTGTAGTATGTAGTGAATGAGTGTGTATGTAGTGAGTGAGTGAGTGTGTATGTAGTGTGTAGTATGTAGTGAGTGAGTGTGTATGTAGTGTGTGAGTGTGTATGTAGTGTGTAGTATGTAGTGAGTGAGTGTGTATGTAGTGTGTAGTATGTAGTGAGTGAGTTTGTATGTAGTGTGTAGTATGTAGTGAGTGAATGTGTATGTAGTGTGTGAGTGTGTATGTAGTGTGTAGTATGTAGTGAGTGAATGTGTATGTAGTGAGTGAGTTTTGTATGTAGTGTGTAGTATGTAGTGAGTGAGTGTGTATGTAGTGTGTGAGTGTGTATGTAGTGTGTAGTATGTAGTGTGTGAGTGTGTATGTAGTGAGTGAGTGTGTATGTAGTGTGTAGTATGTAGTGAGTTAGTGTGTATGTAGTGAGTGAGTGAGTGTGTATGTAGTGTGTAGTATGTAGTGAGTGAGTGTGTATGTAGTGTGTGAGTGTGTATGTAGTGTGTAGTATGTAGTGAGTGAGTGTGTATGTAGTGTGTAGTATGTAGTGAGTGAGTTTGTATGTAGTGTGTAGTATGTAGTGAGTGAATGTGTATGTAGTGTGTGAGTGTGTATGTAGTGTGTAGTATGTAGTGAGTGAATGTGTATGTAGTGAGTGAGTTTTGTATGTAGTGTGTAGTATGTAGTGAGTGAGTGTGTATGTAGTGTGTGAGTGTGTATGTAGTGTGTAGTATGTAGTGAGTGAGTGTGTATGTAGTGAGTGAGTGTGTATGTAGTGTGTAGTATGTAGTGAGTTAGTGTGTATGTAGTGAGTGAGTGTGTATGTAGTGAGTGAGTGTGTATGTAGTGTGTAGTATGTAGTGTGTGAGTGTGTATGTAGTGTGTAGTATGTAGTGAGTGAGTGTGTATGTAGTGTGTAGTATGTAGTGAGTTAGTGTATATGTAGTGTGTATTATGTGTTGTGTGAGTGTGTTTGTAGTGTGTAGTATGTAGTGTGTGTAGTGTGTATGTAGTGTGTAGTGTGTAGTGTGTGAGTGTGTATGTAGTGAGTGAGTGTGTATGTAGTGAGTGAGTGTAGTATGTAGTGAGTGAGTGTGTATGTAGTGTGTAGTATGTAGTGAGTGAGTGTGTATGTAGTGAGTGAGTGTGTATGTAGTGAGTGAGTGTGTATGTAGTGTGTAGTATGTAGTGTGTGAGTGTGTATGTAGTGAGTGAGTGTGTATGTAGTGTGTAGTATGTAGTGTGTAGTGTGTATGTAGTGAGTGAGTGTGTATGTAGTGTGTAGTATGTAGTGTGTGAGTGTGTATGTAGTGTGTAGTATGTAGTGTGTGAGTGTGTATGTAGTGTGTAGTATGTAGTGTGTGAGTGTGTATGTAGTGTGTAGTATGTAGTGTGTGAGTGTGTATGTAGTGAGTGAGTGTGTATGTAGTGTGTAGTATGTAGTGAGTGAGTGTGTATGTAGTGTGTGAGTGTGTATGTAGTGAGTGAGTGTGTATGTAGTGTGTAGTATGTAGTGTGTGAGTGTGTATGTAGTGAGTGAGTGTGTATGTAGTGTGTAGTATGTAGTGTGTGAGTGTGTATGTAGTGTGTAGTATGTAGTGAGTGAGTGTGTATGTAGTGAGTGAGTGTGTATGTAGTGTGTAGTATGTAGTGTGTGAGTGTGTATGTAGTGTGTAGTATGTAGTGAGTGAGTGTGTATGTAGTGAGTGAGTGTGTATGTAGTGTGTAGTATGTAGTGAGTGAGTGTGTATGTAGTGTGTAGTATGTAGTGTGTGAGTGTGTATGTAGTGAGTGAGTGTGTATGTAGTGTGTAGTATGTAGTGTGTGAGTGTGTATGTAGTGTGTGAGTGTGTATGTAGTGAGTGAGTGTGTATGTAGTGTGTAGTATGTAGTGTGTGAGTGTGTATGTAGTGAGTGAGTGTGTATGTAGTGTGTAGTATGTAGTGTGTGAGTGTGTATGTAGTGTGTGAGTGTGTATGTAGTGTGTAGTATGTAGTGAGTGAGTGTGTATGTAGTGAGTGAGTGTGTATGTAGTGTGTAGTATGTAGTGTGTGAGTGTGTATGTAGTGAGTGAGTGTGTATGTAGTGTGTGAGTTTGTATGTAGTGTGTAGTGTGTAGTGTGTGAGTTTGTATGTAGTGTGTAGTGTGTAGTATGTAGTGTGTGAGTGTGTATGTAGTGTGTGAGTGTGTATGTAGTCTGTAGTGAGTTAGTGTGTATGTAGTGTGTAGTGTGTGAGTTTGTATGTAGTGAGTGAGTTTGTATGTAGTGTGTAGTGTGTAGTATGTAGTGTGTGAGTGTGTATGTAGTGAGTGAGTGTGTATGTAGTGAGTGAGTGTGTATGTAGTGTGTAGTGTGTAGTATGTAGTGTGTGAGTGTGTATGTAGTGAGTGAGTGTGTATGTAGTGAGTGAGTGTGTATGTAGTGAGTGAGTGTGTATGTAGTGTGTAGTATGTAGGTGTGTGTAGTGTGTATGTAGTGAGTGAGTGTGTATGTAGTGTGTAGTATGTAGTGAGTGA
>CM059811.1:1310086-1327586 GCA_030435695.1 Brachymystax lenok tsinlingensis | reverse complement strand
TACCTTGACTAACCAAACAGTCACTCTCTACCTACATGTACATATTACTTTAATTACCTTGACTAACCAAACAGTCACTCTCTACCTACATGTACATATTACTTTAATTACCTTGACTAACCAAACAGTCACTCTCTACCTACATGTACATATTACTTTAATTACCTTGACTAACCAAACAGTCACTCTCTACCTACATGTACATATTACTTTAATTACCTTGACTAACCAAACAGTCACTCTCTACCTACATGTACATATTACTTTAATTACCTTGACTAACCAAACAGTCACTCTCTACCTCCATGTACATATTACTTTAATTACCTTGACTAACCAAACAGTCACTCTCTACCTCCATGTACATATTACTTTAATTACCTTGACTAACCAAACAGTCACTCTCTACCTCCATGTACATATTACTTTAATTACCTTGACTAACCAAACAGTCACTCTCTACCTCCATGTACATATTACTTTAATTACCTTGACTAACCAAACAGTCACTCTCTACCTCCATGTACATATTACTTTAATTACCTTGACTAACCAAACAGTCACTCTCTACCTCCATGTACATATTACTTTAATTACCTTGACTAACCAAACAGTCACTCTCTACCTCCATGTACATATTACTTTAATTACCTTGACTAACCAAACAGTCACTCTCTACCTACATGTACATATTACTTTAATTACCTTGACTAACCAAACAGTCACTCTCTACCTCCATGTACATATTACTTTAATTACCTTGACTAACCAAACAGTCACTCTCTACCTCCATGTACATATTACTTTAATTACCTTGACTAACCAAACAGTCACTCTCTACCTCCATGTACATATTACTTTAATTACCTTGACTAACCAAACAGTCACTCTCTACCTACATGTACATATTACTTTAATTACCTTGACTAACCAAACAGTCACTCTCTACCTCCATGTACATATTACTTTAATTACCTTGACTAACCAAACAGTCACTCTCTACCTCCATGTACATATTACTTTAATTACCTTGACTAACCAAACAGTCACTCTCTACCTACATGTACATATTACTTTAATTACCTTGACTAACCAAACAGTCACTCTCTACCTACATGTACATATTACTTTAATTACCTTGACTAACCAAACAGTCACTCTCTACCTACATGTACATATTACTTTAATTACCTTGACTAACCAAACAGTCACTCTCTACCTACATGTACATATTACTTTAATTACCTTGACTAACCAAACAGTCACTCTCTACCTACATGTACATATTACTTTAATTACCTTGACTAACCAAACAGTCACTCTCTACCTACATGTACATATTACTTTAATTACCTTGACTAACCAAACAGTCACTCTCTACCTACATGTACATATTACTTTAATTACCTTGACTAACCAAACAGTCACTCTCTACCTACATGTACATATTACTTTAATTACCTTGACTAACCAAACAGTCACTCTCTACCTACATGTACATATTACTTTAATTACCTTGACTAACCAAACAGTCACTCTCTACCTACATGTACATATTACTTTAATTACCTTGACTAACCAAACAGTCACTCTCTACCTACATGAACATAATACTTTAATTACCTTGACTAACCAAACAGTCACTCTCTACCTCCATGTACATATTACTTTAATTACCTTGACTAACCAAACAGTCACTCTCTACCTACATGTACATATTACTTTAATTACCTTGACTAACCAAACAGTCACTCTCTACCTACATGAACATAATACTTTAATTACCTTGACTAACCAAACAGTCACTCTCTACCTCCATGTACATATTACTTTAATTACCTTGACTAACCAAACAGTCACTCTCTACCTACATGAACATAATACTTTAATTACCTTGACTAACCAAACAGTCACTCTCTACCTCCATGTACATATTACTTTAATTACCTTGACTAACCAAACAGTCACTCTCTACCTACATGTACATATTACTTTAATTACCTTGACTAACCAAACAGTCACTCTCTACCTCCATGTACATATTACTTTAATTACCTTGACTAACCAAACAGTCACTCTCTACCTCCATGTACATATTACTTTAATTACCTTGACTAACCAAACAGTCACTCTCTACCTCCATGTACATATTACTTTAATTACCTTGACTAACCAAACAGTCACTCTCTACCTACATGTACATATTACTTTAATTACCTTGACTAACCAAACAGTCACTCTCTACCTACATGTACATATTACTTTAATTACCTTGACTAACCAAACAGTCACTCTCTACCTACATGTACATATTACTTTAATTACCTTGACTAACCAAACAGTCACTCTCTACCTACATGTACATATTACTTTAATTACCTTGACTAACCAAACAGTCACTCTCTACCTACATGTACATATTACTTTAATTACCTTGACTAACCAAACAGTCACTCTCTACCTACATGTACATATTACTTTAATTACCTTGACTAACCAAACAGTCACTCTCTACCTACATGTACATATTACTTTAATTACCTTGACTAACCAAACAGTCACTCTCTACCTACATGTACATATTACTTTAATTACCTTGACTAACCAAACAGTCACTCTCTACCTACATGTACATATTACTTTAATTACCTTGACTAACCAAACAGTCACTCTCTACCTACATGTACATATTACTTTAATTACCTTGACTAACCAAACAGTCACTCTCTACCTACATGTACATATTACTTTAATTACCTTGACTAACCAAACAGTCACTCTCTACCTACATGTACATATTACTTTAATTACCTTGACAACCGGTGCCCCCTATTGTTGTTTTACTGCTGCTCTTAAATTATTTGTTTCTTTTATTTTCTACTTTTATTTTTTACTTATCTATTTTTTACTTAACACTTATTTTTATATTCTTAACGTGGGCTTGTAAGTAAGCCTTTCACTGTGAGGTCTACACCTGTTGTATTCAGCATTTCACTGTAAGGTCTACATCCTGTTGTATTCAGCATTTCACTGTAAGGTCTACACCTGTTGTATTCAGCATTTCACTGTAAGGTCTACACCTGTTGTATTCAGCATTTCACTGTGAGGTCTACACCCTGTTGTATTCAGCATTTCACTGTAAGGTCTACACCCTGTTGTATTCAGCATTTCACTGTAACGTCTACACCCTGTTGTATTCAGCATTTCACTGTAAGGTCTACACCTGTTGTATTCAGCATTTCACTGTAAGGTCTACACCTGTTGTATTCAGCATTTCACTGTGAGGTCTACACCTGTTGTATTCAGCATTTCACTGTAACGTCGTCACCTGTTGTATTCAGCATTTCACTGTAAGGTCTACACCTGTTGTATTCAGCATTTCACTGTAAGGTCTACACCTGTTGTATTCAGCATTTCACTGTAAGGTCTACACCTGTTGTATTCAGCATTTCACTGTGAGGTCTACACCTGTTGTATTCAGCATTTCACTGTAAGGTCTACACCTGTTGTATTCAGCATTTCACTGTAAGGTCTACACCTGTTGTATTCAGCATTTCACTGTAAGGTCTACACCTGTTGTATTCGGCATTTCACTGTGAGGTCTACACCTGTTGTATTCAGCATTTCACTGTAAGGTCTACACCTGTTGTATTCAGCATTTCACTGTAAGGTCTACACCTGTTGTATTCAGCATTTCACTGTAAGGTCCACACCTGCTGTATTCAGCATTTCACTGTAAGGTCTACACCCTGTTGTATTCAGCATTTCACTGTAAGGTCTACACCTGTTGTATTCAGCATTTCACTGTAAGGTCCACACCTGTTGTATTCAGCATTTCACAGAGAGACAGAGAGAGATTGTGAGATGGGGAGAGAGATAGGTAGATGGACAGAGATGGAGAGAGACAGAGAGAGAGAGAGAGAGAGAGAGAGAGAGAGAGAGAGAGAGAGACAGATTTTTCCCTTATATTACACAGACCCACAAGGAATTTGAAAACAAACCCAATCTTGATAAACTCCCATATCTACTGGGTGAAATACCACAGTGTGCCATCACAGCAGCAAGATGTGTGACCTGTTGCCACAAGAAAAGGGCAACCAGTGAAGAACAAACACCATTGTAAATACAACCCATATTTCTGTTCATTTATTTTCCCTTTTGTACTTTAACTATTTGACCAGGTAAGTTGACTGAGAACACATTCTCATTTACAGCAACAACCTGGGGAAAAGTTACAGGGGAGAGGAATGAGCCATTTGGAAGCTGGGGATGATTGGGTGACCGTGATGGTATTAAGGCCAGATTGGGAATTTAGCCAGGACACCATGTTTAACACCTCTTCTCTTAGGTTAAGTGCCATGGGATCTTTAGTGACCACAGAGTCAGGACACACATTTATCATCTGAAAGACAGTGCCCTACACAGGGATATGTCCTGGGCTATAGTTTTATTAGACCAGAGGAAAGAGTGCCTCCTACTGGCCCTCCAACACCACTTCCAGCAGCATCTGGTCTCCCATCCAGGGACTGACCAGGACCAACCCTACTTAGCTTCAGAGGCAAGCCAGCAGTGGGATGCAGGGTGGTATGCTGCCAGCAGTGGGATGCAGGGTGGTATGCTGCTGGCAGTGGGATGCAGGGTGGTATGCTGCCAGCAGGGGGATGCAGGGTGGTATGCTGCCAGCAGTGGGATGCAGGGTGGTATGCTGCCAGCAGTGGTATGCAGGGTGGTATGCTGCCAGCAGGGGGATGCAGGGTGGTATGCTGCCAGCAGGGGTATGCAGGGTGGTATGCTGCCAGCAGGGGGATGCAGGGTGGTATGCTGCCAGCAGTGGGATGCAGGGTGGTATGCTGCCGGCAGTGGGATGCAGGGTGGTATGCTGCCAGCAGTGGGATGCAGGGTGGTATGCTGCCAGCAGTGGGATGCAGGGTGGTATGCAGGGTGGTATGCTGCCGGCAGTGGGATGCAGGGTGGTATGCTGCCAGCAGTGGGATGCAGGGTGGTATGCTGCCAGCAGTGGGATGCAGGGTGGTATGCTGCTGGCAGTGGGATGCAGGGTGGTATGCAGGGTGGTATGCAGGGTGGTATGCTGCCGGCAGTGGGATGCAGGGTGGTATGCTGCTGGCAGTGGGATGCAGGGTGGTATGCAGGGTGGTATGCAGGGTGGTATGCTGCCAGCAGTGGGATGCAGGGTGGTATGCTGCCAGCAAAGTACATTAGTATGTTTAGTGCTGCTGGCCTAATATCATATTCTATTCTATATTCTTCATTCTATTTTTTGTATGTAATGTTTACTGGTAATTTGTTATTGTTATTTCACTTTTGTTCGTTGCCAATAAAGCCATAAAATTTACATTGAATTGAGAGAGAGAGATACTTGAATCAGTTATAGAACCCATTGCCCTTCATGGTTGTGAGGTCTGGGGTCCGCTCGACAACCAAGAATTCACAAACTGGGGCAAACACCCAATGGAGACTCTGCATGCAGAATTATGCAAAACAAAAAATATATATAACAAACCAAAATATGCAGAAGAAACACAGCAGAACCTGTAAATGCCATCCAACACAAAACTGAGTGAATAGGATTCAGTCTGAAGCCAAAAAGACAATGATCTCTAGGTAAGTTTGTTATACGAAGCTTAATAAACAAGGCCACTAAGCTACCAAACAGAACTGACCTGATCAATTACTTACAATTTCACACTGACGTGTGAGGTGTGAAAACTCTTGAGTCAGGAGAGTTTCACAGCACCCCCGTCCCGTCCTGTCCAAATGTAGAGGCCTTTGAAGACCCCATGGCTTATCCCTGTTCAGAGGTTATTACAATACAGTACCCCATGGATGTTAAAAAGAACAAGGAATAAGTACCTCAAGGACAATCCAGAGACACTATTTACTGGCTGCTACAAAGAGGGGAATGTAAGCAACTTAACTTTCCACACAGACCATCCCCTGGCATGACAGTGTGCTGTAAGAACACACTACCCCCTATGTCAAGAGAGGTGGAAACTCAGAATACTAGACATTGAGGAAATTGAAACAACCTCTGTCAATGTGTACAAGTCTGGAACAGGGAATCCTCATGCCAGTTCCAGCAGGACTTTTACGGGATCAAAGAGAGAGAACAGCAGGGAAAGCTCTCTCTCTCTCTCTGTGTGACGACTCCCCCATCCTGAGTCAGTCTGATCACACCTCTTCAAACTGTTCTGCAGACGAGGATAGTCACCCCCCCCTCCCCCAGCACTGAACACACCAAGGTCCAACAACTGCACTGGCACGCCTTGATCTGTTTCACCTGTCTTTTGCTTGTGAAATGCTTCACAATACAGTGGGTGAATGCAAGCATTTCATCTGTGCATCAAACTGTGCATCAAAACCTAATGTCTACTGGCCCACCACTCCACCCTGGACTGGAACAGCCTCTATGACCAGGTCCACCACTCCACCCTGGACTGGAACAGCCTCTATGACCAGGCCCACCACTCCACCCTGGACTGGAACAGCCTCTATGACCAGGCCCACCACTCCACCCTGGACTGGAACAGCCTCTATGACCAGGCCCACCACTCCACCCTGGACTGGAACAGCCTCTATGACCAGGCCCACCACTCCACCCTGGAACAGCCTCTATGACCAGGTCCAGTTCTACACGGGAGCAATCGCAACCCTGCCAGAACCCTGAAGGACATCACCCTCAACCGTAGCCCCTCACACAGGAGAAACAGAGCAACGGACACACCGTCCAGACCAACAAGACACCCCTCGGACCTACCCATAGAGGACCCATGCTGAGAGGACCTACACCCAGACCACAGCACCACCAGCCACATCCACACCCCCTACCCCAACCAATCAACACCTCCCCAAGTCAACCATGCCCACACCCCATTTAGGCCCCCTCAGATCAGAGCTATGCCCCTCCTGCCAACCCCATGCCCCACACTCATGCAAAGAGGGACTCAACATGGAAGTCACACATATGTCCAGTCTATGAGCAGGCCAACAGGCCCAACCCCCACTCTTACACTAGTCCAAGCCAATGGCATGTATCAGATGCTCAGCAAGCTCTGCTCACACTTACTGGTCTGAGGCCAGACCACACGACTAACAACATTGGACACTTTATAGAACACAAAGCCTTCACTATCTCATCCTGGAATATCCATGGCCTGAGGTCATCTGCCTTTGGCCTAAACAGCAGGAACCCAGAAATCGGAAATACAGACATTGTCATCCTACAAGAAACATGGTATAGAGGAGACGGAACCACTGGTTGCCCTCTAGGTTACAGAGAGAAAAATGTCCTCTTGTGTGCCACCTATATCCCCCCACTTGAATCCCCATACTTTAACAAAGACAGCTTCTCCATCCTGCAGGGGGAAATCAATCATTTCCAGTACTAGTCTGTGGCGACCTAAATGCCAGAACTGGACAAGAACCTGTCACCCTCAGCACACAGGGGGACAAACACCTACCTGGAGGTGACAGCATTCCCTCCCCCCCATATGTCCCCCTAGGCACAACTACGACAACATAACCAACAAAAACGGGTCACAACTCCTGCAGCTCTGTCGCACGGTGGGTATGTACATAGTCAATGGTAGGCTTCGAGGGGACTCCTATGGTAGGTTCACCTATAGCTCATCTCTTGGCAGTAGTACTGTAGACTACTTTATCCCTGACCTCAACCCAGAGTCTCTCAGAGCGTTCACAGTCAGCCCACTGACAACCCTATCAGATCACAGCAAAATCACAGTCTACTGGAACAGAGCAATACTCAATCAGGAGACATCAAAGCCAAAGGAACTGAATAATATTAAGACATGCTATATATGGAAGGAAAGTAGTGTGGAAAACTTACCAAACAACAATTAGGCAACAACAAATAATTCAATCCCTTATAGACAACTTCCTGGACAAAAGGTTGTTTTGGTGTAAACTTGGCAGTAGAAAACCTAAACTGTATATTTGACCTTGCTGCTGTGCAATCACAGCCACAAGAAAAGGGCAACCAGTGAAGAACAAACACCATTGTAAATACAACCCATATTTATGTGTATTTATATTCCCTTTTGTACTTTAACCATTTGCACATCGTTACAACACTGCATATATACATAATGACATCTGTCTTTATTGTTTTTTAACTTCTGTCAGTGTAATGTTTACTGTTAATTGGTATTGTTTATTTCACTTTTGTTTATTATCTACTTCACATATGTAAACATATTTCCCATGCCAATAAAGCCCCTGAAATTTTATTGAAATTGAGAGAGAGAGAGACAGAGAGAGAGAGAGAGAGAGAGAGAGAGAGAGAGAGAGAGAGAGAGAGACAGAGAGAGAGAGAGAGAGAGAAAGAGAGATATTATAAATATCAAATGTAAGCTTTGGCAATATGTACATTGTTACGTCATGCCAATAAAGCAAATTGAATTGAATTGAATTGAATTGAGAAAGAGAGAGAGAGAGTGAGGATAGTACAGTTATTGCATCACTGGTTGTGTCAGAGCTCCCTCTTGAGGCTGGATAGGAAACTCTCCAAAATTACTACACATTAAGGATTTAGCCAACAGCCTTGGATTGGGTTATGGCTGCCCAACCCTCTTCCTGGAGATCTACTGTCCTGTAGGTTTTCAGTCCAACCCTCTTCCTGGAGATCTACTGTCCTGTAGGTATGGGTTAGGATATAGGTATTAGGGTATATTGGTTAGGGTATAGGGGTTAGGAAAGAGGTATATGGGTTAGAGTATATGGGTTAGGGTATATTGGTTAGGGTATAGGGGTTACGGTGTAGGGGTTAGGGTATATGGGTTAGGATATAGGTATTATATTACATTGGTTAGTGTATATGGGTTACTGTGTAGGGGTTAGGATATAGGTATTATATTACATTGGTTAGTGTATAGGGGTTACTGTGTAGGGGTTAGGGTATAGGGGTTAGGATATATGGGTTATGGTTTAGGGGTTAGGGTATATGGGTTAGGGGTATAGGGGTTAGGGTATATGGGTTAGGATATAGGGGTTAGGGTATATGGGTTAGGAAATAGGTATTAGGGTATATTGGTTAGGGTATATGGGTTACGGTGTAGGGGTTAGGGTATATGGGTTAGGATATAGTTATTATATTACATTGGTTAGTGTATAGGGGTTACTGTGTAGGGGTTAGGGTATTGGGGTTAGGATATATGGGTTAGTGTATAGGGGTTACTGGGTAGGGGTTAAGGTATAGGGGTTAGGGTATAGGGGTTAGGGTATAGGGGTTAGGATATATGGGTTACTGTGTAGGGGTTAAGGTATAGGGGTTAGGGTGCACAGGCCTAGGACATGGTATCGCCACATAACACACAACCAACCTGAGGACAACTCTCATAGAACCACCAACCTGAGGACAACTCTCATAGAACCAATTGGATTGAAAAGGAAAGTTCTCCTGTTTAGCATCGTTCACGTCACTTCCTGTTGAACGCTGAACAAGGAAGAGCTCGGTTTTGTTTGTTTGAAAAGTTTGTTGTTTGAAAGTGTATTGGAAAGTTCTTGGTAGCTAGCTTCTTAGTTTGGATCCTGCGACGCAGTTGGCATCAGTTGCTGGGACTGCTTGTCTCTTTCCAGTGATCCTGCCGACCAAGGATGGGTCTGAGGAGCTATTTGGTGTCGCAGCTAGCCTAGCTGCTAGCTAGCTGCATATCAAGCTAGCAGGGTTTTCTTGAACGCAGCCCGCGACGCGGTTAGCCATTGTGGCTGGGACTGCGCATTGTCCCAGGTTGGTGGCTGTCTAGATCCCTGCTGTTTGTTGTTTTCAATCTTCCCTGTGACCTGCCCTGTCTGGAACTGCGAGGTGTAACAGCCTAACATACGTTGCTAGCTACCATGACAAAGACCAAAGCCGGTAGGAGAACCGTTGAGGACAGCAGTGTCTCTCTCTCACACGTGAAGGATTTTTTTAACAAACAAAAAGAGACCTACAAGCAGTTGTTACAACAAGAAGCTTCAAGTGTTTTGTCCAAATACTCGTGGATTCTACTAATAAAATAATGGACGACCTGACCAGAGAGGTCCAGGACCTGAAGAACAGTTTGCAGATAGGCCCAGGCCGATAGTGATCAAGTTCCTGAGGTGCAAGGACAAGGTAGCTGTTCTGGAAAGAACAAAGAACTTGAGATGAACGTGTATCTTCCTCAACGAGGGCTATAATCCTGAAGCTGTGCGCCAGAAGAGGATAGAACTGATCCTAGCCATGAAAGCTGCCAGAGCAAGTGGGGACATTGCGTACATCCACTAAGACAGGCTCATTATGCACCCTTTCTCCCAGAAGCCTGGAAGGGTTGAGAGAGCCAAGCCTATGTGACTGACTTCTTTTCTAGCGCTTGGCAATGCAGACGCGCGAGCACTGTGGGTGCAATGATTGAATAACACGTATGTGTACATAGCAGTAGCATAAAAGAGGGGTTGGCGTGTGGTGGGTGGCTGGACACAATGCAGATATTCCGGGTAGCCAATGTGTGGGGGCACCAGTTAGTCGGGCTAATTGAGGTAGTATGTACATGAATGTATAGTTAAAGTGACTATGCATATATGATAAACAGAGAGTAGCAGCAGTGTAAAAGAGGGATTGGGGTGGGGGTCTTTGACTGTTTTTAGGGCCTTCCACTGACACCGCCTGGTATAGAGGTCCTGGATGGCAAGAAGCTTGGCCCCAGTGATGTACTGGTCTGTGCGCACTACCCTCTTTAGTGCCTTGCGGTCGGAGGCCGAGCAGTTGTCGTACCAGGCAGTGATGCAACTATGCCAAATCTTTTTAGTTTCCTGAGGGGGAATACGTTTTGTTATGCCCTCTTCATGACTGTGTTGGTGTGTTTGGACCATTCTAGTTTGTTGGTGATGTAAACACCAAGGAACTTGAAGCTCTCAAACTGCTCCACTACAGCCCTTTCGATGAGAATGGGGGCGTGCTCGATCCTCCTTTTCCTGTAGTCCACAATCTCCTTTGTCTTGATCATGTTGAGGGAGAGGTTGTTATCCTGGCACCAGGTCTCTGACCTCCTCCCTATAGGCTGTCTCGTCGTTGTCGGTGATCAGGCCTACCACTGTTGTGTTGTCTGCAAACTTAATGATGGTGTTGGAGTCGTACCTGGCCACGCAGTCGTGGGTGAACAGGGAGTACAGGAGGGGACTGAGCACGCACCCCTGAGGGGCTCCAGTGTTGAGGATCAGCATGGCAGACGTGTTGTTACCTACCCTTACCACCTGGGGGCGACCCGTCAGGAAGTCCAGGATCCAGTTGCAGGGGAGGTGTTTAGTCCCAGAATCCTTAGCTTAGTGATGAGCTTTGAGGGCACTATGGTGTTGAACGCTGAGCTGTAGTCAATGAATAGCATTCTTACGTAGGTGTTCCTTTTGTCCAGGTGGGAAAGGGCAGTGTGGAGTGCAATAGAGATTGCGTAATCTGTGGATCTGTTGGTGCGGTATGCAAATTGGAGTGGGTCTAGAGTCTCTGGGATAATGGTGTTGATGTGAGCCATGACCAGCCTTTCAAAGCATTTCATGGCTACGGACGTGTGTGCTACGGGTCTGTAGTCATTTAGGCAGGTTACCTTAGTGTTCTTGGACACAGGGACCAAGATTCCTGTAACCTGCTGTATGTATTCCATTGTGGTCCCCTTTCCTTGTTTCTGATCTGCTTATGGGGGAGGTGTTGCTGTATATATTCAGAGACATATATCCCTGTAATGCTTAGAGAAGATCTCATGTCAAGTGTTATTGAAGTGTTGTGGTCGCAGTTTCACTTGGCACATCTAAAGCCTTTTCTTTTGGGGTGTTGCTATAGACCACCAAGTGCTACCAGTCAGTATCTAAATAATATGTTTGAAATGCTTGATAGTATATGTGATGTAAACAGAGGTCTACTTTCTTGGGGACCTGAATATTGACGGGTTTTCATCAAGCTGTCCACTCAAGAGGAAACTTCTCACCTTAATCAAGCTTCTTACTGTCTTTGTATATAGATTTGTTTCTCTACTGTATTATTGACTGTATGTTTGTTTATTCCATGTGTAACTCTGTGTTGTTGTGTGTCGAACTGCTTTGCTTTATCTTGGCCAGGTCGCAGTTGTAAATGAGAACTTGTTCTCAATTTAACTCCCTGGTTAAATAAAGGTAAAATAAAAATAATACAAAAATCAGTGCCTGTAATCTAGTTCAGATTATTAACAAAGAGTTACAGTCTGTTTTGGAATGGGTGGCCAGTAATAAACTAGTCCTGAACATCTCTAAAACTAAGAGCATTGTATTTGGTACAAATCATTCCTTAAGTTCTAGACCTCAGCTGAATCTGATAATGAATGGTGTGGCTGTTGAACATGTTGAGGAGACTAAATTACTTGGCGTTACCTTAGATTGTAAACTATCATGGCCAAAACATATAGATTCCATGGTTGTAAAGATGGGGAGAGGTCTGTCCGTAATAAAGAGATGCTCTGCTTGTTTGACACCACACTCCAAAAAGCAAGTCCTGCAGGCTCTAGTTTTGTCTAATCTTGATTACTGCCCAGTCGTGTGGTCCAGTGCTGCAATGAAAGACCTAGTTAAGCTGCAGCTGGACCAGAACAGAGCGGCACGTCTTGCTCTTCATTGTAATCAGAGGGCTGATATAAATATTATGCATGCCAGTCTCTCTTGGCTAAGAGTTGAGGAGAGACTGACTGCATCACCTCTTCTTTTTATAAGAAACATTAATATGTTGAAAATCCCAAATTGTTTGCATAATCAACTTACACACACCTCTGACACACGCACTTACCCCACCAGACATGCCACCAGGGGTCTTTTCACAGTCCCTAAATCCAGAACAAATTCAAGAAAGTGTACAGTATTAAATAGAGCCCTTATTGCATGGAACTTCCTTCCATCTCATG
The DNA here is from genome assembly GCA_030435695.1 of Brachymystax lenok tsinlingensis. Lineage (NCBI taxonomy): Eukaryota > Metazoa > Chordata > Actinopteri > Salmoniformes > Salmonidae > Brachymystax > Brachymystax lenok. The sequence continues at coordinate 1,314,672 of CM059811.1, read as the reverse complement.
TTGCTCAAATAAACAGCAAACCTGGTTTCAAACAACAGATAACTTGTTAGGGAGCAGTGCATGAGGTGACCGTTTTGGAGAGCCTGGCGTGCCCAAAGTAAAATGCCTCCCATTCAGGCCCAGAAAATAGGATATGCATATATTTAGTACCATTGGATAGGAAACACTCGGAATTTTCCAAAACTGTTAACCATTTGTCTGTGAGTGAAACAGAACGCATATGGCATTTCTGTCCTGGAGAAAGTGATTTTGACACATTGCTCATTTGGGAACCCCTCCCTAATGAAAATGACCATATAAGGGCATATGAATGCAGTACACGTCGCTTCCTTATGATGTCAACAGCCTCGAGACAGTGTATTTCTTCCATTTTGGATGAGTAAGACCAGAGAATAAGACCAAACAAGTGAGTCCCCCCTTGATGACAACAGTACCCAGCGCGCGCGCCCGAGAAGTCACGCAGTGTCTTTTTTACCGTCTTTATCGATCAGTTTATATTCCGGTTGATTTATAATAGTAAATATACGTAAAAGTGTTCCTAAGGATACATTTAAAACTATGTTTGATTGTTCTTGGACAAGTTTATAGGTATAAGATGAACGAGTTCGGCCACGCTTTAATGGAGTAGTGGAAGCTGTCGTTTCTGATTATAACGCTACAACCAAATGGAGGATTTATGGATTAAATACGTTACTTTTTCTAACAAAAGAACCATGGATTGTCTTCGTTGGACACTTAGGATGACCTCAGCAGAAGTTCTTCAACAGGTAATTGATTTGTTTTCGCTGTGAAATGTGTTATGTGTGTGCCATGATGGCTAATCGATACATGGCTATGGGAAAAATATGTGAGGTGCTACTCTCAAACAATCAAATGTGCTGCTTTCGCCGTAAAGCCTTTTTGAAATCTGACAACGCTGTGATATTGCCAAGAAACAGAGCTTTTGATGAGTATGGAACACTTGTATATTGGTGGATGTTTAATAATTCAACTTTGGGATTTTGAATTTGGCGCTTTACATTTTACCTGGTAGTGTCGGGAGGAGCCCGCTAGCGCCCCACTGGTCCTTGACCAGATAAAGCAACACCTCACGGCACAGCGCCTCTCCCCTATTGGACCCGGATAGTTTGTGTGTCTGCATTGACATGTAGGCTTTTTAAGAAATGTATGTAGTTGAGCTGTTCTTGTCTATTAATGTTCTGTATTATGTCATGTTCTGTGTGGACCCCTGGAAGAGTAGCTGCTGCTTTTGCAACAGCTAATGGGGATCCTAATAAAATACCAAATACTGTAGATGAGAACAGAGGGACTCAAATTAGCCTGATAATGTGGTTCAAATGACAAATAAAATACCAAATACCAAAATATAAATCAGACACTGGATTTTTCTATAGAATTTATTTCAATCATGTATAGCTTATTTACAACAAGCAATTTGATTTACTGAAATAAACAGTTCATTACTTCTCTCTGTTACAGGATAATACATCATTATTATTATATTAATTATTAAATATAGTGGTAAACAGGGTCTCTGAGGAGACTTCCTAAATAGCACCCTATTACCTATGTAGTGCACTGAGCCCTATGGGGACCTGGTCTAAAGTAGTGCACTATACAGGGAATAGGGTGCCACTTGGGATTGTCTGATCCCCAAGCTCTAATAATACTAGACTCTCATTCCATCTCTACAAAAGGTGTGTGTGATATGGACAGACCTTTCTTAGACCCTGATATGTCCCAAACCCACTGGACCAGGTCTGTAACCATGACGACAACACCCAGGACATCAGTACCCATGACGACCCGACAGTATCACCTTTGACTTCCAGGCTAAAGGTTGGTCTGTGATCCAAGGAACTCTGGTTAGTGTAGTCAAGTCCTGACAGACAGACAGCAGGGGGTTGTGGGTAATGTGTCCAGCCCTGACAGGCAGACAGCAAGGGGTTGTGGGTAGCGTAGTCCAGCCCTGACAGCCAGACAGCAGGGGGTTGTGGGTAGTAGAGTCCAGCCCTGACACACAGCAAGGGGCTGTGGGTAGTGTAGTCCTGACAGACAGCAGGGTGTTATTGGTAGTGTAGTCCAGTCTTAACAGCAGGGGGTTGTGGGTAGTACAGTCCTTAGTCCTGACAGAAAGCAGGGGGTTATGGGTAGTATAGTCCTGACAGAAAGCAGGGGGTTGTGGGTAGTGTTCCAGAGTCCTGACAGACAGCAGGGGGTTGTGGGTAGTGTAGTCCAGAGTACTGACAGACAGCCGGGGGTTGTGGGTAGTGTGGTCCCGAGTCCTGACATACAACAGGGGGTTGTGGGTAGTGTAGTCCAGTGGTAGGTGTTTGCCCTGAATAGGTGATTTGAGCCCCATAGATTGATTACAGTCAGATATGTCTCTATGTACAAAACGACCTACATAGAATAAATAAGTAAATACACAACTCTACACAATCCTATGTGTTCCTTACCGCTCTCTCTCCATCACACACACACACACACACACGCACACACACACAGATGTTATATCACAAAAGGTCTATGAGTGTAATTTCTAGTTTGATAGAAATATAAATGTACTCATCTGTCTCTACTAGTCTGATATACTGATACTATTCTGTAGTTTTCCAAAGAAGTACACTACCTAGGGAATAGGATGCCATCTAGGATACAGTTATATTATACCAGTCTGTAGTGTAGTACTACAGAGATACCAGTCTGTAGTGTAGTACTACAGAGATACCAGTCTGTAGTGTAGTACTACAGAGATACCAGTCTGTAGTGTAGTACTACAGAGATACCAGTCTGATATACCAGTCTGTAGTGTAGAACTACAGAAATACCAGGAGATACCAGTCTGTAGTGTAGTACTACAGAGATACCAGTCTGTAGTGCAGTACTACAGAGATACCAGTCTGTAGTGTAGAACTATAGATACCAGTCTGATATACCAGTCTGTAGTGTAGTACTACAGAGATAGCAGTCTGTAGTGTAGTACTACAGAGATACCAGTCTGTAGTGAAGTACTACAGAGGTACCAGTCTGATATACCAGTCTGTAGTGTAGAACTACAGAGATACCAGTCTGTAGTGTAGTACTACAGAGATACCAGTCTGATATACCAGTCTGTAGTGTAGTACTACAGAGATACCAGTCTGTAGTGTAGTACTACAGAGATACCAGTCTGTAGTGTAGTACTACCGAGATATCAGTCTGTAGTGTAGTACTACAGAGATACCAGTCTGCGGTGTAGTACTACAGAGATACCAGGAGATACCAGTCTGTAGTGTAGTACTACAGAGATACCAGTCTGTAGTGTAGTACTACCGAGATACCAGTCTGTAGTGAAGTACTACAGAGGTACCAGTCTGTAGTGTAGTACTACAGAGATACCAGTCTATAGTGTAGTTCTACAGAGATACCAGTCTGATATACAAGTCTCTAGTGTAGTGCTACAGAGATACCAGTCTGTAGTGTAGTACTACAGAGATACCAGGAGATACCAGTCTGTAGTGTAGTACTACAGAGATACCAGTCTGTAGCGTAGTACTACAGAGATACCAGTCTGTAGTGTAGTACTACAGCGATACCAGGAGATACCAGTCTGTAGTGTAGTACTACAGAGATATCAGTCTGATATACCAGTCTGTAGTGTAGTACTACAGAGACACCAGTCTGTAGTGTAGTACTACAGAGATACCAGGAGATACCAGTCTGTAGTGTAGTACTACAGAGATACCAGTCTGTAGTGTAGTACTACAGAGATACCAGTCTGTAGTGTAGTACAACCGAGATACCAGTCAGATATACTAGTCTGTAGTGTAGTACTACAAAGACACCAGTCTGTAGTGTAGTACTACAGAGATACCAGTCTGATATACCAGTCTGTTGTACTACAGAGATACCAGTCTGTAGTGTAGTACTACAGAGATACCAGTCTGTAGTGTAGTACTACAGATATACCAGTCTGTAGTGTAGTACTACAGAGATACCATTCTGTAGTGTAGTACTACAGAGATACCAGTCTGTAGTGTAGAACTACAGAGATACCAGTCTGATTTACCAGTCTGTAGTAATACAGAGATACTAGTCTGTAATGTAGTACTCTGTCCTACACAGATTCCAATCTGTAATGTAGTACTACACAGATACCAGTCTGTAGTGTAGTACTACAGATATAGTAGTCTGTAGTGTAGTACTACAGAGATACCAGGAGATACCAGTCTGTAGTGTAGTACTACAGAGATACCAGGAGATTCCAGTCTGCAGTGTACTACTATAGAGATACCAGTCTGTATTGTAGTACTACAGAGATATCAGTCTGTAGTGTAGTACTACAAAGATACCAGTCTGTAATATAGTACTACAGAGATAACAATCTGTAATGTAATACTACAAAGATACCAGTCTTATGTACCAGTCTGTAGTGTAGAACTACAGCGATACCAGTCTGTAGTGTAGTACTACAGAGATACCAGTCTGTAGTGTAGAACTACAGATATACCCGTCTGTAGTGTAGTACTACAGAGATACCAGGAGATACCAGTCTGTAGTGTAGTACTACAGAGATACCAGGAGATACCAGTCTGTAGTGTAGT
>CM059811.1:1220086-1305086 GCA_030435695.1 Brachymystax lenok tsinlingensis | reverse complement strand
AACATAGAGTTGACGGGATTTTCGGCAGAACAGAGACGCTGGTAAGACGAGGGGGGTGTGTGTCTATTTGTCAATAGCAGCTGGTGTCTAATATTAAAGACCTCTCGAGGTATTGCTCGCCTGAGGTAGAGTACCTTATGATAAGCTGTAGACCACACTATCTACCAAGAGAGTTCTCATCTATATTATTCATAGCCGTCTATTGTTCTGGAAGACTATGTGATAACGCTCTCGGTAGCCGATGTGAGCAAAATCTTTAAACAGATCAACATTCACAAAAGGAACACCTATGTGAGAATGCTGTTCATTGACTACAGCTCAGCGTTCAACACCATAGTGCCCTCAAAGCTCATCACTAAGCTAAGGACCCTGGGACTAAACACCTCCCTCTGCAACTGGATCCTGGACTTCCTGACGGGCCGCCCCCAGTTGGTGAGGGTAGGTAGCAACACATTTGCCACGCTGATCCTCAACACGGGGGCCCCTCAGGGGTGTGTGCTTAGTCCCCTCCTGTACTCCCTGTTCACCCACGACTGCGTGGCCAAACACGACTCCAACACCATCATTAAGTTTACAGACAACACAACAGTAGTAGGCCTGATCACCGACAACGATGAGGCGGCCTATAGGGAGGAGGTCACAGAACTGGCAGTGGTGCCAGGCCAACAACCTCTCCCTCAATGTGAGCAAGACAAAGGAGCTGATCGTGGACTACAGGAAAAGGTGGGCCGAACAGGCCTCCATTCACATCAACAGGGCTGTAGTGGAGCGGGTCGACAGTTCCAAGATCCTTGGTGTCAACATCACCAACAAACTATCATGGTCCAAACACACCAAGAAAGTTGTGAAGAGGGCACGACAACACCTTTTCCCCCTCAGGAGACTGAAAAGATGTGGCATGGGTCCCCAAATCCTCAAATGGTTCTACAGCTGCACCATCGAGAGCATCCTGACCGGTTGCATCACCGCCTGGTATGGCAACTGCTCAGCATCTGACCGCTACAGAGTGTAGTGCGAATGGCCCAGTACATCACTGGGGCCACGCTTCCTGCCATCCAGGACCTATAGAATAGGCAGTGTTAGAGGAAATCCCAAAACATTTTCAGAGACTCCAGTCACACAAGTCATAGACTGTCATCTCTGCTACCGCACGGCAAGCGGTATCGGAGTGCCAAGTATTGGACCAAAAGGGTCCTCAACAGCTTCTAACCCCAAGCCATAAGACTGCTGAACAATTCATGAAATCGTACCGGTACCCCTGTATATAGCCTCCACATTGACTCTGTACCGGTACCCCCTGTATATAGCCTCCACATTGACTCTGTACCGGTACCCCCTGTATATAGCCTCCACATTGACTCTGTACCGGTACCCCCTGTATATAGCCTCCACATTGACTCTGTACCGGTACCCCCTGTATATAGCCTCCACATTGACTCTGTACCGGTACCCCCTGTATATAGCCTCCACATTGACTCTGTACCGGTACCCCCTGTATATAGTCTCCACATTGACTCTGTACCTGGTACCCCCTGTATATAGCCTCCACATTGACTCGGTACCGGTACCACCTGTATATAGCCTCCACATTGACTCGGTACCGGTACCACCTGTATATAGCCTCGTTACTGTTCTACAGTAACTATAGTACCTATAGTAGTACCTATATGTATATAGTACCTATAGTAGTACCTATGTGTATATAGTACCTATAGTAGTACCTATATGTATATAGTACATATAGTAGTACCTATATTTATATAGTACCTATAGTAGTACCTATATGTATATAGTACATATAGTAGTACCTATAATGATATAGTACCTATAGTAGTACCTATATGTATATAGTACCTATAGTAGTACCTATATTTATATAGTACCTATAGTAGTACCTATATGTATATAGTACATATAGTAGTACCTATATGTATATAGTACCTATAGTAGTACCTATATTTATATAGTACCTGTAGTAGTACCTATATGTATATAGTACCTATAGTAGTACCTATATTTATATAGTACCTATAGTAGTACCTATATGTATATAGTACCTATAGTAGTACCTATATTTATATAGTACATATAGTAGTACCTATAATGATATACTACCTATAGTAGTACCTATATGTATATAGTACCTATAGTAGTATGTATACGTATATAGTACCTATAGTAGTACCTATATTTATATAGTACCTATAGTAGTACCTATATGTATATAGTACATATAGTAGTACCTATGTGTATATAGTACCTATAGTAGTACCTATATGTATATACTACCTATAGTTGATAGTAATACTCACGTGGAACACAGGAACCAAACTTGTCAGGAAACTCAGAGAGAAGATCATCATTAACTCTGTCTTTAGTAGGACCCAATATAATGATAGGCCTCACATAGTGGACTGGAGAGAGAGAGAGAGAGAGAGAGAGAGAGAGAGAGAGAGAGGTTATGGCAGGTGTCTTCAACCTTTTCTTGCCCAGGGACTTCCTCCCCGGCAAACCCAGGGACGTGAGATGTGTCATGCTGCATGAAGCAAATGGATTCCAGTCTGTAGATACTGACAATATTTATTTTACCTTTATTTAACTAGGCATGTCAGTTAAGAACAAATTCTTATTTATAATGACGGGCTAGGAACAGTTGGTTAACTGCCTTGTTGAGATTTTTAACTTGTCAGCTCAGGGATTCGATCTACAAACCTTTCGGTTACTGGCCCAATGCTCTAACCGCTAGACTACCTGCCGACCCATCTGTGCATCTGTGACCAACAGATGCATATCTGTATTCCCAGTCATGAGAAATCCATAGATTATGTTTATTTTTTATATATTTTTTTTACCCTACAGTACCTCAGTGGACCCCTAGGGGGCTGCAGACTCCCTACAGTACCTCAGTGGACCCCTAGGGGGCTGCAGACACCCTACAGTACCTCAGTGGACCCCTAGGGGGCTGTACCTCAGTGGACCCCTAGGGGGCTGCAGACTCCCTACAGTACCTCAGTGGACCCCTAGGGGGCTGCAGACACCCTACAGTACCTCAGTGGACCCCTAGGGGGATGCAGACTCCCTACAGTACCTCAGTGGACCCCTAGGGGGCTGCAGACTCCCTACAGTACCTCAGTGGACCCCTAGGGGGCTGCAGACACCCTACAGTACCTCAGTGGACCCCTAGGGGGATGCAGACTCCCTACAGTACCTCAGTGGACCCCTAGGGGGCTGCAGACTCCCTACAGTACCTCAGTGGACCCCTAGTGGGCTGCAGACTCCCTACAGTACCTCAGTGGACCCCTAGGGGGCTGCAGGAACCCTACAGTACCTCAGTGGACCCCTAGGGGGCTGCAGACTCCCTACAGTACCTCAGTGGACCAGTAGGGGGCTGCAGACTGACATCCCCACAGAGTTAAACATCCCTGGTTGTGTCAGAGTGGCATCTTGTGGCAGGAGTGGGAAACACACCCTCCACTTCAGTTCTACTGGCTGAAACTATCACCATTACAGACAAATAAAAAAATCTGAGGTTATAGGTCAGACCTACCTTCTATCTGTGTAACAGACTCATAGCTCTGAACGAAGCTGCTGCGGTCCTTATTCTTCATACGAGACCACTCCTTCCTCTCCACCCTGCATAAAGAGACATAGGGCTACATTAACATGGCATAACATTACATACTGCTTCATACGAGACCACTCCTTCCTCTCTACCCTGCATAGAGAGACATAGGGCTACATTAACATGGCATAACACTACATTCTGCTTCATACAAGACCACTCCTTCCTCTCCACCCTGCATAGAGAGACATAGGGCTACATTAACATGGCATAACACTACATACTGCTTCATACGAGACCACTCCTTCCTCTCCACCCTGCATAGAGAGACATAGGGCTACATTAACATGGCATAACACTACATACTGCTTCATACGAGACCACTCCTTCCTCTCCACCCTGCATAGAGAGACATAGGGCTACATTAACATGGCATAACACTACATACTGCTTTATACGAGACCACTCCTTCCTCTCTACCCTGCATAGAGAGACATAGGGCTACATTAACATGGCATAACACTACATACTGCTTTATACGAGACCACTCCTTCCTCTCTACCCTGCATAGAGAGACATAGGGCTACATTAACATGGCATAACACTACATACTGCTTCATACGAGACCACTCCTTTCTCTCCACCCTGCATAGAGAGACATAGGGCTACATTAACATGGCATAACACTACATACTGCTTTATATGAGACCACTCCTTCCTCTCTACCCTACAGAAAAACACAGGCGGGGGTTAACTGTGTTAACTTAGGTGCTAGGTGTGGTCCCCTCAGTGTTAGTTGTCCCCCCCTCAGTGTTAGCTGTCCCCCTCAGTGTTAGTTGTCCCCCTCAGCGTTAGGTGTCCCCCTCAGCGTTAGGTGTCCCCCTCAGTGTTAGGTGTCCCCTCAGCGTTAGGTCCCCCTCAGTGTTAGGTGTCCCCCTCAGTGTTAGGTGTCCCCCTCAGTGTTAGGTGTCCCCCTCAGCGTTAGGTCCCCCTCAGTGTTAGGTGTCCCCCTCAGCGTTAGGTGTCCCCCTCAGCGTTAGGTGTCCCCCCCCTCAGTGTTAGGTGTCCCCCTCAGCGTTAGGTGTCCCCCTTCAGTGTTAGGTCTCCCCCCTCAGCGTTAGGTGCGTTACCAGCTTTAGGTGTGTTACCTACCTGTGTTTGCTGGGTATATACCCTAGTTCCTCCAGTTGTCCCTGTTGTCCCAGTCTCCTAGCAGTCCACCACTCTTCATCACTACAGTCAGTCACATGGAGCACCTCCCCGAAGTTAAAGCCCAATGCCTGGCTCAACAGCCCACAGTCTGCTGTCTTATCATAGTCAAACAGGGCCCTGCATAGAGAGGACATAGAGCTACATTAGTATGACATAACATGACATAACACTACATAACCCTAAAGCCTAGCTCAACAGCCCACAGTCTGCTGTCTTATCATATTCAAACAGGGCCCTGCATAGAGAAGACATAGAGCTACATTAGTATGACATAACATGACATAACACTACATAACCCTAAAGCCTAGCTCAACAGCCCACAGTCTGCTGTCTTATCATAGTCAAACAGGGCCCTGCATAGAGAAGACATAGAGCTACATTAGTATGACATAACATGACATAACACTACATAACCCTAAAGCCTAGCTCAACAGCCCAGAGTCTGCTGTCTAATCATAGTCAAACAGGGCCCTGTATAGAGAGGACATAGAGCTACATTAACATGACACTTCTTTACCTGACATAGAAGGTCCTGTTGGCTCGGAGGGTCCCAGAGCTCATGTTGCTGTTCATCATCTGTTCTCTCAGGTCGTGGATCTTAGCCTCAAACCTGCTGTACTCTACACACACGCACACACACGCACACGCACACACACGCACGCACACGCACGCACGCACGCACGCACACACACACACACCAATGGATTAATGGAATGCTGAATGTATATTTTTTATCTTGCTTTGTCTGCTCTTTTCAGTATTATGTCCATCTCTGATAAGCTACCCAGGAAAGGGCTGAAAATAGCCCATATTAATATATGTTGTCTTAGAAATAAGGTTCATGAAATCAATAACTTGCTGACATCAGATAACACTCATATATCAGCCATTTCTGAGACTCACTTAGATAATTCATTTGATGATACATCAGTAGCAATACAAGGATATAACATCTATAGAAGAGACAGGAATGCTTATGGGGGAGGTGTTGCTGTATATATTCATGTCCAGGTAACACCATCATGCGAGTATTGACTTTTGTCCCCCCCACACCAAACGCAGTCACGACACGCAGGTTGAAATAAGTTACTGTACAATTGTATCAGGCTGGAGTAGTGTTACCTTCTGGACAGTATTTAGTCTACGGTAGTCTATATTTAGTATATAGTAGTCTGTAATTAGTGTACAGTAGTTTGTAGTTAGTCTACAGAAGTCTGTAATTAGTCTATAGTTAGTCTATAATGGTCTATAGATAGTATATAGTAGTCTGTAATTAGTCTATAGTTAGTCTATATTAGTCTATAGATAGTATATAGCAGTCTGTAATTAGTCTATAGTTAGTCTATATTGGTCTATGGATAGTATATAGTAGTCTGTAATTAGTCTATAGTAATCTAAAGTTAGTCTTTAGTAGTCTGCAATTAGTCTATAGTTAGTCTATATTGGTATATAGATAGTATATAGTAGTCTGTAATTAGTCTATAGTAGCCTATAGTAGTCTAAAGTTAGTCTATAGTAGTCTGTAATTAGTCTATAGTTAGTCTATATTGGTCTATAGATAGTATATAGTAGTCTGTAATTAGTCTATAGTAATCTAAAGTTAGTCTTTAGTAGTCTGTAATTAGTTTATAGTTAGTCTATATTAGTCTATAGATAGTATATAGTAGTCTGCAATTAGTCTACAGTTAGTCTATATTGGTATATAGATAGTATATAGTAGTCTGTGATTAGTCTATAGTAGCCTATAGTAGTCTAAAGTTAGTCTATAGTAGTCTGTAATTAGTCTATAGTTAGTCTATATTGGTCTATAGATAGTATATAGTAGTCTGTAATTAGTCTATAGTTAGTCTATATTGGTCTATAGATAGTATATAGTAGTCTGTAATTAGTCTATAGTAATCTAAAGTTAGTCTTTAGTAGTCTATAGTTAGTCTATATTGGTCTATAGATAGTATATAGTAGCCTGTAATTAGTCTATAGTAGCCTATAGTAGTCTAAAGTTAGTCTATAGTAGTCTGTAATTAGTCTATAGTTAGTCTATATTGGTCTATAGATAGTATATAGTAGTCTGTAATTAGTCTATAGTAATCTAAAGTTAGTCTTTAGTAGTCTGTAATTAGTCTATAGTTAGTCTATATTGGTCTATAGATAGTATATAGTAGCCTGTAATTAGTCTATAGTAGCCTATAGTAGTCTAAAGTTAGTCTATAGTAGTCTGTAATTAGTCTATAGTTAGTCTATATTGGTCTATAGATAGTATATAGTAGTCTGTAATTAGTCTATAGTAGCCTATAGCAGTCTATAGATAGTATATAGTAGTCTATAGTTAGTCTATATTGGTCTATAGATAGTATATAGTAGTCTGTAATTAGTCTATAGTAATCTAAAGTTAGTCTTTAGTAGTCTGTAATTAGTCTATAGTTAGTCTATATTGGTCTATAGATAGTATATAGTAGCCTGTAATTAGTCTATAGTAGCCTATAGTAGTCTAAAGTTAGTCTATAGTAGTCTGTAATTAGTCTATAGTTAGTCTATATTGGTCTATAGATAGTATATAGTAGTCTGTAATTAGTCTATAGTAATCTAAAGTTAGTCTTTAGTAGTCTGTAATTAGTCTATAGTTAGTCTATATTGGTCTATAGATAGTATATAGTAGCCTGTAATTAGTCTATAGTAGCCTATAGTAGTCTAAAGTTAGTCTATAGTAGTCTGTAATTAGTCTATAGTTAGTCTATATTGGTCTATAGATAGTATATAGTAGTCTGTAATTAGTCTATAGTAGCCTATAGCAGTCTATATATATTATATAGTAGTCTGTAATTAGTCTATAGTAGTCTATAGTAGTCTATATATAATCACTTTATTAATGCCACTTTAATAATGTTTACATATCTTGCATTACTCATCTCATATGTATATACTGTATTCTATACTATATGTATATACTGTATTCTATACTATATACTATTCTATACTATTCTTACCCTCAGGTCTGTACTGGTCTGTGATATACTTACCCTCAGGTCTGTACTGGTCTGTGATATTCTTACCCTCAGGTCTGTAGTGGTCTGTGATATTCTTACCCTTAGGTCTGTAGTGGTCTGTGATATTCTTACCCTCAGGTTTGTATGGTCTGTAATATTCTTACCCTCAGGTCTGTAGTGGTCTGTGATATTCTTACCTTCAGGTCTGTAGTGGTCTGTGATATTCTTACCCTCAGGTCTGTACTGAGCGATGATAGTAACAGTCTGTCCAGCATTCTTCAGAGCTGCTGCAGCCTGTTCATGAGTCGCATGTCTGAGATCCACACCGTTCACCTGCAGAGAAGTTATAACCTCTACATTACATAACATTACATTAATGTGACATATCACTACACAACCGTTCACCTGCAAAGCAAGATTTGTCGATTATAACCATTACATTGCGTGTGTACGTGCGTGTGTACGTGTGTCTCCGTCCACTGTGTGTATGTGTTCTCTTCTCACACTCTTTATCTAGTCTCCATTGTGTAGTTTTCCTGAGAGATCAGCTGGTTCTGCAGCACATAACACTACATAGCACTATGTAACACTACAAGATACTACATATCCCTACATAACATTACATAACACTACATAACACTATGTAATACTACATATCACTATGTAACACTACATAACACTACATAGCACTATGTAACACTACAAGATACTACATATCCCTACATAACATTACATAACACTACATAACACTACGTAATACTACATATCACTATGTAACACTACATAACACTACATATCATTACATAACACAACATAACATTACTTAAGACTATGTAACACTACGTAATATTACGTAACACTACGTAACACTACATAGCATTCATTACATGACATTACAGTTGAAGTTGGAAGTTTACATACACTTCATTTTTCAACAACTTCACAATGTCTTGTTTACAAACTATAGTTTTGGCAAGTCGGTTAGGACATCTACTTTGTGCATGACACAAGTAATTTTTCCAACAATTGTTTACAGACAGATTATTTCACTTATAATTCACTGTATCACAATTCCAGTGGGCCAGAAGTTTAAATATACTAGATTGACTGTGCCTTTAAACAGCTTGGAAAATTCCAGAAAATTATGTCATGGCTTTAGAAGCTTCTAATTGATATAATTTGAGTCAATTGGAGGTGTACCTGTGGATGTATTTAAAGGCCTACCTTCAAACTCAGTGCCTCTTTGCTTGAGATCATGGGAAAATCAAAAGAAATCAGCCAAGACCTCAGAAAAAAAATTGTAGACCTCCACAAGTCTGGTTCATCCTTGGGAGCAATTTCGAAACGCCTGAAGGTACCACGTTCATCTGTACAAACAATAGTACGCAAGTATAAACACCTTGGGACCACGCAGCCGTCTTACCGCTCAGGAAGGAGACACGTTTTGTCTCCTAGAGATGAATGTACTTTGGTGCAAAAAAGTGAATATCAATCCCAGAACAACAGCAAAGGAACTTGTGAAGATGCTGGAGGAAACAGGTACAAAAGTATCTATATCTACAGTAAAACGAGTCCTATATCGACATAACCTGAAAGGCCGCTCAGCAAGAAGGAAGCCACTGCTCCAAAACCACCATAAAAAAGCCCGACTACAGTTTGCAACTGCACATGAGGACAAAGATCGTAGTTTTTGGAGAAATGTCCTCTGGTCTGATGAAACAAAAATATAACTGTTTGGCCAATGAGCATCGTTATGTTAGGAGGAAAAAGGGGGAGGCTTGCAAGCCGAAGAACACCATCCCAACTGTGAAGCACGGGGGTGGCAGCATCATGTTGTGGGGGTGCTTTGCTGCAGGAGGGACTGGTGCACTTCACAAAATAGATGGCATCATGAGGGAGGAAAATTATGTGGATATATTGAAGCAACATCTCAAGACATCAGTCAGGAAGTTAAAGCTTGGTCGCAAATGGATCTTCCAAATGGACAATGACCCCAAGCATACTTCCAAAGTTGTGGCAAAATGGCTTAAGGACAACAAAGTCAAGGTATTGGAGTGGCCATCACAAAGCCCTGACCTCAATCCTATAGAAAATTTGTTGGGAGAACTGAAAAAAAACGTGTGCGAGCAAGGAGGCCTACAAACCTGATTCAGTTACACCAGCTCTGTCAGGAGGAATGGGCCAAAATTCACCCAACTTATTGTGGGAAGCGTGTGGAAGGCTTCCTGAAACGTTTGACCCAGGTTAAACTATTTAAAGGAATGCTACCAATTACTAATTGAGTGTATGTAAACATCTGACCTACTGGGAATGTGATGAAAGAAATAAAAGCTGAAATAAATCATTCTCTTTACTATTATTCTGACATTTCACATTCTTAAAATAAAGTGGTGATCCTAACTGACCTAAGACAGGAAATTGTTACTAGGATTAAATGTCAGGAATTGTTAAAAACTGAGTTTAAATGTATTTGGCTAAGGTGTATGTAAACTTCCGACTTCAACTGTATACAACACTATGTAACACTACATGACACTACATAATATTACAAAACACTACATAAAACTACGTAACACTATGTAACACTACATGACATTACACTACATAACACTACATAGCACTATGTAACACTACATAGCACTATGTACCGCCACATAACATTACATAACACTACATAACACTATGTAACACTACATGACACTACATAACACTATGTAACACTATGTAACATTACACAGCACTATGTACCACTACATAGCACTATGGACCACTACATAACATTACATAACACTACATACCACTATGTAACACTACATAGCATTACATAACATAACACAACAATACATAAGACTACATAACATTATATAACACTATGTAACACTACATGACACTACATAACCTTACATAACACTACATACAACTATGTAACACTATATAACTACATAACATTACATAACACTATGTAACACAACATAACACTACGTAACACTACGTGACACTATGTAACACTACGTAACATTACATAACACTATATAACATTACATAACACTACAAAGCACTACGTAACCCTTCATGATACTAGATATCCCTATATAACATTGCATAACACTATGCAACACTATGTAACACTACATAGCTATGTAACACTATGTAACACTACATAGCACTACATAACACTACATAACATTATATAACACTATGTGACACTACATAACACTACGTAACACTACGTAACACTATGTACCAATACATAACACTATGTACCACTACATACCACTATATAACACTACATAACAGTACATACCACAACATAACATTACATAAGACTACATAACACTACATAACACTATGTACCAATACATAACACTACATAGCATTACATAACACAACATAACATAAGACTACATAACACTATGTAACATTACATAACACTATGTAACACTACATAGCACTATGTACCACTACATACCACTATATAACACTACATAACAGTACATACCACAACATAACATTACATAAGACTACATAACACTACATAACACTATGTACCAATACATAACACTACATAGCATTACATAACACAACATAACATAAGACTACATAACACTATGTAACATTACATAACACTATGTACCACTACATACCACTATATAACACTACATAACAGTACATACCACAACATAACATTACATAAGACTACAAAACACTACATAACATTACATAACACTACAAAGCACTACGTAACCCTTCATGATACTAGATATCCCTATATAACATTGCATAACACTACGCAACACTATGTAACACTACATAGCTATGTAACACTATGTAACACTACATAGCACTACATAACACTACATAACATTATATAACACTATGTGACACTACATAACACTACGTAACACTACGTAACACTATGTACCAATACATAACACTACATAGCATTACATAACACAACATAACATAAGACTACATAACACTATGTAACACTACATACCACTATATAACACTACATAACAGTACATACCACAACATAACATTACATAAGACTACATAACACTACATAACACTATGTACCAATACATAACACTACATAGCATTACATAACACAACATAACATAAGACTACATAACACTATGTAACATTACATAACACTATGTAACACTACATAGCACTATGTACCACTACATACAACTATGTAACACTACATAAGACTACATAACACTACGTAATATTATATAACACTATGTAACACTACATGAGACTACATAACATTATATTACACTATGTAACAATACACAACATTACATAACACTACGTAACACTATGTACCACTATGTAACACTAAATGACACTACATAACATTACATAACACTATGTAACACTACACAACATTACATAACACTATGTAACACTACATAACAGTACAAAACATTCAAAAACATTACATAACACTACTCACGCTGATGATTTGGTCTCCCTTGCGTAGTTCTCCTGAGAGATCAGCTGGTCCTCCGGCCAGGATGAAGGAGATAAAGATTCCCTCTCCGTCTTCTCCTCCAACGATGTTAAACCCCAGACCAGTCGACCCTCGGTGGATACACACACGCCTGGCCTCTCTACTGGGGGGACACACACAGACATGAATATACGCAGTATCACCCTAACCCTCTCTACTACAGATCTACTGTAACACTCAGCCTGGTCTCTCTACTACAGATATAATCTACTGTAACACTCAGCCTGGTCTCTCTACTACAGATCTACTGTAACACTCAGCCTGGTCTCTCTACTACAGATATAATCTACTGTAACACTCAGCCCAATATGTCTCCATACATCCCAACCTGAGGTAATGATCTGATTTCTGATTTGACAGACATGATTTGTTTTGAGTTACTTTTAGATTTTTGTGTGTGTCTGTGTGTCCTGACCTGGGGATGTCGTCCTCTCCCATCATGCCGTGCGGTATGGGCGAGTAGCATGGTGGCGAGGGCGGCGGCAGAGAGGATTGTGGGTAATCTAGGTAGTTAGGGCCCATGTCTGGGTCCATGTACGCTGGAGAGACAGGGAGAGATGAGGGTGAATATGTAGAGCTAGACCCCGGTACATTTCAACACTGCTCAGCTTCAAGATCCTTGGTGTCCACATCACCAACAAACTATCATGGTCCAAACACACCAAGTTGTCGTGAAGAGGGCACGACAACACATTTTCCCCCTCAGGAGACTGAAAAGATTTGCCATGGGTCCTCAGATTCTCAAAAAGTTATACAGCTGCACCATCGAGAGCATCCTGACCGGTTGCATCACCGCCTGGTATGGCAACTGCTCAGCCTCCCACCGCAAGGCACTGCAGAGGGTAGTGCGTATTGACCAGTACATCACTGGGGCCAAGCTTCCTGCCATCCAGGACCTATATACCAGGCAGTGTCAGAGGAAGGTCCTAAAAATGGTCAAAGACCCCAGCCACCCTAGTCATGGACTGTTCTCTCTGCTACCGCACAGCAAGCGGTACCGGAGCGCCAAGTCTAGGTCCAAAAAGGCTTCTTAACATCTTCTACCCCCCAAGCCATAAGACCCCTGAACAGGTAATCAAATGGCCACCGGACTATTTACATTGACCCCCCCTTTGTTTTTACACTGCTGCTACTGTCTGTTTATTATCTATGCAGTCACTTTACAAATGACCAGGACTAACCTGTAAACCCGCACATTGACTCTGTACCGGTACCCCCTGTATATAGTCTCCACATTGACTCTGTACCGGTACCCCCTGTATATAGTCTCCACATTGACTCATTACCGTAACACCCTGTATATAGCCTCCACATTGACTCAGTACCGTAACACCCTGTATATAACCTACACATTGACTCTGTACCGGTACCCCTGTATATAGTCTCCACATTGACTCTGTACCGGTACCCCCTGTATATAGCCTCCACATTGACTCTGTACTGGTACCCCCTGTATATAGTCTCCACATTGACTCTGTGCAGTACCCCCTGTATATAGTCTCCACATTGACTCTGTGCAGTCCCCCTGTATATAGCCTCCACATTGACTCTGTACAGTACCCCCTGTATATAGCCTCCACATTGACTCTGTGCAGTACCCCCTGTATATAGCCTCCACATTGACTCTGTGCAGTACCCCCTGTATATAGCCTCCACATTGACTCTGTACCGGTACCCCTGTATATATTCTCCACATTGACTCTGTACCGGTACCCCTGTATATAGCCTCCACATTGACTCTGTACTGTACCCCCTGTATATAGTCTCCACATTGACTCTGTGCAGGTACCCCCTGTATATAACCTCCACATTGACTCTGTACTGGTACCCCCTGTATATAGCCTCCACATTGACTCTGTGCAGGTACCCCCTGTATATAGCCTCCACATTGACTCTGTACAGTACCCCCTGTATATAGCCTCCACATTGACTCTGTACAGGTACCCCCTGTATATAGCCTCCACATTGACTCTGTGCAGTACCCCCTGTATATAGCCTCCACATTGACTCTGTGCAGTACCCCCTGTATATAGTCTCCACATTGACTCTGTACCGGTACCCCTGTATATAGCCTCCACATTGACTCTGTACAGTACCCCCTGTATATAGTCTCCACATTGACTCTGTGCAGGTACCCCCTGTATATAGTCTCCACATTGACTCTGTGCAGTACCCCCTGTATATAGTCTCCACATTGACTCTGTGCAGTACCCCCTGTATATAGCCTCCACATTGACTCTGTACCGGTGCTCCTGTATATAGTCTCCACATTGACTCTGTGCAGGTACCCCCTGTATATAGCCTCCACATTGACTCTGTACTGGTACCCCCTGTATATAGCCTCCACATTGACTCTGTGCAGTACCCCCTGTATATAGCCTCCACATTGACTCTGTGCAGTACCCCCTGTATATAGCCTCCACATTGACTCTGTACCGGTACCCCCTGTATATAGCCTCCACATTGACTCTGTACCGGTACCCCCTGTATATAGCCTCCACATTGACTCTGTACCGGTACCCCCTGTATATAGCCTCCACATTGACTCGGTACCGGTACCCCCTGTATATAGCCTCCACATTGACTGGGGGGCTGTACTGGTCAGGTGTGTAGAGGTGGTAGAGGTGTGTAGAGGTGTGGACATATAGGTGAGATCTGGTTGGCTGTACTGGTCAGGTGTGTAGAGGTGGTAGAGGTGTGTAGAGGTGGTAGAGGTGTGTAGAGGTGGTAGAGGTGTGTAGAGGTGTGTACGTACAGGTGAGATCAGGGGGACTGTACTGGTCAGGTGTGTAGAGGTGTGAAGGTTTGGCTACTCTCAGGTAGACCACCTCGGCTGTGTTCTTCAGAGCTGATACTGCGTCCTCATGCATCACGTCTTCTAAACACACCTGGTTCACCTGGTGACGGAGACATGACATAGAGACATAGTCAGACATCATATAGATACTGTACATGACATAGAGACATAGTCAGACATCACATAGATACTGTACATGACATAGAGACATGACATACAGTGCTTTCGGGAAAGTATTCAGACCCTTTGATTTCTCGTCATCAGTCTACAGACAATACCCCATAATGACAAAACAACAACTTTTATTTTGCAAATGTATATAAAAAATCTGCAATATCACATTTCAATCAGTATTCAGACCCTTTACTCAGTACTTTGTAGAAGCACCTTTGGCAGTGATTACAGACTCAAGTCTTCTTGGGTATGACGCTACAAGCTTGGCACACCTGTATTTGGGGAGTTTCTCCCATTCTTCTCTGCAGATCCTCTCAAGCTCTGTCAGGTTGGATGGGGAGCGTCGTTGCACAGCTATTTTCAGGTCTCTCCAGAGATGATCGATCGGGTTCAAGTTCGGGCTCTGGCTGGGCCACTGAAGGACATTCAAAGACTAGTCCCGAAACCACTCCTGTGTTTTCTAGGCTGTGTGCTTAGGGTCATTGTCCTGTTGGAAGGTGAACCTTTGCCCTAGTCTGAGATCCTGAGCGCACTGGAGCAGGTGTTCATCAAAGATCTCTCTGTACTTTGCTCCGTTCATCTTTTTCTCGATCCTGACTAGATGATAGGATAGAAGAGGAGAGAGGAGGAGAGAGGGAGACCATCTGGGTAGTGGCTGAGTGGTTATAGATGATAGGATAGAAGAGGAGAGAGGAGTGGGAGAGACCATCTGGGTAGTGGCTGAGTGGTTAGGGACTGAAGGGCAGCATAGACTGATATGAACTGAAAGGACTGAAGGGCAGCATAGACTGATATGAACTGAAGGGACTGAAGGGCAGCATAGACTGATATGAACTGAAGGGACTGAAGGGCAGCATAGACTGATATGAACTGAAAGGACTGAAGGGCAGCATAGACTGATATGAACTGAAGGGACTGAAGGGCAGCATAGACTGATATGAACTCAAGGGACTGAAGGGCAGCATAGACTGATATGAACTGAAGGGACTGAAGGGCAGCATAGACTGATATGAACTGAAGGGACTGAAGGGCAGCATAGACTGATATGAACTCAAGGGACTGAAGGGCAGCATAGACTGATATGAACTCAAGGGACTGAAGGGCAGCATAGACTGATATGAACTCAAGGGACTGAAGGGCAGCATAGACTGATATGAACTGAAGGGACTGAAGGGCAGCATAGACTGATATGAACTCAAGGGACTGAAGGGCAGCATAGACTGATATGATCTCAAAGGACTGAAGGGCAGCATAGACTGAGATGACCTCAAAGGACTGAAGGGCAGCATTGACTGAGATGAACTCAAGGGACTGAAGGGCAGCATAAGCCGAGATGAACCTGTCGTTCTTGACTGCAGATCGACAGTTCCAAACGCTGCCAGAGACTCAGAATTCCAGGTGGGTTGTGTGTGCAGCGTACACTACATTAGAGGGGTTGCCGCCAAGGGGTGGAGAGTGCCTGTAAAGCCTACAGGGAGAGGCGAGAACAGGTAGAACCGTCTTTGTTTAGGCGACGGTCTTAGTTTTGCGACAAAACCGCTACTGACACGACCGCCAATTACAGCTGCTGCTGAGAAACCAGGAGACTGAAGACCTAACGCTAATTATATAGGATAGGAGAAACCACTCCCCCCAATACAGCCACTGCTGCTGAGAAACCAGGAGACTGAAGACCTAACGCTAACTACCTAGGAGAGGAGAACCTGGAGATATCAGGAGTCCTCTAGCTCTAGAATCACTCCTGGAGATATCAGGAGAACTCTAGCTCTAGAACCACTCCTGGAGATGTCAGGAGTCCTCTAGCTCTAGAATCACTCCTGGAGATGTCAGGAGTCCTCTAGCTCTAGAATCACTCCTGGAGATATCAGGAGAACTCTAGCTCTAGAACCACTCCTGGAGATGTCAGGAGTCCTCTAGCTCTAGAATCACTCCTGGAGATGTCAGGAGTCCTCTAGCTCTAGAATCACTCATGGAGTTTTCAGTAGTCCTCTAGCTGTAGAATCATATATCAGGAATCCTCTAGCTGTAGATCCACTCCTGGAGATGTCAGGAGAACTCTAGCTCTAGAACCACTCCTGGAGATATCAGGTGAACTCTAGCTCTAGAACCACTCCTGGAGATATCAGGAGAACTCTAGCTCTAGAATCACTCCTGGAGATATCAGGAGAACTCTAGCTGTAGAATCACTCCTGGAGATATCAGGAGTCCTCTAGCTGTAGAATCACTCCTGGAGATATCAGGAGAACTCTAGCTCTAGAATCACTCCTGGAGATATCAGGAGAACTCTAACTCTAGAACCACTCCTGGAGATACCAGGAATCCTCTAGCTCTAGAATCACTCCTGGAGATATCAGGAGAACTCTAGCTCTAGAATCACTCCTGGAGATATCAGGAGAACTCAAGCTCTAGAATCACTCCTGGAGATATCAGGAGAACTCTAGCTCAGAAAATAGATTAATACTTATGTAAATGTGATATTTCAGTTTTTTTATTCAGATTAGTTTGAAATAAATTCTACGAACCTGTTTTTGCTTTGTCATTATTGGTATTGTGTCATTATTGGTATTGTGTCTAGATTGATGTTTTTTTAGTTTTTTTAAATACATTTTTAGAATAAGGCTGTAACGTAACAAAATGTGGAAAAAGTCAAGGGATCTGAATACTTTCCGAATACACTGTAGATGCATGACGTAGTCAGACATGCCATAGAGACATGACATAGAGATATGACATAGTCAGACATGACATAGTCAGACATGCCATAGAGACATGACATAGAGACATGACATAGAGATATGACATAGTCAGACATGACATAGAGACATGACATAGAGATATGACATTGCCATTCAGAAAACCGGTGTTCATATTTGGAATGTTAAAACATGGCATCCAGTTCTGCAGTAGTTCCACAGAGGACCAGAAGAGGGCGCTACTCAACCACTAAACTTCTGTCATATTTACTCACTACATAATGAAAACAGATCTGTGCGATCGTGCGTGTCTGTGAGCGTGTCAGTGAGTGTGTTGCTCACAGCCAGTATCTTATCGCCTATCTGTAGGTGTCCATCTTTACAGGCCGCTCCTCCCTCGATGATCTTAGTCACATAGATACTGTTGTCACCTGGTACATGCTGGTTCCCTAGTCCACCTGCTATACTGAACCCCAAACCTGAAACACACAGACACACACACACACACACACACATAGAATAAGGGAAGAGGAAGAGGAAGAGGAGGGGGAAGGGGGGAGGGAGGAAGAGGAGGAGGTGGTAGGAGGAGGAATGAACAAGATCACAAACTGTCAATCTTTCCATGGAAACATTATATCTACTGCTGAAACACACATACTGAATCTAGTCCTAGACAACACACACACATACTGAATCTAGTCCTAAACACACACACCTACTGAATCTAGTCCTAGACAACACACACACCTACTGAATCTAGTCCTAGACAACACACACACATACTGAATCTAGTCCTAGACAACACACACACCTACTGAATCTAGTCCTAGACAACACACACACCTACTGAATCTAGTCCTAGACAACACACACACATACTGAATCTAGTCCTAGACAACACACACACATACTGAATCTAGTCCTAGACAACACACACACATACTGAATCTAGTCCTAGACAACACACACACCTACTGAATCTAGTCCTAGACAACACACACACATACTGAATCTAGTCCTAGACAACACACACACATACTGAATCTAGTCCTAGACAACACACACACCTACTGAATCTAGTCCTAGACAACACACACACATACTGAATCTAGTCCTAGACAACACACACACATACTGAATCTAGTCCTAGACAACTCACACACATACTGAATCTAGTCCTAGACAACACACACACATACTGAATCTAGTCCTAGACAACACACACACCTTTAGGTCCTTTGATGAGTTTAAGTTGTGTGACGGTCTCCATCGGTGGCTTCTTCCGGAGGACGTAGAGACGAACAACTGGCCCGGCCTCCTTTAGAGCTTCCACAGCCAAGCTGTGCGTCACCTCACGAACGTCAACGTCATTTACTAGTATTACACTGTCATTAACCCTGTAATATAGACATTATATATATTATATATCTATCTAACCCTCCACTGTAATATAGACATTATATATATTATATATCTATCTAACCCTCCACTGTCATTAACATAATATATATTATATATCTATCTAACCCTCCACTGTCATTAACCCTGTAATATAGACATTATATATATTATATATCTATCTAACCCTCCACTGTAATATAGACATTATATATATTATATATCTATCTAACCCTCCACTGTAATATAGACATTATATATATTATATATCTATCTAACCCTCCACTGTCATTAACCCTGTAATATAGACATTATATATATTATATATCTATCTAACCCTCCACTGTAATATAGACATTATATATATTATATATCTATCTAACCCTCCACTGTCATTAACATAATATATATTATATATCTATCTAACCCTCCACTGTCATTAACCCTGTAATATAGACATTATATATATTATATATCTATCTAACCCTCCACTGTCATTAACATAATATATATTATATATCTATCTAACCCTCCACTGTCATTAACCCTGTAATATAGACATTATATATATTATATATCTATCTAACCCTCCACTGTCATTAACCCTGTAATATAGACATTATATATATTATATATCTATCTAACCCTCCACTGTAATATAGACATTATATATATTATATATCTATCTAACCCTCCACTGTCATTAACCCTGTAATATAGACATTATATATATTATATATCTATCTAACCCTCCACTGTCATTAACCCTGTAATATAGACATTATATATATTATATATCTATCTAACCCTCCACTGTCATTAACATAATATATATTATATATCTATCTAACCCTCCACTGTCATTAACATAATATATATTATATATCTATCTAACCCTCCACTGTCATTAACCCTGTAATATAGACATTATATATATTATATATCTATCTAACCCTCCACTGTAATATAGACATAATATATATTATATATCTATCTAACCCTCCACTGTCATTAACATAATATATATTATATATCTATCTAACCCTCCACTGTCATTAACATAATATATATTATATATCTATCTAACCCTCCACTGTCATTAACCCTGTAATATAGACATTATATATATTATATATCTATCTAACCCTCCACTGTAATATAGACATAATATATATTATATATCTATCTAACCCTCCACTGTCATTAACCCTGTAATATAGACATGATATATATTATATATCTATCTAACCCTCCACTGTAATATAGACATAATATATATTATATATCTATCTAACCCTCCACTGTCATTAACATAATATATATTATATATCTATCTAACCCTCCACTGTCATTAACATAATATATATTATATATCTATCTAACCCTCCACTGTCATTAACCCTGTAATATAGACATGATATATATTATATATCTATCTAACCCTCCACTGTAATATAGACATAATATATATTATATATCTATCTAACCCTCCACTGTCATTAACATAATATATATTATATATCTATCTAACCCTCCACTGTCATTAACCCTGTAATATAGACATTATATATATTATATATCTATCTAACCCTCCACTGTAATATAGACATAATATATATTATATATCTATCTAACCCTCCACTGTCATTAACCCTGTAATATAGACATTATATATATTATATATCTATCTAACCCTCCACTGTCATTAACATAATATATATTATATTATCTATCTAACCCTCCACTGTAATATAGACATAATATATATTATATATCTATCTAACCCGCCACTGTCTTTAACCCTGTAACATAACCAGAAAATGCTCATCCAGAAGCGGCGCTCCTACACCACAATCCAAGTTGGCGTAGCAGTCTGACGTCTTTGTCCTCGTCTTGTTGTGTCCCGTGTATAAATCTTTTTTATATTTTTCTAACACTCAACTTCAAAATACTCTCCATATCCCCAGATTCCTACCGCTCTGAACCTCCTCACCTGGATCATCGCAGCCAGCTAGCTGCTATCCGAGTGGCTACTCCTGGCTAACGTCTCTGTCCCGAAGCAAGAACCAATTAGCCTGGAGCTAGCCTATGCTAGGTCCATCTCCCGGCTAGCTGAAGAGGTCCATCAGCCACTCCTTGGGCTACAAAACCTATTTTGCCAATGGTCCTGGACCCCTTTTACTACACAGAGCCCTGCTAATCCGTCATGACTGGACTACCCACGTAATTTGGCCCCTCCGTCGCAACGTCCCCTGAATGCCCATCTGCTAGCCTGCTAACTGTCTAGAGCATATCGGACTGTTAGCTGAATAGGTCCATCGTCCAATTTCTTTTGCCACTTAACCTATTTTGCCAATCGGACTGGACCCCATTTTACTACTCGGAACCCTACTAATCCATCACTGCGGGTCTGCACGAGGAGGCTACAACAGACTTTCTTCTGTCGCAACGTCCCTCTAAGGCCCTAATCTACTCACTGGACCCTTATGATCACTCGGCCACGCATGCCTCTCCCTAATGTCAATACGCCTTGTCCATTGCTGTTCTGGTTAGTGATTATTGTCTTATTTCACTGTAGAGCCTCCAGGCCTGCTCCATATGCCTTAGCTAGCACTTTTGTTCCACCTCCCACACACGCGATGACATCACCTGGTTTAAAAGATGTTTCTAGAAACAATATCTCTCTCATCGTCACTCTATGCCTAGGTTTACCTCCACTGTATTCACATCCTACCATACTTTTGTCTGTACATTATTATGCCACCAGGCTACCTGCCGCCCCACTCTGCATGCTCTTCAATCGCTGCCCGCACCCGCCCGCCCGTCCGCCCGCCCGCCCGCACCCGCCCGCACCCGCCCGTCCAGCACTACTCTGGACGGTTCTGACTTAGAATATGTGGACAACTACAAATACCTAGGTGTCTGGTTAGACAGTAAACTCTCCTTCCAGACTCAAATTAAGCATCTCCAATCCAAAATTAAATCTAGAATCGGCTTCCTATTTCGCAACAAAGCATCCTTCGCTCATGCTGCCAAACATACCCTCGTAAAACTGACCATCCTACCGATCCTCGACTTCGGCGATGTCATTCACAAAATAGCCTCCAACACTCTACTCAACAAATTGGATGCAGTCTATCACAGTGCCATCCGTTTTTTCACCAAATCCCCATATGCTACCCACCACTGACATTGTTAATTAAAAAAAAATAAGTTTATAAAAGTTAAATAAAGATAATATAAAAAAATCAGAATGATTACAGGCTCAAAATGGCCAGAAACAAAGGATTTTCTTCTGAAACTCGTCAGTCTACTCTTATTCTGAGAAATGAAGGCAATTCCATGCGAGAAACTGCAAAGAAACTGAAGATCTCGTACAACGCTGTGTACTACTCCCTTCACAGAACAGCGCAAACTGGCTCTAACCAGAATAGAAAAAGGAGTGGGAGGCCCCGGTGCACAACTGAGCAAGAGGACAAGTACATTCTGTCCTGGAAAAAGTGGTTTTGACACATTGCCTCATTTAGAGCCCCTCCCTTATGAAAATGCCCTTATAAGGGCATATGCATGCAGTACCTATCGCTTCCTCTGGATGTTAACAGTCTCGAGAAAGTGATTTGATTCTTCTTAGCTGCTTTTAGAGCAGAGAAGTAGTATATATATCATGTATGTATTATTATAGAGAACTCTACTCTGTATTTCTGATCAATTTGATGTTATATTAATGGACCAAAAAATGTATTTTTTTCTTTCAAAAAACAAGGACGTTTCTAAGTTGTCAAACACTCCAGTCATCCAAGTCACAGACTGTTCTCTCTGCAACCACATGGCAAGCGGTACCGGAGTGCCAAGTCTAGGTCCAAAAGGCTCCTTAACAGCTTCTACCCCCAAGCCATAAGACTGCTGAACAATTAATTAAATGGCCACCGGACTATTTACATTGACCCCCTCCCCTGTGTTTTTACACTGCTACTACTCGCTGTTTACTATCTATGCATAGTCACTTTAACCCTACCTACATGTGCAAATTACCTTGACTTACCTGTACCCCGCACATTGTCTCGGTAACTCAGCCTTCCAGCCTTCCAGTATCTACCTGAGCCTCCCGTCCTGTGTCTACCTGAGCCTCCCGTCTTGTGTCTACCTGAGCCTCCCGTCCTGTGTCTACCTGAG
Source organism: Brachymystax lenok tsinlingensis (assembly GCA_030435695.1). Taxonomy (NCBI): domain Eukaryota; kingdom Metazoa; phylum Chordata; class Actinopteri; order Salmoniformes; family Salmonidae; genus Brachymystax; species Brachymystax lenok. The sequence goes on along the minus strand of CM059811.1, from coordinate 1,281,574 downwards.
CCTCCCGTCTTGTGTCTACCTGAGCCTCCCGTCCTTTGTCTACCTGAGCCTCCCGTCTTGTGTCTACCTGAGCCTCCCGTCTTGTGTCTACCTGAGCCTCCCGTCCTGTGTCTACCTGAGCCTCCCGTCCTGTGTCTACCTGAGCCTCCCGTCCTGTGTCTACCTGAGCCTCCCGTCTTGTGTCTACCTGAGCCTCCCGTCTTGTGTCTACCTGACCCTCCCGTCCTGTGTCTACCTGAGCCTCCCGTCCTGTGTCTACCTGAGCCTCCCGTCCTTTGTCTACCTGAGCCTTCCGTACTGTGTCTACCTGAGCCTCCCGTCCTGTGTCTACCTGAGCCTCCCGTCCTGTGTCTACCTGAGCCTCCCGTCCTGTGTCTACCTGACCCTCCGTCCTGTGTCTACCTGAGCCTCCCCGTCTTGTGTCTACCTGAGCCTCCCGTCCTGTGTCTACCTGAGCCTCCGTCCTGTGTCTACCTGAGCCTCCCGTCCTGTGTCTACCTGACCCTCCGTCCTGTGTCTACCTGAGCTTCCCGTCCTGTGTCTACCTAAGCTTCCGTCCTGTGTCTACCTGAGCCTCCGTCCTATGTCTACCTGAGCCTCCGTCCTGTGTCTACCTGAGCCTCCCCGTCTTGTGTCTACCTGAGCCTCCCGTCCTGTGTCTACCTGAGCCTCCCGTCTTGTGTCTACCTGAGCCTCCCGTCCTGTGTCTACCTGAGCCTCCCGTCCTGTGTCTACCTGAGCCTCCCGTCTTGTGTCTACCTGAGCCTCCCGTCTTGTGTCTACCTGAGCCTCCCGTCCTGTGTCTACCTGAGCCTCCCGTCCTGTGTCTACCTGACCCTCCCGTCTTGTGTCTACCTGAGCCTCCCGTCTTGTGTCTACCTGAGCCTCCCGTCTTGTGTCTACCTGACCCTCCCGTCCTGTGTCTACCTGACCCTCCCGTCCTGTGTCTACCTGAGCCTCCCGTCCTGTGTCTACCTGAGCTTCCCGTCCTGTGTCTACCTGAGCCTCCCGTCCTGTGTCTACCTGAGCTTCCCGTCCTGTGTCTACCTGAGCCTCCCGTCCTGTGTCTACCTGACCCTCCCGTCCTGTGTCTACCTGAGCTTCCCGTCCTGTGTCTACCTAAGCTTCCCGTCCTGTGTCTACCTGAGCCTCCCGTCCTATGTCTACCTGAGCCTCCCGTCCTGTGTCTACCTGAGCCTCCCGTCTTGTGTCTACCTGAGCCTCCCGTCCTGTGTCTACCTGAGCCTCCGTCTTGTGTCTACCTGAGCCTCCCGTCCTGTGTCTACCTGAGCCTCCCGTCCTGTGTCTACCTGAGCCTCCCGTCTTGTGTCTACCTGAGCCTCCCGTCTTGTGTCTACCTGAGCCTCCCGTCCTGTGTCTACCTGAGCCTCCGTCCTGTGTCTACCTGACCCTCCCGTCTTGTGTCTACCTGAGCCTCCGTCTTGTGTCTACCTGAGCCTCCCGTCTTGTGTCTACCTGAGCCTCCCGTCCTGTGTCTACCTGAGCCTCCCGTCCTGTGTCTACCTGAGCCTCCCGTCCTGTGCAGCAGCTCCTCCAGGGATGATCTTGGTGATGAAGATAGATGGGTCGTCTCCAACGTGGGGGTTGTCTGTTCCACCTGCTATACTGAATCCTAGACCAGAATTACCCTATACACCATCACACACACACACATACACACACACACACACACACACACACACACACACACACACACACACACACACACACACACACACACACACACACACACACACACACATGTTGGTAAACATAGGAAGACCCCACTGCTGAAGGAGACAACAGAAAGCCTGATAGAATGTTTCATAAACCCACATAAATAGTACTAATTCCTGGGGAAATGTTCTGTGGACCAATGAAACAACATTTGAGCTTTTTGGCATTACAGATCAGCACTGTTTACTGACAACCAAATGAAGCATTCAGTGAATATTACACCCTCCATACAATCAAAGATTGGCGAGGTTCGATAATGCTGTGGGGTTTGCTCTGCTGCCTCTGGTACTGAGGGCCTTGAACATGTGAATGGCATCATGAAACCAGCAGAATATCAGCTGGTAAATGTTCAACACAGTGTCCAAAAAAAACTGTGTCTCTATTGAAGGTTGTGGGTCTTCCATTAGGAAAACAAAACCACATGGAATGGTTCAAGAAGAAACCCTGGACTGATCTGGAGTGGCCAGCGAGGAGTCCAGAACTGAATCACATCCTAAACCTACGGTGAGCCCTGAAAACAGCTGTTGGTGGAGGGCAATACGGTGATCTCTGGAAACAGCTGTTGATGGAGGGCAATACGGTGATCTCTGGAAACAGCTGTTGATGGAGGGCAATACGGTGATCTCTGGAAACAGCTGTTTATGGAGGGCAATACGGTGATCTCTGAAAACAGCTGTTGGTGGAGGGCAACTCTCAAAAATGTAAGAATTAGAGCGGTTTCTGCTGAAAAGTGGGCCAAATTAGCAGTAGGAAGGTGCTAGAGGGCTCCCTAGGTCGTCATTGTAAATAATAATTTGTTCTTATCTGACTTGCCTAGTTAAATGAAGGTTACATATTAAAACAGCCTACCTGTTGGTTGATCATTGATCGAATAAACACAAATAAATACAAGGTCTAATAGTAGGAATAGTACAGTCTCACCCTCTCTAGTGTCATCTCTTCATACTCCACCTCTCCCTCTGATCCATTCATCTAGAGAGGGAGAGAGAGGGAGGGGGAGGGGGAGAGAGAGAGAGAGAGAGAGAGATGAGAGGGGGAGAATAGAGAGAGGGGGGGAGAAGAGAGAGAGAGAGAGAGAGAGAGAGAGAGAGAGAGAGAGAGAGAGAGAGAGAGAGAGAGAGAGAGAGAGAGGAGAAGAGAGAACATAGATCAACACAGTGTAGTATTATTATATAGTATTATATTATAGCCGCATTCTTCCATCTCTTCTCCTCTCCTCCTCCCCCTAAGGGTGACAGAGTGAGCGATGAGGGGATGAGAGAGGACAAGACGGAGAGATGTTAGCCATCAGTCATATTATTATACATTATACTGTCTGACAAAGGGAGAGAAGGGAGAGAGGGGAGAGAACGAGAGGGAGAGAGAAAAGAGAGGGGAGGAGAGAGAACGAGAGAAGAGAGGGAGAGAGAGAAAAATAATGGTGTTCCATAAAAGGTCCAGTCGCCACAAATACAAATTCCATCTAGACACCGTTGCCTCTATAAACACAACAAACTATACACCTCATCAGACGACTTCCTCCTCTTCCTCCTGCCTAAACACCAGGTAACTTTCACAAAGCTGTCAACAATCTGAGAGACAAAAGGGCCTTCTATGTCATCGAAAAGGAACATAGAAATTTGAACATACCAATTAGGATCTGGCTAAAAATATTTGAATCAGTTATAGAACCCATTGCCCTTCATGGATGTGAGGTCTGGGGTTCGCTCACCAACCAAGAATTCACAAAATGGGACAAACACCAAATTGAGACTCTGCATGCAGAATTCTGCAAAAATAATCTCAGTGTGCAACGTAAAACACCAAATAATGCATGCAGAATTAGGCCGATACTTATTATCAAAATCAAGAAAAGAGACGTTAAATTCTACAACCACCTAAAAGGAAACGATTCCCAAACCTTCCATAACAAAGCCATCACCTACAGAGAGATGAACCTGGAGAAGAGTCCCCTAAGCAAGCTAGTCCTGGGGCTCTGTTCACAAACACAAACAGACCCCACAGAGTCCCAGGACAGAAACACAATTGGACCCAACCAAATCATGAGAAAACAAAAAGATAATTACTTGAAACATTGGAAAGAATTAACAAAAAAAAACTGAGCAAACGAGAATGCCATTTGGCCCAAAACAGAGAGTACACAGTGGCAGAATACCTGACCACCAAGACTGACTCAAACTTAAGGAAATCTTTGACTATGTACAGACTCAGTGAGCATAGCCTTGCTATTGAGAAAGGCCTCCGTAGGCAGACCTGGCTCTGAAGAGAAGACAGGCTATGTGCACACTGCCCACACAATGAGGTGGAAACTGAGCTGAACTTCCTAACCTCCTGCCCAATCTATGACCATATAGGACACACACATTACCACAGTGTGCCGTCACAGCAGCAAGATGTGTGACCTGTTGCCACAAGAAAAGGGCAACCAGTGAAGAACAAACACCATTGTAAATACAACCCATATTTATGTTCATTTATTTTCCTTAATGTACTTTAACTATTGGCACATCGTTACAACACTGTATATAGACATAATATGACATTTGTAATGTCTTTATTCTTTTTGGAACTGTGTGAGTGTAATGTTTACTGTTCATTTTAATTGTTTCTTTCACTTTTGTTTATTATCTACTTCACTTGCTTTGGCAATGTAAACATATGTTTCCCATGGCAATAAAGACCCTTGAATTGAAATTGAATTGAGAGAGAGAGAGAGAGAGAGAGAGAGAGAGAGAGAGAGAGAGAGAGAGAGAGAGAGAGAGAGAGAGAGAGAGAGAGAGAGAGAGAGAGGGTTTTATAAAATATAATGTGTGTGTATGAAAACTGCCCAACATCATCATGTTGTCATCCAGTCACATGTATTTATTTTCCGAGCTAAAATACTTTACCTCCAGCAGGTTTTTAAAGGACAAAATAGTTCCACCTGCTTCATGTTTTCATTTTTGTTATGGAAAAAATATTGAGATAGTGGCATCTTCACAGCCTTACTGTCTTTCCTCATCCTTCTCTCTCGCTCTCTCCCTCTCTCTCCTGGCCACTCGTAACCATGACTACTCCATAGCAACAGCTGCAGATCCCTATGGGGGACCCAGTTACCTAGGCAACAACGGTTTTCATAGCAACCATCTCCATCTCGTAGCAAACCATCCAGCATCACACAACATAAATGAACAACAACGCCAGATGAATGCAGCAAAAATCACAAATACAAAGTATATTCAGAAGCATATTTCATTTCATCCTCCCCTAATCTCTTCCTGCCCCTCCTTCCTCCCCCGTCTCCTCTCGTTCTTGGAAGGAAGAGGGAGGGAGGGAGGGAGGGAGGGAGGGAGGGAGGGAGGGAGGGAGGGAGGGAGGGAGGGAGGGAGGGAGGGAGGGAGGGAGGGAGGGAGAGTGTCAGCATACATGTCTCATGCATGTTAAACTGAAGTAGTTCTGACTGCTACGTGTCTCTCTCTGTGTGTCTGTGTGTTTATATTTCTGCATCCTGGTCAGAACTGGAGCGCAGCTGGAGGACGAGGAGGAAGATGAGGAGAGGAGAAGAAAGGAGGAAGTCAGGGTGATGAGGTGTCAGGAGAGGAGGAAGTCAGGGTGATGAGGTGTCAGGAGAGGAGGAAGTCAGGGTGATGAGGTGTCAGGAGAGGAGGAAGTCAGGGTGATGAGGTGTCAGGAGAGGAGGAAGTCAGGGTGATGAGGTGTCAGGAGAGCAGGAAGTCAGGGTGATGAGGTGTCAGGAGAGCAGGAAGTCAGGGTGATGAGGTGTCAGGAGAGGAGGAAGTCAGGGTGATGAGGTGTCAGGAGAGGAGGAAGTCAGGGTGATGAGGTGTCAGGAGAGGAGGAAGTCAGGGTGATGAGGTGTCAGGAGAGGAGGAAGTCAGGGTGATGAGGTGTCAGGAGAGGAGGAAGTCAGGGTGATGAGGTGTCAGGAGAGGAGGAAGTCAGGGTGATGAGGTGTCAGGAGAGGAGGAAGTCAGGGTGATGAGGTGTCAGGAGAGCAGGAAGTCAGGGTGATGAGGTGTCAGGAGAGGAGGAAGTCAGGGTGATGAGGTGTCAGGAGAGGAGGAAGTCAGGGTGATGAGGTGTCAGGAGAGGAGGAAGTCAGGGTGATGAGGTGTCAGGAGAGGAGGAAGTCAGGGTGATGAGGTGTCAGGAGAGGAGGAAGTCAGGGTGATGAGGTGTCAGGAGAGCAGGAAGTCAGGGTGATGAGGTGTCAGGAGAGCAGGAAGTCAGGGTGATGAGGTGTCAGGAGAGCAGGAAGTCAGGGTGATGAGGAGGAGTACTGTACGTGCTGTGAAGGAATAAACATGAGAGATGTGGAAGAAAGCAAACCACTCTACTGGGAGATGGCTAGTGAATGTGTGGGCAGTCTGGAAACAGACACACAAAGAAATTAAAAACTCTGCCCACTTCACTGTGTGTGTGTGTGTGTGTGTGTGTGTGTGTGTGTGTGTGTGTGTGTGTGTGTGTGTGTGTGTGTGTGTGTGTGTGTGTGTGTGTGTGTGTGTGTGTGTGTGTGTGTGTGTGTGTGTGTGTGTTTGTGATCCCACGTTACAGACGCTGATGACCTCAGAGAGATAACTAGCCAATCAGTTGCCAGGGCTGCTTCCTGGTCATGGACTCATAAACACATTCACACACAAATGTGAAACCCTTATTCAAGGTTTCAAAGACCTCTCTGATGAGGATAGGCTACCTGTCCTGTTGGGGGAGGACGCAGAGAGCTGTGGGTTGGCAGCGCACTACATTGTTGCCTGCCATAAGATGAGGGACAGTGTCTGACAGACCAATCAACCTGCACATGTCCTCTACTGTATGCTTAGTGTTATTGTTCAATGTGTGGTTATTTTGATTATTGTTGTTACTGTTGTCCTGTTGACAATTTAGATTGTTATTATTTTCATATTGTAAATATCCCAAGTAAGCTTTGGCAATATGTACATTGTTACGTCATGCCAATAAAGCAAATTGAATTGAATTGAATTGAGAAGGAGAAAGAGAGGATGGAGAGAGAGAGGAAATCTTTGACTATGCACACTGCCCACAACATGAGGTGGACACTGAGCTGCACTTCCTAACCTCCTGTATGTATGACCATATTAGAGACACATATTTCCCTCAGATTACACAGACCCAGAAAGAATTGGAAAACAAACCCAATTTTGATAAACTCCCATATCTACTGGGTGAAATACCACAGTGTGACATCACAGCAGCAAGATGTGTGACCTGTTGCCACAAGAAAAGGGCAACCAGTGAAGAACAAACACCATTGTAAATACAACCCATATTTATATTTATTTATTTTCCCTTTTGTACTTTAACTATTGGCACATCGTTACAACACTGTATATAGACATAATATGACATTTGAAATGTCTTTATTCCTTTGGAACTTCTGTGAGTGTAATGTTTACTGTTCATGTTTATTGTTTATTTCACTTTTGTTTATTATCTACTTCACTTGCTTTGGCAATGTAAACATATGTTTCCCATGGCAATAAAGACCCTTGAATTGAAATTTAATTGAATTGAGAGAGAGAGATAGAGGAAGGGGAGAGAGACCGACAGAGAGAGAGAGAGAGAGAGAGATGGAGAGACAGAAAGTGTGAGAGGATGAGAGAGAGCGATAGAGGATAGAGAGTGAGAGAGGGAGGGAGAGAGAGAGGCTAAGGGGAGAGATTATTAGTAGAATGATCCTGTAGTAGTAATTTAGGGAAGTTGTAGTCTGAGCTACCTCCTATAGACAATAAGGTCCAAACCTACTCTTACCATCATCCGTTGTCGTTGTTTCTTGGCCTTCCTGACGTTTTGAATAAACCGGCGGCCCATCTTCTTAGCGTACCACACCGACACAAACATCCCGCCTACCGGAGCCTTACCGGAGCCTTACCGGAGCGCCGCCAGCTCAGCTCAGCTCAGCTCACCAAGATAGCGGCACGGGAGATGCATATATATATCCTCTATATTACATGAATAACACGCTGCACGCTCTACCGATTAAACTGAAATCGAGGATACACGAGGGAACAGATTGGACCCCCCCCACCAAAAATAAATAAAACCACGTTAATTAAAAAACGTTAAACAGAATAATAGTCCCGTGCGCCGTGTAGACTATTCAGTCTAAAATGTTCTTCTCTCGAACCGTTAGAACGGTCTAATGTCGGTTCAGTAGATCGGAGTTTCAGCTCCAATCAAACAAACAACAGTCCCGTTAAACGGTAACCGGCTCCATGGTTGGTCGTGACTGGTTCCCCTCTTCTCTACAGTACCGCGGGCAGAGAGATGAGACAGTAGGCTAAATCATTCCCTCTCCTTTCCACAGCGCACGATTCCTTCCGTGTGTCTGTCGACGGACGGACGCGTGATGTAAACGTTAGATTCTCCCGGTAAGGACCAGCTGACACAGCCTTTTAGCCGTTCATCAGTCCGCGAGAGCTGCGTCTCCGATCGGTTTATTCTCCGCTCTCCTCCATCTGGTGCTCACTGGGATCTCTCTTTCTCTCTCTCTCTTTTTACATGGTTAATGCTGTCAGCGTTCTCTCTGTCCCCTCCACTCTCTCTCCTCACTCTGTCAGCGTTCTCTCTGTCCCCTCCACTCTCTCTCCACACTCTGTCAGCGTTCTCTCTGTCCCCTCCACTCTCTCTCCTCACTCTGTCAGCGTTCTCTCTGTCCCCTCCACTCTCTCTCCTCACTCTGTCAGCGTTCTCTCTGTCCCCTCCACTCTCTCTCCTCACTCTGCCAGCGTTCTCTCTGTCCCCTCCACTCTCTCTCCTCACTCTGCCAGCGTTCTCTCTGTCCCCTCCACTCTCTATCCTCACTCTGTCAGCGTTCTCTCTGTCCCCTCCACTCTCTCTCCTCACTCTGCCAGCGTTCTCTCTGTCCCCTCCACTCTCTCTCCACACTCTGTCAGCCTTCTCTCTGTCCCCTCCACTCTCTCTCCTCACTCTGCCAGCGTTCTCTCTGTCCCCTCCACTCTCTCTCCACACTCTGCCAGCGTTCTCTCTGTCCCCTCCACTCTCTCTCCTCACTCTGCCAGCGTTCTCTCTGTCCCCTCCACTCTCTCTCCACACTCTGTCAGCGTTCTCTCTGTCCCCTCCACTCTCTCTCCTCACTCTGTCAGCGTTCTCTCTGTCCCCTCCACTCTCTCTCCTCACTCTGTCAGCGTTCTCTCTGTCCCCTCCACTCTCTCTCCTCACTCTGCCAGCGTTCTCTCTGTCCCCTCCACTCTCTCTCCACACTCTGTCAGCGTTCTCCCTGTCCCCTCCACTCTCTCTCCTCACTCTGTCAGCGTTCTCTCTGTCCCTCCACTCTCTCTCCTCACTCTGTCAGCGTTCTCTCTGTCCCCTCCACTCTCTCTCCTCACTCTGCCAGCGTTCTCTCTGTCCCTCCACTCTCTCTCCTCACTCTGTCAGCGTTCTCTCTGTCCCCTCCACTCTCTCTCCTCACTCTGTCAGCGTTCTCTCTGTCCCCTCCACTCTCTCTCCACACTCTGTCAGCGTTCTCCCTGTCCCCTCCACTCTCTCTCCTCACTCTGTCAGCGTTCTCTCTGTCCCCTCCACTCTCTCCACACTCTGCCAGCGTTCTCTCTGTCCCCTCCACTCTCTCTCCTCACTCTGTCAGCGTTCTCTCTGTCCCCTCCACTCTCTCTCCTCACTCTGCCAGCGTTCTCTCTGTCCCCTCCACTCTCTCTCCACACTCTGTCAGCCTTCTCTCTGTCCCCTCCACTCTCTCTCCTCACTCTGCCAGCGTTCTCTCTGTCCCCTCCACTCTCTCTCCACACTCTGCCAGCGTTCTCTCTGTCCCCTCCACTCTCTCTCCACACTCTGTCAGCCTTCTCTCTGTCCCCTCCACTCTCTCTCCTCACTCTGCCAGCGTTCTCTCTGTCCCCTCCACTCTCTCTCCACACTCTGCCAGCGTTCTCTCTGTCCCCTCCACTCTCTCTCCTCACTCTGCCAGCGTTCTCTCTGTCCCCTCCACTCTCTCTCCACACTCTGTCAGCGTTCTCTCTGTCCCTCCACTCTCTCTCCTCACTCTGTCAGCGTTCTCTCTGTCCCTCCACTCTCTCTCCTCACTCTGTCAGCGTTCTCTCAGTCCCTCCACTCTCTCTCCTCACTCTGCCAGCGTTCTCTCTGTCCCCTCCACTCTCTCTCCACACTCTGTCAGCGTTCTCCCTGTCCCCTCCACTCTCTCTCCTCACTCTGTCAGCGTTCTCTCTGTCCCCTCCACTCTCTCTCCTCACTCTGTCAGCGTTCTCTCTGTCCCCTCCACTCTCTCTCCTCACTCTGCCAGCGTTCTCTCTGTCCCCTCCACTCTCTCTCCTCACTCTGTCAGCGTTCTCTCTGTCCCCTCCACTCTCTCTCCTCACTCTGTCAGCGTTCTCTCTGTCCCCTCCACTCTCTCTCCACACTCTGTCAGCGTTCTCCCTGTCCCCTCCACTCTCTCTCCTCACTCTGCCAGCGTTCTCTCTGTCCCCTCCACTCTCTCCACACTCTGCCAGCGTTCTCTCTGTCCCCTCCACTCTCTCTCCACACTCTGCCAGCGTTCTCTCTGTCCCCCAACTCTCTCTCCACACTCTGTCAGCGTTCTCTCTGTCCCTCCACTCTCTCTCCTCACTCTGCCAGCGTTCTCTCTGTCCCCTCCACTCTCTCTCCTCACTCTGCCAGCGTTCTCTCTGTCCCCTCCACTCTCTCTCCACACTCTGTCAGCGTTCTCTCTGTCCCTCCACTCTCTCTCCTCACTCTGCCAGCGTTCTCTCTGTCCCTCCACTCTCTCTCCTCACTCTGTCAGCGTTCTCTCTGTCCCCTCCACTCTCTCTCCACACTCTGTCAGCGTTCTCTCTGTCCCTCCACTCTCTCTCCTCACTCTGCCAGCGTTCTCTCTGTCCCCTCCACTCTCTCTCCTCACTCTGTCAGCGTTCTCTCTGTCCCCTCCACTCTCTCTCCTCACTCTGCCAGCGTTCTCTCTGTCCCCTCCACTCTCTCTCCTCACTCTGTCAGCGTTCTCTCTGTCCCCTCCACTCTCTCTCCTCACTCTGCCAGCGTTCTCTCTGTCCCCTCCACTCTCTCTCCACACTCTGTCAGCCTTCTCTCTGTCCCCTCCACTCTCTCTCCTCACTCTGCCAGCGTTCTCTCTGTCCCCTCCACTCTCTCTCCACACTCTGTCAGCGTTCTCCCTGTCCCCTCCACTCTCTCTCCTCACTCTGCCAGCGTTCTCTCTGTCCCCTCCACTCTCTCTCCACACTCTGTCAGCGTTCTCTCTGTCCCCTCCACTCTCTCTCCTCACTCTGTCAGCGTTCTCTCTGTCCCCTCCACTCTCTCTCCTCACTCTGTCAGCGTTCTCTCTGTCCCCTCCACTCTCTCTCCTCACTCTGCCAGCGTTCTCTCTGTCCCCTCCACTCTATCCACACTCTGTCAGCGTTCTCCCTGTCCCCTCCACTCTCTCTCCTCACTCTGTCAGCGTTCTCTCTGTCCCCTCCACTCTCTCTCCTCACTCTGTCAGCGTTCTCTCTGTCCCCTCCACTCTCTCTCCTCACTCTGCCAGCGTTCTCTCTGTCCCCTCCACTCTCTCTCCTCACTCTGTCAGCGTTCTCTCTGTCCCCTCCACTCTCTCTCCTCACTCTGTCAGCGTTCTCTCTGTCCCCTCCACTCTCTCTCCTCACTCTGTCAGCGTTCTCTCTGTCCCCTCCACTCTCTCTCCTCACTCTGTCAGCGTTCTCTCTGTCCCCCCCACTCTCTCCACACTCTGCCAGCGTTCTCTCTGTCCCCTCCACTCTCTCTCCTCACTCTGTCAGCGTTCTCTCTGTCCCCTCCACTCTCTCCACACTCTGCCAGCGTTCTCTCTGTCCCCTCCACTCTCTCTCCACACTCTGCCAGCGTTCTCTCTGTCCCCCCCACTCTCTCTCCACACTCTGTCAGCGTTCTCTCTGTCCCCTCCACTCTCTCTCCTCACTCTGCCAGCGTTCTCTCTGTCCCCTCCACTCTCTCTCCACACTCTGTCAGCATTCTCTCTGTCCCCTCCACTCTCTCTCCTCACTCTGCCAGCGTTCTCTCTGTCCCCTCCACTCTCTCTCCACACTCTGCCAGCGTTCTCTCTGTCCCCTCCACTCTCTCTCCACACTCTGTCAGCGTTCTCCCTGTCCCCTCCACTCTCTCTCCTCACTCTGTCAGCGTTCTCTCTGTCCCCTCCACTCTCTCCACACTCTGCCAGCGTTCTCTCTGTCCCCTCCACTCTCTCTCCACACTCTGCCAGCGTTCTCTCTGTCCCCTCCACTCTCTCTCCTCACTCTGCCAGCGTTCTCTCTGTCCCCTCCACTCTCTCTCCACACTCTGTCAGCATTCTCTCTGTCCCCTCCACTCTCTCTCCTCACTCTGCCAGCGTTCTCTCTGTCCCCTCCACTCTCTCTCCTCACTCTGCCAGCGTTCTCTCTGTCCCCCCCCACTCTCTCTCCTCACTCTGTCAGCGTTCTCTCTGTCCCCTCCACTCTCTCTCCTCACTCTGCCAGCGTTCTCTCTGTCCCCTCCACTCTCTCTCCTCACTCTGTCAGCGTTCTCTCTGTCCCCTCCACTCTCTCTCCACACTCTGTCAGCGTTCTCTCTGTCCCCTCCACTCTCTCCCCTCACTCTGTCAGCGTTCTCTCTGTCCCCTCCACTCTCTCTCCACACTCTGCCAGCGTTCTCTCTGTCCCCTCCACTCTCTCTCCTCACTCTGTCAGCGTTCTCTCTGTCCCCTCCACTCTCTCTCCACACTCTGCCAGCGTTCTCTCTGTCCCCTCCACTCTCTCTCCTCACTCTGCCAGCGTTCTCTCTGTCCCCCCCACTCTCTCTCCTCACTCTGTCAGCATTCTCTCTGTCCCCCCCACTCTCTCTAGTTCTCGCTAGCTCTCTCACCCTGCCCCTCCCTCTCTTTCTCTCACTCCTGTAACAGCCTCTGTCAAAATCAAATCAATTCACTGATAGAATAGACAGACACAAAGAGAGGAGAGAAGAGGGGGAGGAGAGGAAATGAAGGAATATATTATAAGGTTGCATGCGAGAAAGAGAGAGAGAGAGAGAAATAGAGAAAGAGCCCTGGGGAATACTCTGCAGCTTTAATTGAATTTTTGCTAAATAATTACTCACTACAACACACCCAGCAAACCTGGTACATTTCCAGAACGTAAGCTAAGATTCCTATTAAGTTTCCTATTTAAGGGGAATGTTTTGATAACAAAATCTATTCATTTATCAAAACTGTTTTAAATGAAATACTCCTCGAATGTTCCCCTAACATTCACAAAAATTTGGGCACCATCTCTATCAACCACCACAGAACGTTCCACAAACATTCTCATTAGGTTTCCAGGTAATAACACAATGTACCAGTAATGTTTTCCCAGCAAATCAAATGTGGTTCTTTAAAGGTTCCCAGAACTTGTAATTAAGTTGTGGGAACAGTTTGGCTACAAAATTTAAGGTAGGTTCCACATGACATTCTCCTAATAATGTGATAATTAAATAAGTACGTTTTTTACGACGTTCAGTTTAGGTTTAACAATATATTCCATTGATGTTCACACAATAAACATTTAACCTTGTCTTGGAGGTCTTGAGAACATTTCAATAACATGTTTGTGTTTGGGGAAGCTATAGTATTTATTGTAATTTGTATTTGTATTCATTAAGGATCTCCATTAGCTGCTGCCTAGGTACTCTGACCAGGTATCTCCCTCTCCCTTTCCTATTCTGGGGTCCAGCAAAATTAAGAGTATTAAGTATATCATTTTGAAAACATTACAGATATTCACAACAGATTTTTCAACATATTCATGTACCCACAGTGTTCCGCCAACCGAATTATCATTTTATATATACAGTGGGGAAAAAAAGTATTTAGTCAGCCACCAATTGTGCAAGTTCTCTCACTTAAAAAGATGAGAGAGGCCTGTAATTTTCATCATAGGTACACTTCAACTATGACAGACAAAATGAGGGAAAAAAATCCAGAAAATCACATTGTAGGATTTTTATGAATTTATTTGCAAATTATGGTGGAAAATAAGTATTTGGTCAATAACAAAAGTTTATCTCAATACTTTGTTATATACCCTTTGTTGGCAATGACAGAGGTCAAACGTTTTCTGTAAGTCTTCACAAGGTTTTCACACACTGTTGCTGGTATTTTGGCCCATTCCTCCATGCAGATCTCCTCTAGAGCAGTGATGTTTTGGGGCTGTCGCTGGGCAACACGGACTTTCAAAGATTTTCTATGGGGTTGAGATCTGGAGACTGGCTAGGCCACTCCAGGACCTTGAAATGCTTCTTCTGAAGCCACTCCTTCGTTGCCCAGGCGGTGTGTTTGGGATCATTGTCATGCTGAAAGACCCAGCCACGTTTCATCTTCAATGCCCTTGCTGATGGAAGGAGGTTTTTACTCAAAATCTCACGATACATGGCCCCATTCATTCTTTCCTTTACACGGATCAGTCGTCCTGGACCCTTTGCAGAAAAACAGCCCCAAAGCATGATGTTTCCAACCCCATGCTTCACAGTAGGTATGGTGTTCTTTGGATGCAACTCAGCATTCTTTGTCCTCCAAACACGACGAGTTGAGTTTTTACCAAAAAGTTATATTTTGGTTTCATCTGACATTCTCCCAATCCTCATCTGGATCATCCAAATGCTCTCTAGCAAACTTTAGACGGGCCTGAACATGTACTGGCTTAAGCAGGGGGACACGTCTGGCACTGCAGGATTTGAGTCCCTGGCGGCGTAGTGTGTTACTGATGGTAGGCTTTGTTACTTTGGTCCCAGCTCTCTGCAGGTCATTCACTAGGTCCCCGTGTGGTTCTGGGATTTTTGCTCACCGTTCTTGTGATCATTTTGACCCCACGGGTGAGATCTTGCGTGGAGCCCCAGATCGAGGAAGATTATCAGTGGTCTTGTATGTCTTCCATTTCCTAATAATTGCTCCCACAGTTGATTTCTTCAAACCAAGCTGCTTACCTATTGCAGATTCAGTCTTCCCAACCTGGTGCAGGTCTACAATTTTGTTTCTGGTGTCCTTTGACAGCTCTTTGGTCTTGGCCATAGTGGAGTTTGGAGTGTGACTGTTTGAGGTTGTGGACAGGTGTCTTTTATACTGATAACAAGTTCAAACAGGTGCCATTAATACAGGTAACGAGTGGAGGACAGAGGAGCCTCTTAAAGAAGAAGTTACAGGTCTGTGAGAGCCAGAAATCTTGCTTGTTTGTATGTGACCAAATACTTATTTTCCACCATAATTTGCAAATAAATTCATAAAAAATCCTACAATGTTATTTTCTGGATTTTTTTTCCTCATTTTGTCTGTCATAGTTGAAGTGTACCTATAATGAAAATTACAGGCCTCTCTCATCTTTTTAAGTGAGAGAACTTGCAAAATTGGTGGCTGACTAAATACTTTTTTTCCCCACTGTATATATATTTTCTATATTTATATTTATATATTTATAAATATTTATATATATATATTTTCTATATTTATATTTTCTATATATATATTTTCTATATTTATATATATATTTATATATTTTATATATTTATATATATATATATTTTCTATATTTATATTTTATATATATATTTTCTATATTTATATTTTCTATATTTCTATATATTTTATATATTTCTATATATTTTATATATTTATATTTTCTATATATATATTTTCTATGTTTTTATATATATATTTTCTATATTTATATTTTATATATATATATTTTATATATTTATATATATATTTATATATTTATATATATATATATTTATATATATATTTTCTATATTTATATTTTCTATATATATATTTTCTATATTTAGATATATATTTATATATATATATTTTATATATTTATATATATATATATTTTCTATATTTATATTTTATATATATATTTTCTATATTTATATTTTCTATATTTATATTTTCTATATTTCTATATATTTTATATATTTATATTTTCTATATATATATTTTCTATGTTTTCTATATATATTTTATATATTTATATTTTCTATATATATATTTTCTATGTTTTTATATATATATTTTCTATATTTATATATATAAATATTTATATATATATATATATATATATTCTATATTTAAATACTTTCTATACATATATTTTCTATATTTATATATATATTTATATATATATATTTTATATATTTATATATATATATATTTTATATATTTATATTTTATATATATATATTTTCTATATTTATATTTTCTATATTTATTTTCCATATTTCTATATATTTTATATATTTATATTTTCTATATATATATTTTCTATGTTTTTATATATATATTTTCTATATTTATATTTTATATATATATATTTTATTTATTTATATATATATTTTCTATATTTATATTTTCTATATATATATTTTCTATATTTAGATATATATTTATATATATATATTTTATATATTTATATTTTCTATATATATATTTTCTATGTTTTTATATATGTTTTTATATATATATATATATATTTTCTATATTTATATATATAAATATTTATATATATATATATATTCTATATTTAAATACTTTCTATACATATATTTTCTATATTTATATATTTATATATATATTTTATATATTTATATATATATATATTTTCTATATTTATATTTTATATATATATATTTTATATATTTATATTTTCTATATTTATATTTTATATATTTCTATATATTTTATATATTTATATTTTCTATATATATATTTTCTATGTTTTTATATATATCTTTTCTATATATATATTTTATATATTTATATATATATTTTATATATTTATATATATATATATTTATATATATATATTTTCTATATTTATATTTTCTATATATATATTTTCTATATTTATATATATATTTTCTATATTTATATATATATATTTATATATATATATTTTCTATATTTATATTTTATATATATATATTTTCTATATTTATATTTTATATATTTATATATATATATATTTTATATATTTATATATATATATTTTATATATTTATATATTTTATATATATATATTTTACCTAAAGATGAGACCTGCATACATCCAACACATACAATATACAACATGACAAAACATATTGAGAAGAACAGACATATTTATCACTCTGAACTGACCGAGAGGGACCAGAACATCTCATTTCAGAGAGCTCTGTGACTTGTTCCACATAAAAGGTGTATAACAACTAAAATCAGCTTTACCCAACTGTGTGGAGACCGAAGGAGCCTCCAGGGTTATCCAAGCCTGAGACCGAAGGGGCCTCCAGGATTATCCAAGCCTGAGACCGAAGGGGCCTCCAGGGTTATCCAAGCCTGAGACCGAAGGGGCCTCCAGGGTTATCCAAGCCTGAGACCGAAGGAGCCTCCAGGGTTATCCAAGCCTGAGACCGAAGGGGCCTCCAGGGTTATCCAAGCCTGAGACCGAAGGGGCCTCCAGGGTTATCCAAGCCTGAGACCGAAGGAGCCTCCAGGGTTATCCAAGCCTGAGACCGAAGGGGCCTCTAGGGTTATCCAAGCCTGAGACCGAAGGGGCCTCCAGGGTTATCCAAGCCTGAGACCGAAGGAGCCTCCAGGGTTATCCAAGCCTGAGACCGAAGGGGCCTCTAGGGTTATCCAAGCCTGAGACCGAAGGGTCCTCCAGGGTTATCCAAGCCTGAGACCGAAGGAGCCTCCAGGGTTATCCAAGCCTGAGACCGAAGGGGCCTCCAGGGTTATCCAAGCCTGAGACCGAAGGGGCCTCCAGGGTTATCCAAGCCTGAGACCGAAGGGGCCTCCAGGGTTATCCAAGCCTGAGACCGAAGGGGCCTCCAGGGTTATCCAAGCCTGAGACCGAAGGGGCCTCCAGGGTTATCCAAGCCTGAGACCGAAGGGGCCTCCAGGGTTATCCAAGCCTGAGACCGGGTTCAACCTAATGAAACATTCTGGGAACCTTTATAGAACAGATTAAATGTGTTCTTGTAACATAAGGTGCACCCTAAAATAAACATTGTTGAATTATTGGCACAGATGGACAGTTTTTGTGAACATATATTTTATGATGTGCTCACATCGTGATTGATTGTTCCCAACAGCCCAATGAGACATTCTGGGAACCTTTAAAGAACAGATTACACGTGTACATTCAGGCAAATGTTTTAAACAAACATTCTATAATCATCACCACGACCGGACAGTTTTTTGTTTTAATGCGAATATTTTCCGTGACCTAACGATTGTTCTTGTAACGTTCACAGAACCAATTTTGGTTTGCTGGGCACGCAGACACACTCAGTGGGAAGCAGTCACTTCATCTTTATATGTCATCATTTTGTTTCTTCCCATCATTCACCTCTTCTCTATCTTCTTTTCCCTCCCTCTTTCCTTCTCTCCCAGAAACCCACACTGAGTAGCACTGTTGCCTGGTCACCAACATCCTCATGGTTGCTATGGCAATAGTTCAGCTAAAAGATTAATTTGTGTTTGTGTGTATCTGTATCTGTATTCATTAACACATAGATTCCTAGAAGAGACACAGGAGATTCTTCTCTCTCTCTCTCTCTCTCTCTCTCTCTCTCTCTCTCTCTCTCTCTCTCTCTCTCTCTCTCTCTCTCTCTCTCTCTCTCTCTCTCTGTCTCTCACTCTCTCTCTGTCTCTCTCTCTCTACCTCTCTCTCTCTCTACCCCTCTCTCTCTCTCACTCTCTCTCTCGGCAGATGGAGGTGCTTACTACCTCAGGGTAATACACACACAGCCAACCTCCTCCCTCATACACATATAGGTCTGTCTTTCTGGTAGCTGTCCATGGTTCTGAAACACACACAGCCATAGTTAATGTTTGCCAACACACTGGGGCGCTAACTCACTGTTATAACATTACAGAGACCGTGTGTGTGTACCGTGTGTGTGTGTACCGTGTGTGTGTGTGTACCGTGTGTGTGTGTACCGTGTGTGTGTGTACCGTGTGTGTGTGTACCGTGATGGGTGCAAGGTGTGTGTATCCGTCCAGCTGTGATTGGTTGAACTCTCCGCTGCGTCTAGAGGTCATGTGGGCAGGGCTGTGGTCCAGAGACGGAGTCTCCTCATCCTGGTTACGATACTTCTACAGAGAGAGATAGAGAAGAGAGGGCGATGAGAGAGGGGAGAGAGAAGGGAAAGAGAGGATAAGAGAGAGAGAGAGAGAGAGAGAGAGAGAGAGAGAGAGAGAGAGAGAGAGAGAGAGAGAGAGAGAGAGAGAGAGAGAGAGGATGAGAGAGAGAGGGGATGAAAGAGAGAGATAGAGAAGAGAGGGCGATGAGAGAGGGGAGAGAGACATGAGAGGTGGTTGAGAGAGGGCAGAGAAAAGAGAGGGGAGGTGTAGAGAGAGAAAGACAAGAGGGAGAAGGAGGATACCACACCTGTAGGTATCTAGGCCCAAAGTGCTTCACCCCTGTAGGTATCTAGGCCCAAAGTGCTTCACCCCTGTAGGTATCTAGGCCCAAAGTGAAGGATCTTCACCCCTGTAGGTATCTAGGCCCAAAGTGCTTCACCCCTGTAGGTATCTAGGCCCAAAGTGCTTCACCCCTGTAGGTATCTAGGCCCAAAGTGCTTCACCCCTGTAGGTATCTAGGCCCAAAGTGCTTCACCCCTGTAGGTATCTAGGCCCAAAGTGAAGGATCTTCACCCCTGTAGGTATCTAGGCCCAAAGTGCTTCACCCCTGTAGGTATCTAGGCCCAAAGTGCTTCACCCCTGTAGGTATCTAGGCCCAAAGTGAAGGATCTTCACCCCTGTAGGTATCTAGGCCCAAAGTGTAGTATCTTCACCCCTGTAGGTATCTAGGCCCAAAGTGAAGGATCTTCACCCCTGTAGGTATCTAGGCCCAAAGTGAAGGATCTTCACCCCTGTAGGTATCTAGGCCCAAAGTGTAGTATCTTCACCCCTGTAGGTATCTAGGCCCAAAATGAAGGTTCTTCACCCCTGTAGGTATCTAGGCCAGAAGTGAAGGAACTTCACCCCTGTAGGGATCTAGGCCAGAAGTGAAGGAACTTCACCCCTCTAGGTATCTAGGCCCAAAGTGCTTCACCCCTGTAGGTATCAAGGCCCAAAGTAAAGGATATTCACCCCTGCAGGTATCTAGGCTCAAAGTTCCTCACCCCTGTAGGTATGTAGGCCCAAAATGAAGTATCTTCACCCCTGTAGGTATCTAGGCCCAAAATGAAGTATCTTCACCCCTGTAGGTATCTAGGCCCAAAATGAAGTATCTTCACCCCTGTAGGTGTGTAGGCCCAAAGTGCTTCACCCCTGTAGGTATCTAGGCCCAAAGTTAAGTATCTTCACCCCTGTAGGTATCTAGGCCCAAAGTTAAGTATCTTCACCCCTGTAGGTATCTAGGCCCAAAGTAAAGGATCTTCACCCCTGTAGGTATCTAGGCCCAAAATGAAGTTTCTTCACCCCTGTAGGTATCTAGGCCCAAAGTGTAGTATCTTCACCCCAGTAGGTATCTAGGCCCAAAGTGACATATCTTCACCCCTGTAGGTATCTAGGCCCAATGTGAAGTATCTTCACCCCTGTAGGTATCTAGGCCCAAAATGAAGTATCTTCACCCCTGTAGGTGTGTAGGCCCAAAGTGCTTCACCCCTGTAGGTGTCTAGGCCCAAAGTTAAGTATCTTCACCCCTGTAGGTATCTAGGCCCAAAGTTGAGTATCTTCACCCCTGTAGGTATCTAGGCCCAAAGTGAAGGATCTTCACCCCTGTAGGTATCTAGGCCCAAAATGAAGTTTCTTCACCCCTGTAGGTATCTAGGCCCAAAGTGTAGTATCTTCACCCCAGTAGGTATCTAGGCCCAAAGTGACATATCTTCACCCCTGTAGGTATCTAGGCCCAATGTGAAGTATCTTCACCCCTGTAGGTGTCTAGGCCCAATGTGAAGTATCTTCACCCCTGTAGGTGTCTAGGCCCAATGTGAAGGATCTTCACCCCTGTAGGTGTCTAGGCCCAAAGTGAAGGATCTTCACCCCTGAAGGTAACTGACTGATACTGTGATACTGGAGGCGATAGAACAATATATTGAGAGTGAAAGAAGGGTGAGGGGAGAGAGAATCAGGGAGAATTAGGGGAGCGAAGGACAGATAGAGGACAGAAAGAGATGAAGACATAATGATGTGATGTCATAGTAGCCCAGAACAATGAGGATCAGAACTACAGTAGAACTACAGTAGAACTGTCATAATGGTCCAGTAGTAGTACAGAATGTTAATGTAAAGTTAGTAGTACAGACTGTTAATATAAAGTTAGTAGTACAGACTGTTAATGTAAAGCTAGTAGTACAGACTGTTAATATAAATCTAGTAGTACAGACTGTTAATGTAAAGCTAGTAGTACAGACTGTTAATATAAAGCTAGTAGTACAGACTGTTAATGTAAAGCTAGTAGTACAGACTGTTAATATAAAGCTAGTAGTACAGACTGTTAATATAAAGCTAGTAGTACAGACTGTTAATATAAAGCTAGTAGTACAGACTGTTAATATAAAGCTAGTAGTACAGACTGTTAATGTAAAGCTAGTAGTACAGACTGTTAATATAAAGCTAGTAGTACAGACTGTTAATGTAAAGCTAGTAGTACAGACTGTTAATATAAAGCTAGTAGTACAGACTGTTAATGTAAAGCTAGTAGTACAGACTGTTAATATAAAGCTAGTAGTACAGACTGTTAATGTAAAGCTAGTAGTACAGACTGTTAATGTAAAGCTAGTAGTACAGACTGTTAATATAAAGCTAGTAGTACAGACTGTTAATATAAAGCTAGTAGTACAGACTGTTAATATAAAGCTAGTAGTACAGACTGTTAATGTAAAGCTAGTAGTACAGACTGTTAATGTAAAGCTAGTAATACAGACTGTTAATATAAAGCTAGTAGTACAGACTGTTAATATAAAGCTAGTAGTACAGACTGTTAATATAAAGCTAGTAGTACAGACTGTTAATGTAAAGCTAGTGGTACAGACTGTTAATATAAAGCTAGTAGTACAGACTGTTAATATAAAGCTAGTAGTACAGACTGTTAATATAAAGCTAGTAGTACAGACTGTTAATATAAAGCTAGTAGTACAGACTGTTAATATAAAGCTAGTAGTACAGACTGTTAATATAAAGCTAGTAGTACAGACTGTTAATGTAAAGCTAGTAGTACAGACTGTTAATATAAAGCTAGTAGTACAGACTGTTAATATAAAGCTAGTAGTACAGACTGTTAATATAAAGCTAGTAGTACAGACTGTTAATATAAAGCTAGTAGTACAGACTGTTAATATAAAGCTAGTAGTACAGACTGTTAATGTAAAGCTAGTAGTACAGACTGTTAATATAAAGCTAGTAGTACAGACTGTTAATGTAAAGCTAGTAGTACAGACTGTTAATGTAAAGCTAGTAGTACAGACTGTTAATATAAAGCTAGTAGTACAGACTGTTAATATAAAGCTAGTAGTACAGACTGTTAATATAAAGTTAGTAGTACAGACTGTTAATATAAAGCTAGTAGTACAGACTGTTAATGTAAAGCTAGTAGTACAGACTGTTAATATAAAGCTAGTAGTACAGACTGTTAATATAAAGCTAGTAGTACAGACTGTTAATATAAAGCTAGTAGTACAGACTGTTAATATAAAGCTAGTAGTACAGACTGTTAATGTAAAGCTAGTAGTACAGACTGTTAATATAAAGCTAGTAGTACAGACTGTTAATATAAAGCTAGTAGTACAGACTGTTAATATAAAGTTAGTAGTACAGACTGTTAATATAAAGCTAGTAGTACAGACTGTTAATATAAAGCTAGTAGTACAGACTGTTAATATAAAGTTAGTAGTACAGACTGTTAATATAAAGCTAGTAGTACAGACTGTTAATGTAAAGCTAGTAGTACAGACTGTTAATATAAAGCTAGTAGTACAGACTGTTAATATAAAGCTAGTAGTACAGACTGTTAATGTAAAGCTAGTAGTACAGACTGTTAATATAAAGCTAGTAGTACAGACTGTTAATATAAAGCTAGTAGTACAGACTGTTAATGTAAAGCTAGTAGTACAGACTGTTAATGTAAAGCTAGTAGTACAGACTGTTAATGTAAAGCTAGTAGTACAGACTGTTAATGTAAAGCTAGTAGTACAGACTGTTAATATAAAGCTAGTAGTACAGACTGTTAATGTAAAGCTAGTAGTACAGACTGTTAATATAAAGCTAGTAGTACAGACTGTTAATGTAAAGCTAGTAGTACAGACTGTTAATATAAAGCTAGTAGTACAGACTGTTAATGTAAAGCTAGTAGTACAGACTGTTAATATAAAGCTAGTAGTACAGACTGTTAATATAAAGCTAGTAGTACAGACTGTTAATGTAAAGCTAGTAGTACAGACTGTTAATGTAAAGCTAGTAGTACAGACTGTTAATTTAAAGCTAGTAGTACAGACTGTTAATATAAAGCTAGTAGTACAGACTGTTAATGTAAAGCTAGTAGTACAGACTGTTAATGTAAAGCTAGTAGTACAGACTGTTAATGTAAAGCTAGTAGTACAGACTGTTAATATAAAGCTAGTAGTACAGACTGTTAATGTAAAGCTAGTAGTACAGACTGTTAATGTAAAGCTAGTAGTACAGACTGTTAATATCAAGCTAGTAGTACAGACTGTTAATGTAAAGCTAGTAGTACAGACTATTAATATAAAGCTAGTAGTACAGACTGTTAATATAAAGCTAGTAGTACAGACTGTTAATATAAAGCTAGTAGTACAGACTGTTAATGTAAAGCTAGTAGTACAGACTGTTAATATAAAGCTAGTAGTACAGACTGTTAATATAAAGCTAGTAGTACAGACTGTTAATGTAAAGCTAGTAGTACAGACTGTTAATGTAAAGCTAGTAGTACAGACTGTTAATTTAAAGCTAGTAGTACAGACTGTTAATATAAAGCTAGTAGTACAGACTGTTAATGTAAAGCTAGTAGTACAGACTGTTAATGTAAAGCTAGTAGTACAGACTGTTAATGTAAAGCTAGTAGTACAGACTGTTAATATAAAGCTAGTAGTACAGACTGTTAATGTAAAGCTAGTAGTACAGACTGTTAATGTAAAGCTAGTAGTACAGACTGTTAATATCAAGCTAGTAGTACAGACTGTTAATGTAAAGCTAGTAGTACAGACTATTAATATAAAGCTAGTAGTACAGACTGTTAATATAAAGCTAGTAGTACAGACTGTTAATGTAAAGCTAGTAGTACAGACTGTTAATATAAAGCTAGTAGTACAGACTGTTAATGTAAAGCTAGTAGTACAGACTGTTAATATAAAGCTAGTAGTACAGACTGTTAATGTAAAGTTAGTAGTACAGACTGTTAATGTAAAGCTAGTAGTACAGACAGTTAATATAAAGCTAGTAGTACAGACTGTTAATATAAAGCTAGTAATACAGACTGTTAATATAAAGCTAGTAGTACAGACTGTTAATGTAAAGCTAGTAGTACAGACTGTTAATGTAAAGCTAGTAGTACAGACTGTTAATATAAAGCTAGTAGAACAGACTGTTAATATAAAGCTAGTAGTACAGACTGTTAATGTAAAGCTAGTAGTACAGACTGTTAATGTAAAGCTAGTGGTACAGACTGTTAATATAAAGCTAGTAGTACAGACTGTTAATATAAAGCTAGTAGTACAGACTGTTAATGTAAAGCTAGTAGTACAGACTGTTAATATAAAGCTAGTAGTACAGACTGTTAATATAAAGCTAGTAGTACAGACTGTTAATATAAAGCTAGTAGTACAGACTGTTAATATAAAGCTAGTAGTACAGACTGTTAATGTAAAGCTAGTAGTACAGACTGTTAATATAAAGCTAGTAGTACAGACTGTTAATATAAAGCTAGTAGTACAGACTGTTAATATAAAGTTAGTAGTACAGACTGTTAATATAAAGCTAGTAGTACAGACTGTTAATATAAAGCTAGTAGTACAGACTGTTAATATAAAGTTAGTAGTACAGACTGTTAATATAAAGCTAGTAGTACAGACTGTTAATGTAAAGCTAGTAGTACAGACTGTTAATATAAAGCTAGTAGTACAGACTGTTAATATAAAGCTAGTAGTACAGACTGTTAATATAAAGCTAGTAGTACAGACTGTTAATGTAAAGCTAGTAGTACAGACTGTTAATATAAAGCTAGTAATACAGACTGTTAATATAAAGCTAGTAGTACAGACTGTTAATATAAAGCTAGTAGTACAGACTGTTAATGTAAAGCTAGTAGTACAGACTGTTAATATAAAGCTAGTAGTACAGACTGTTAATATAAAGCTAGTAGTACAGACTGTTAATATAAAGCTAGTAGTACAGACTGTTAATATAAAGTTAGTAGTACAGACTGTTAATATAAAGCTAGTAGTACAGACTGTTAATGTAAAGCTAGTAGTACAGACTGTTAATATAAAGCTAGTAGTACAGACTGTTAATATAAAGCTAGTAGTACAGACTGTTAATGTAAAGCTAGTAGTACAGACTGTTAATATAAAGCTAGTAGTACAGACTGTTAATATAAAGCTAGTAGTACAGACTGTTAATGTAAAGCTAGTAGTACAGACTGTTAATGTAAAGCTAGTAGTACAGACTGTTAATGTAAAGCTAGTAGTACAGACTGTTAATGTAAAGCTAGTAGTACAGACTGTTAATATAAAGCTAGTAGTACAGACTGTTAATGTAAAGCTAGTAGTACAGACTGTTAATATAAAGCTAGTAGTACAGACTGTTAATGTAAAGCTAGTAGTACAGACTGTTAATATAAAGCTAGTAGTACAGACTGTTAATGTAAAGCTAGTAGTACAGACTGTTAATATAAAGCTAGTAGTACAGACTGTTAATATAAAGCTAGTAGTACAGACTGTTAATGTAAAGCTAGTAGTACAGACTGTTAATGTAAAGCTAGTAGTACAGACTGTTAATTTAAAGCTAGTAGTACAGACTGTTAATATAAAGCTAGTAGTACAGACTGTTAATGTAAAGCTAGTAGTACAGACTGTTAATGTAAAGCTAGTAGTACAGACTGTTAATGTAAAGCTAGTAGTACAGACTGTTAATATAAAGCTAGTAGTACAGACTGTTAATGTAAAGCTAGTAGTACAGACTGTTAATGTAAAGCTAGTAGTACAGACTGTTAATATCAAGCTAGTAGTACAGACTGTTAATGTAAAGCTAGTAGTACAGACTATTAATATAAAGCTAGTAGTACAGACTGTTAATATAAAGCTAGTAGTACAAACTGTTAATGTAAAGCTAGTAGTACAGACTGTTAATATAAAGCTAGTAGTACAGACTGTTAATGTAAAGCTAGTAGTACAGACTGTTAATATAAAGCTAGTAGTACAGACTGTTAATGTAAAGTTAGTAGTACAGACTGTTAATGTAAAGCTAGTGGTACAGACAGTTAATATAAAGCTAGTAGTACAGACTGTTAATATAAAGCTAGTAATACAGACTGTTAATATAAAGCTAGTAGTACAGACTGTTAATGTAAAGCTAGTAGTACAGACTGTTAATGTAAAGCTAGTAGTACAGACTGTTAATATAAAGCTAGTAGAACAGACTGTTAATATAAAGCTAGTAGTACAGACTGTTAATGTAAAGCTAGTAGTACAGACTGTTAATGTAAAGCTAGTGGTACAGACTGTTAATATAAAGCTAGTAGTACAGACTGTTAATATAAAGCTAGTAGTACAGACTGTTAATGTAAAGCTAGTAGTACAGACTGTTAATATAAAGCTAGTAGTACAGACTGTTAATATAAAGCTAGTAGTACAGACTGTTAATATAAAGCTAGTAGTACAGACTGTTAATATAAAGCTAGTAGTACAGACTGTTAATGTAAAGCTAGTAGTACAGACTGTTAATATAAAGCTAGTAGTACAGACTGTTAATATAAAGCTAGTAGTACAGACTGTTAATATAAAGTTAGTAGTACAGACTGTTAATATAAAGCTAGTAGTACAGACTGTTAATATAAAGCTAGTAGTACAGACTGTTAATATAAAGTTAGTAGTACAGACTGTTAATATAAAGCTAGTAGTACAGACTGTTAATGTAGTAGTACAGACTAGTAGTACAGACTGTTAATATAAGCTAGCTAGTAGTACAGACTGTTAATATAAAGCTAGTAGTACAGACTGTTAATATAAAGCTAGTAGTACAGACTGTTAATATAAAGCTAGTAGTACAGACTGTTAATGTAAAGCTAGTAGTACAGACTGTTAATATAAAGCTAGTAGTACAGACTGTTAATATAAAGCTAGTAGTACAGACTGTTAATATAAAGCTAGTAGTACAGACTGTTAATGTAAAGCTAGTAGTACAGACTGTTAATGTAAAGCTAGTAGTACAGACTGTTAATATAAAGCTAGTAGTACAGACTGTTAATGTAAAGCTAGTAGTACAGACTGTTAATGTAAAGCTAGTAGTACAGACTGTTAATATAAAGCTAGTAGTACAGACTGTTAATATAAAGCTAGTAGTACAGACTGTTAATATAAAGCTAGTAGTACAGACTGTTAATGTAAAGCTAGTAGTACAGACTGTTAATGTAAAGCTAGTAGTACAGACTGTTAATATAAAGCTAGTAGTACAGACTGTTAATATAAAGCTAGTAGTACAGACTGTTAATGTAAAGCTAGTAGTACAGACTGTTAATATAAAGCTAGTAGTACAGACTGTTAATATAAAGCTAGTAGTACAGACTGTTAATGTAAAGCTAGTAGTACAGACTGTTAATGTAAAGCTAGTAGTACAGACTGTTAATGTAAAGCTAGTAGTACAGACTGTTAATATAAAGCTAGTAGTACAGACTGTTAATGTAAAGCTAGTAGTACAGACTGTTAATGTAAAGCTAGTAGTACAGACTGTTAATATAAAGCTAGTAGTACAGACTGTTAATGTAAAGCTAGTAGTACAGACTGTTAATATAAAGCTAGTAGTACAGACTGTTAATGTAAAGCTAGTAGTACAGACTGTTAATATAAAGCTAGTAGTACAGACTGTTAATGTAAAGCTAGTAGTACAGACTGTTAATGTAAAGCTAGTAGTACAGACTGTTAATATAAAGCTAGTAGTACAGACTGTTAATATAAAGCTAGTAGTACAGACTGTTAATATAAAGCTAGTAGTACAGACTGTTAATATAAAGCTAGTAGTACAGACTGTTAATATAAAGCTAGTAGTACAGACTGTTAATGTAAAGCTAGTAGTACAGACTGTTAATATAGCTAGTAGTACAGACTGTTAATATAAAGCTAGTAGTACAGACTGTTAATATAAAGCTAGTAGTACAGACTGTTAATGTAAAGCTAGTAGTACAGACTGTTAATATAAAGCTAGTAGTACAGACTGTTAATATAAAGCTAGTAGTACAGACTGTTAATGTAAAGCTAGTAGTACAGACTGTTAATATAAAGCTAGTAGTACAGACTGTTAATGTAAAGCTAGTAGTACAGACTGTTAATATAAAGCTAGTAGTACAGACTGTTAATATAAAGCTAGTAGTACAGACTGTTAATGTAAAGCTAGTAGTACAGACTGTTAATATAAAGCTAGTAGTACAGACTGTTAATATAAAGCTAGTAGTACAGACTGTTAATATAAAGCTAGTAGTACAGACTGTTAATATAAAGCTAGTAGTACAGACTGTTAATGTAAAGCTAGTAGTACAGACTGTTAATATAAAGCTAGTAGTACAGACTGTTAATATAAAGCTAGTAGTACAGACTGTTAATATAAAGCTAGTAGTACAGACTGTTAATATAAAGCTAGTAGTACAGACTGTTAATATAAAGCTAGTAGTACAGACTGTTAATATAAAGCTAGTAGTACAGACTGTTAATATAAAGCTAGTAGTACAGACTGTTAATATAAAGCTAGTAGTACAGACTGTTAATATAAAGCTAGTAGTACAGACTGTTAATATAAAGCTAGTAGTACAGACTGTTAATATAAAGCTAGTAGTACAGACTGTTAATATAAAGCTAGTAGTACAGACTGTTAATGTAAAGCTAGTAGTACAGACTGTTAATGTAAAGCTAGTAGTACAGACTGTTAATATAAAGCTAGTAGTACAGACTGTTAATATAAAGCTAGTAGTACAGACTGTTAATATAAAGCTAGTAGTACAGACTGTTAATGTAAAGCTAGTAGTACAGACTGTTAATGTAAAGCTAGTAGTACAGACTGTTAATATAAAGCTAGTAGTACAGACTGTTAATATAAAGCTAGTAGTACAGACTGTTAATGTAAAGCTAGTAGTACAGACTGTTAGTAGCTAGTAGTACAGACTGTTAATATAAAGCTAGTAGTACAGACTGTTAATATAAAGCTAGTAGTACAGACTGTTAATATAAAGCTAGTAGTACAGACTGTTAATATAAAGCTAGTAGTACAGACTGTTAATATAAAGCTAGTAGTACAGACTGTTAATATAAAGCTAGTAGTACAGACTGTTAATATAAAGCTAGTAGTACAGACTGTTAATGTAAAGCTAGTAGTACAGACTGTTAATGTAAAGCTAGTAGTACAGACTGTTAATATAAAGCTAGTAGTACAGACTGTTAATATAAAGCTAGTAGTACAGACTGTTAATATAAAGCTAGTAGTACAGACTGTTAATGTAAAGCTAGTAGTACAGACTGTTAATGTAAAGCTAGTAGTACAGACTGTTAATATAAAGCTAGTAGTACAGACTGTTAATATAAAGCTAGTAGTACAGACTGTTAATGTAAAGCTAGTAGTACAGACTGTTAATGTAAAGCTAGTAGTACAGACTGTTAATATAAAGCTAGTAGTACAGACTGTTAATATAAAGCTAGTAGTACAGACTGTTAATATAAAGCTAGTAGTACAGACTGTTAATATAAAGCTAGTAGTACAGACTGTTAATGTAAAGCTAGTAGTACAGACTGTTAATATAAAGCTAGTAGTACAGACTGTTAATATAAAGCTAGTAGTACAGACTGTTAATGTAAAGCTAGTAGTACAGACTGTTAATATAAAGCTAGTAGTACAGACTGTTAATATAAAGCTAGTAGTACAGACTGTTAATATAAAGCTAGTAGTACAGACTGTTAATATAAAGCTAGTAGTACAGACTGTTAATGTAAAGCTAGTAGTAGTACAGACTGTTAATGTAAAGCTAGTAGTACAGACTGTTAATATAAAGCTAGTAGTACAGACTGTTAATATAAAGCTAGTAGTACAGACTGTTAATGTAAAGCTAGTAGTACAGACTGTTAATATAAAGCTAGTAGTACAGACTGTTAATATAAAGCTAGTAGTACAGACTGTTAATATAAAGCTAGTAGTACAGACTGTTAATGTAAAGCTAGTAGTACAGACTGTTAATGTAAAGCTAGTAGTACAGACTGTTAATATAAAGCTAGTAGTACAGACTGTTAATATAAAGCTAGTAGTACAGACTGTTAATATAAAGCTAGTAGTACAGACTGTTAATATAAAGCTAGTAGTACAGACTGTTAATGTAAAGCTAGTAGTACAGACTGTTAATATAAAGCTAGTAGTACAGACTGTTAATATAAAGCTAGTAGTACAGACTGTTAATGTAAAGCTAGTAGTACAGACTGTTAATGTAAAGCTAGTAGTACAGACTGTTAATATAAAGCTAGTAGTACAGACTGTTAATATAAAGCTAGTAGTACAGACTGTTAATATAAAGCTAGTAGTACAGACTGTTAATATAAAGCTAGTAGTACAGACTGTTAATGTAAAGCTAGTAGTACAGACTGTTAATATAAAGCTAGTAGTACAGACTGTTAATATAAAGCTAGTAGTACAGACTGTTAATATAAAGCTAGTAGTACAGACTGTTAATGTAAAGCTAGTAGTACAGACTGTTAATATAAAGCTAGTAGTACAGACTGTTAATATAAAGCTAGTAGTACAGACTGTTAATATAAAGCTAGTAGTACAGACTGTTAATATAAAGCTAGTAGTACAGACTGTTAATGTAAAGCTAGTAGTACAGACTGTTAATGTAAAGCTAGTAGTACAGACTGTTAATATAAAGCTAGTAGTACAGACTGTTAATATAAAGCTAGTAGTACAGACTGTTAATGTAAAGCTAGTAGTACAGACTGTTAATGTAAAGCTAGTAGTACAGACTGTTAATATAAAGCTAGTAGTACAGACTGTTAATATAAAGCTAGTAGTACAGACTGTTAATGTAAAGCTAGTAGTACAGACTGTTAATATAAAGCTAGTAGTACAGACTGTTAATATAAGCTAGTAGTACAGACTGTTAATATAAAGCTAGTAGTACAGACTGTTAATATAAAGCTAGTAGTACAGACTGTTAATATAAAGCTAGTAGTACAGACTGTTAATGTAAAGCTAGTAGTACAGACTGTTAATATAAAGCTAGTAGTACAGACTGTTAATATAAAGCTAGTAGTACAGACTGTTAATATAAAGCTAGTAGTACAGACTGTTAATGTAAAGTTAGTAGTACAGACTGTTAATGTAAAGCTAGTAGTACAGACTGTTAATATAAAGCTAGTAGTACAGACTGTTAATGTAAAGCTAGTAGTACAGACTGTTAATATAAAGCTAGTAGTACAGACTGTTAATGTAAAGCTAGTAGTACAGACTGTTAATATAAAGCTAGTAGTACAGACTGTTAATGTAAAGCTGTTAATGTAGTAGTACAGACTGTTAATGTATAAGTATAGTAGTACAGACTGTTAGTAGTAGTAGACAGACTGTTAATATAAAGCTAGTAGTACAGACTGTTAATGTAAAGCTAGTAGTACAGACTGTTAAAGCTAGTAGTACAGACTGTTAATAGTAAAGCTAGTAGTACAGACAGTTAATATAAAGCTAGTAGTACAGACTGTTAATATAAAGCTAGTAGTACAGACTGTTAATGTAAAGCTAGTAGTACAGACTGTTAATGTAAAGCTAGTGGTACAGACAGTTAATATAAAGCTAGTAGTACAGACTGTTAATATAAAGTTTGTAGTACAGACTGTTAATATAAAGCTAGTAGTACAGACAGTTAATATAAAGCTAGTAGTACAGACTGTTAATGTAAAGCTAGTAGTACAGACTGTTAATATAAAGCTAGTAATACAGACTGTTAATATAAAGCTAGTAGTACAGACTGTTAATATAAAGCTAGTAGTACAGACTGTTAATGTAAAGCTAGTAGTACAGACTGTTAATATAAAGCTAGTAGTACAGACTGTTAATATAAAGCTAGTAGTACAGACTGTTAATATAACGCTAGTAGTACAGACTGTTAATATAAAGCTAGTAGTACAGACTGTTAATATAAAGCTAGTAGTACAGACTGTTAATGTAAAGCTAGTAGTACAGACTGTTAATGTAAAGCTAGTGGTACAGACAGTTAATATAAAGCTAGTAGTACAGACTGTTAATATAAAGCTAGTAGTACAGACTGTTAATGTAAAGCTAGTAGTACAGACTGTTAATGTAAAGCTAGTGGTACAGACAGTTAATATAAAGCTAGTAGTACAGACTGTTAATATAAAGTTTGTAGTACAGACTGTTAATATAAAGCTAGTAGTACAGACAGTTAATATAAAGCTAGTAGTACAGACTGTTAATGTAAAGCTAGTAGTACAGACTGTTAATATAAAGCTAGTAATACAGACTGTTAATATAAAGCTAGTAGTACAGACTGTTAATGTAAAGTTAGTAGTACAGACTGTTAATGTAAAGCTAGTAATACAGACTGTTAATATAAAGCTAGTAGTACAGACTGTTAATATAAAGCTAGTAGTACAGACTGTTAATATAAAGCTAGTAGTACAGACTGTTAATGTAAAGCTAGTAGTACAGACTGTTAATGTAAAGCTAGTAGTACAGACTGTTAATGTAAAGCTAGTGGTACAGACAGTTAATATAAAGCTAGTAGTACAGACTGTTAATATAAAGCTAGTAGTACAGACTGTTAATGTAAAGCTAGTAGTACAGACTGTTAATGTAAAGCTAGTTAGTACAGACAGTTAATATAAAGCTAGTAGTACAGACTGTTAATATAAAGTTTGTAGTACAGACTGTTAATATAAAGCTAGTAGTACAGACAGTTAATATAAAGCTAGTAGTACAGACTGTTAATGTAAAGCTAGTAGTACAGACTGTTAATATAAAGCTAGTAATACAGACTGTTAATATAAAGCTAGTAGTACAGACTGTTAATATAAAGCTAGTAGTACAGACTGTTAATGTAAAGCTAGTAGTACAGACTGTTAATATAAAGCTAGTAGTACAGACTGTTAATATAAAGTTAGTTGTACAGACTGTTAATATAAAGCTAGTAGTACAGACTGTTAATATAAAGCTAGTAGTACAGACTGTTAATATAAAGCTAGTAGTACAGACTGTTAATGTAAAGCTAGTAGTACAGACTGTTAATATAAAGCTAGTAATACAGACTGTTAATATAAAGCTAGTAGTACAGACTGTTAATGTAAAGCTAGTAGTACAGACTGTTAATGTAAAGCTAGTAGTACAGACTGTTAATATAAAGCTAGTAGTACAGACTGTTAATATAAAGCTAGTAGTACAGACTGTTAATGTAAAGCTAGTAGTACAGACTGTTAATGTAAAGCTAGTGGTACAGACTGTTAATATAAAGCTAGTAGTACAGACTGTTAATATAAAGCTAGTAGTACAGACTGTTAATGTAAAGCTAGTAGTACAGACTGTTAATATAAAGCTAGTAGTACAGACTGTTAATATAAAGCTAGTAGTACAGACTGTTAATATAAAGCTAGTAGTACAGACTGTTAATATAAAGCTAGTAGTACAGACTGTTAATATAAAGCTAGTAGTACAGACTGTTAATGTAAAGCTAGTAGTACAGACTGTTAATATAAAGCTAGTAGTACAGACTGTTAATATAAAGCTAGTAGTACAGACTGTTAATGTAAAGCTTGTAGTACAGACTGTTAATATAAAGCTAGTAGTACAGACTGTTAATATAAAGCTAGTAGTACAGACTGTTAATGTAAAGCTAGTAGTACAGACTGTTAATATAAAGCTAGTAGTACAGACTGTTAATATAA
Source organism: Brachymystax lenok tsinlingensis (assembly GCA_030435695.1). Classification (NCBI taxonomy): domain Eukaryota; kingdom Metazoa; phylum Chordata; class Actinopteri; order Salmoniformes; family Salmonidae; genus Brachymystax; species Brachymystax lenok. The sequence continues at coordinate 1,247,707 of CM059811.1, read as the reverse complement.
CGCTAGTAGTACAGACTGTTAATATAAAGCTAGTAGTACAGACTGTTAATATAAAGCTAGTAGTACAGACTGTTAATGTAAAGCTAGTAGTACAGACTGTTAATGTAAAGCTAGTGGTACAGACAGTTAATATAAAGCTAGTAGTACAGACTGTTAATATAAAGCTAGTAGTACAGACTGTTAATGTAAAGCTAGTAGTACAGACTGTTAATGTAAAGCTAGTGGTACAGACAGTTAATATAAAGCTAGTAGTACAGACTGTTAATATAAAGTTTGTAGTACAGACTGTTAATATAAAGCTAGTAGTACAGACAGTTAATATAAAGCTAGTAGTACAGACTGTTAATGTAAAGCTAGTAGTACAGACTGTTAATATAAAGCTAGTAATACAGACTGTTAATATAAAGCTAGTAGTACAGACTGTTAATGTAAAGTTAGTAGTACAGACTGTTAATGTAAAGCTAGTAATACAGACTGTTAATATAAAGCTAGTAGTACAGACTGTTAATATAAAGCTAGTAGTACAGACTGTTAATATAAAGCTAGTAGTACAGACTGTTAATGTAAAGCTAGTAGTACAGACTGTTAATGTAAAGCTAGTGGTACAGACTGTTAATATAAAGCTAGTAGTACAGACTGTTAATATAAAGTTAGTTGTACAGACTGTTAATGTAAAGTTAGTAGTACAGACTGTTAATGTAAAGCTAGTGGTACAGACTGTTAATATAAAGCTAGTAGTACAGACTGTTAATATAAAGCTAGTAGTACAGACTGTTAATATAAAGCTAGTAGTACAGACTGTTAATATAAAGCTAGTAGTACAGACTGTTAATGTAAAGCTAGTAGTACAGACTGTTAATATAAAGCTAGTAGTACAGACTGTTAATATAAAGCTAGTAGTACAGACTGTTCATGTAAAGCTTGTAGTACAGACTGTTAATATAAAGCTAGTAGTACAGACTGTTAATATAAAGCTAGTAGTACAGACTGTTAATGTAAAGCTAGTAGTACAGACTGTTAATATAAAGCTAGTAGTACAGACTGTTAATATAACGCTAGTAGTACAGACTGTTAATATAAAGCTAGTAGTACAGACTGTTAATATAAAGCTAGTAGTACAGACTGTTAATGTAAAGCTAGTAGTACAGACTGTTAATGTAAAGCTAGTGGTACAGACAGTTAATATAAAGCTAGTAGTACAGACTGTTAATATAAAGTTTGTAGTACAGACTGTTAATATAAAGCTAGTAGTACAGACAGTTAATATAAAGCTAGTAGTACAGACTGTTAATGTAAAGCTAGTAGTACAGACTGTTAATATAAAGCTAGTAATACAGACTGTTAATATAAAGCTAGTAGTACAGACTGTTAATGTAAAGTTAGTAGTACAGACTGTTAATGTAAAGCTAGTAATACAGACTGTTAATATAAAGCTAGTAGTACAGACTGTTAATATAAAGCTAGTAGTACAGACTGTTAATATAAAGCTAGTAGTACAGACTGTTAATGTAAAGCTAGTAGTACAGACTGTTAATGTAAAGCTAGTGGTACAGACTGTTAATATAAAGCTAGTAGTACAGACTGTTAATATAAAGTTAGTTGTACAGACTGTTAATGTAAAGTTAGTAGTACAGACTGTTAATGTAAAGCTAGTGGTACAGACTGTTAATATAAAGCTAGTAGTACAGACTGTTAATGTAAAGTTAGTAGTACAGACTGTTAATATAAAGCTAGTAGTACAGACTGTTAATGTAAAGTTAGTAGTACAGACTGTTAATATAAAGCTAGTAGTACAGACTGTTAATATAAAGCTAGTAGTACAGACTGTTAATATAAAGTTAGTTGTACAGACTGTTAATGTAAAGTTAGTAGTACAGACTGTTAATGTAAAGCTAGTGGTACAGACTGTTAATATAAAGCTAGTAGTACAGACTGTTAATGTAAAGTTAGTAGTACAGACTGTTAATATAAAGCTAGTAGTACAGACTGTTAATGTAAAGCTAGTAGTACAGACTGTTAATGTAAAGCTAGTAGTACAGACTGTTAATGTAAAGTTAGTAGTACAGACTGTTAATGTAAAGCTAGTGGTACAGACTGTTAATATAAAGCTAGTAGTACAGACTGTTAATGTAAAGTTAGTAGTACAGACTGTTAATGTAAAGCTAGTAGTACAGACTGTTAATATAAAGTTAGTAGTACAGAATGTTAATATAAAGTTAGTAGTACAGAATGTTAATATAAAGTACAGACTGTTACTGTACAGCTAGTAGTACATAATGTTAATTTAAAGTTAGTAGTACATATTGTTACCCTAACGCTAGTAGTACAGAATGTTACCGTAAAGCTAGTAGTACAGAAATTTACCGTAAAGCTAGTAGTACAGAATGTTACCGTAAAGCTAGTACTACAGAATGTTACTGTAAAGTTATTAGTACAGGATCTTACCGTAAAGCTAGTAGTACAGGATATTACCGTAAAGAACGTAGACAGAATGTTACCGTAAAGCTAGTAGTACAGAATCATCCGTAAAGCTAGTAGTACAGAATGTTACCGTAAAGCTAGTAGTACAGCATGTTACCGTAAAGCTAGTAGTACAGAATCTTACTGTAAAGCTAGTAGTACAGGATGTTACCGTAAAGCTAGTAGTACAGGATGTTACCGTAAAGCTAGTAGTACAGAATGTTACTGTAAAGCTAGTAGTACAGGATGTTACCGTAAAGTTAGTAGTACGAGGATCTTACCGTAAAGATCGTAGACAGAATGTTACCGTAAAGCTAGTAGTACAGCATGTTACCGTAAAGCTAGTAGTACAGGATCTTACTGTAAAGCTAGTAGTACAGAATGTTATCGTAAAGCTAGTAGTACAGGATGTTACCGTAAAGCTAGTAGTACAGGATGTTACCTTAAAGCTAGTAGTACAGGATGTTACCATAAAGCTAGTAGTACAGAATGTTACCGTAAAGCTAGTAGTACAGAATGTTACCGTAAAGCTAGTAGTACAGGATGTTACCGTAAAGCTAGTAGTACAGAATGTTACCGTAAAGCTAGTAGTACAGGATGTTACCATAAAGCTAGTAGTACAGGATGTTACCGTAAAGCTAGTAGTACAGAATGTTACCGTAAAGCTAGTAGTACAGGATGTTACCATAAAGCTAGTAGTACAGGATGTTACCATAAAGCTAGTAGTACAGAATGTTACCGTAAAGCTAGTAGTACAGGATGTTACCATAAAGCTAGTAGTACAGGATGTTACCATAAAGCTAGTAGTACAGAATGTTACTGTAAAGCTAGTAGTACAGAATGTTACCGTAAAGTTAGTAGTACGGGATCTTACCGTAAAGATCGTAGACAGAATGTTACCGTAAAGCTAGTAGTACAGAGTGTTACCGTAAAGCTAGTAGTACAGGATGTTACCATAAAGCTAGTAGTACAGAATGTTACCGTAAAGCTAGTAGTACAGGATGTTAACGTAAAGCTATTAGTACAGGATCTTACTGTAAAGCTAGTAGTACAGGATGTTACCATAAAGCTAGTAGTACAGAATGTTACCGTAAAGCTAGTAGTACAGAAATTTACCGTAAAGCTAGTAGTACAGAATGTTACCGTAAAGCTAGTACTACAGAATGTTACTGTAAAGTTATTAGTACAGGATCTTACCGTAAAGCTAGTAGTACAGGATATTACCGTAAAGAACGTAGACAGAATGTTACCGTAAAGCTAGTAGTACAGAATCATCCGTAAAGCTAGTAGTACAGAATGTTACCGTAAAGCTAGTAGTACAGCATGTTACCGTAAAGCTAGTAGTACAGAATCTTACTGTAAAGCTAGTAGTACAGGATGTTACCGTAAAGCTAGTAGTACAGGATGTTACCGTAAAGCTAGTAGTACAGAATGTTACTGTAAAGCTAGTAGTACAGGATGTTACCGTAAAGTTAGTAGTACGGGATCTTACCGTAAAGATCGTAGACAGAATGTTACCGTAAAGCTAGTAGTACAGCATGTTACCGTAAAGCTAGTAGTACAGGATCTTACTGTAAAGCTAGTAGTACAGAATGTTATCGTAAAGCTAGTAGTACAGGATGTTACCGTAAAGCTAGTAGTACAGGATGTTACCTTAAAGCTAGTAGTACAGGATGTTACCATAAAGCTAGTAGTACAGAATGTTACCGTAAAGCTAGTAGTACAGAATGTTACCGTAAAGCTAGTAGTACAGGATGTTACCGTAAAGCTAGTAGTACAGAATGTTACCGTAAAGCTAGTAGTACAGGATGTTACCATAAAGCTAGTAGTACAGGATGTTACCGTAAAGCTAGTAGTACAGAATGTTACCGTAAAGCTAGTAGTACAGGATGTTACCATAAAGCTAGTAGTACAGGATGTTACCATAAAGCTAGTAGTACAGAATGTTACCGTAAAGCTAGTAGTACAGGATGTTACCATAAAGCTAGTAGTACAGGATGTTACCATAAAGCTAGTAGTACAGAATGTTACTGTAAAGCTAGTAGTACAGAATGTTACCGTAAAGTTAGTAGTACGGGATCTTACCGTAAAGATCGTAGACAGAATGTTACCGTAAAGCTAGTAGTACAGAGTGTTACCGTAAAGCTAGTAGTACAGGATGTTACCATAAAGCTAGTAGTACAGAATGTTACCGTAAAGCTAGTAGTACAGGATGTTAACGTAAAGCTATTAGTACAGGATCTTACTGTAAAGCTAGTAGTACAGGATGTTACCATAAAGCTAGTAGTACAGAATGTTACCGTAAAGCTAGTAGTACAGGATGTTACCATAAAGCTAGTAGTACAGGATGTTACCATAAAGCTAGTAGAACACACACAGCTGAATCCAGCAGGAAATGAGCGATGTGGTGCGGAAGGAAAGACAGTGAGAAAAATGAAAGAGAGTATGGGAGAAGGGGTGTCAACCCCCCTTACACACATACTTGCAGAGACACAGACATGCTCACACACACACAATGTACAAACATGATGCAGAAACACACACACACAATGTACCAACATGATGCAGAAACACACACAAACCCATGCAGTTAAAAGGAAAGCAGCATGCCTCTTACCATCTCTCTCTCTCTCCCTCTTACCATCTCTCTCTCTCTCCCTCTTACCATCTCTCTCTCTCTCCCTCTTACCATCTCTCTCTCTCTCCCTCTTACCATCTCTCTCTCTCTCCCTCTTACCATCTCTCTCTCACTCCCTCTTACCATCTCTCTCTCTCCCTCTTACCATCTCTCTCTCTCCCTCTTACCATCTCTCTCTCTCTCCCTCTTACCATCTCTCTCTCACTCCCTCTTACCATCTCTCTCTCTCTCCCTCTTACCATCTCTCTCTCTCTCCCTCTTACCATCTCTCTCTCTTCTCTGGTCCCTCCTTCTCTAGCTTTTCCCTGGACTGAAGGTCATCAAGCTACAGACTGTCCCAATTCTCTCTCTCCCTCTTTTCTCTCTCTCTCTCTCTTCTCTGGTCCCTCCTTCTCTAGCTTTTCCCTAGACTGAAGGTCATCAAGCTACAGACTGTCCCAATTCTCTCTCTCCATCTTTTCTCTCAGTTTCCCTCTCTCCTCTCGTCCAACCTCTTTCCTCTCTCTCTTTCCTCTTTCTCCCCTCCTCTTTCCTTCATCTCTCTATTTTCACTCCTGTTGTGAATGTGTCTTCTTCTCCTTGCAATACAGAATCAATCGATTTCAGGTCAGGAATTAATTTAGATACACACAGAAAACACACACAGACAACACACACAGAGAACACACACAGAGAACACACACAGAGAACACACAGAGAACAAACACTGAAAACACACACAGACAACAACACAGAGATCACACACAGAGAACACACACAGAGAACACACACAGAGAACACACACAGACAACAACACAAAGATCACACACAGAGAACACACACAGAGAACACACACAGAGAACAAAAACACAGAGAACACACACACAGAGAACACACAGAGAACACACACACAGAGAACACACACAAACAACACACACAAAGATCACACACAGAGAACACACACAGAGAACACAAACAGAGAACAAACACAGAGAACACACACAGAGAACAAAAACACAGAGAACACACACACAGAGAACACACAGAGAACACACACACAGAGAACACACACAAACAACACACACAAAGATCACACACAGAGAACACACACTAAAAACACAACAGACAACAGAACAGACAACACACAGACAACACACAGAGAACACACACAGACAACACACACAGAGAACACACACAGAGAACACACAGAGAAAAAGAAAACTGTGTATGTGTCTCCCCCTAGTGGTGGGAATCATTAACTCCATAACACCACAGTAACTCCCTACAGCCTTCCTGTTATACCTCTAGATCACCACAGTAACTCCCTACAGCCTTCCTGTTATACCTCTAGATCACCACAGTAACTCCCTACAGCCTTCCTGTTATACCTCTAGATCACCACAGTAACTCCTACAGCCTTCCTGTTATACCTCTAGATCACCACAGTAACTCCCTACAGCCTTCCTGTTATACCTCTAGAACACCACAGTAACTCCCTACAGCCTTCCTGTTATACCTCTAGATCACCACAGTAACTCCCTACAGCCTTCCTGTTATACCTCTAGATCACCACAGTAACTCCCTACAGCCTTCCTGTTATACCTCTAGATCACCACAGTAACTCCCTACAGCCTTCCTGTTATACCTCTAGATCACCACAGTAGCTCCCTACAGCCTTCCTGTTATACCTCTAGATCACCACAGTAACTCCTACAGCCTTCCTGTTATACCTCTAGATCACCACAGTAACTCCCTACAGCCTTCCTGTTATACCTCTAGAACACCACAGTAACTCCCTACAGCCTTCCTGTTATACCTCTAGATCACCACAGTAACTCCTACAGCCTTCCTGTTATACCTCTAGATCACCACAGTAACTCCCTACAGCCTTCCTGTTATACCTCTAGATCACCACAGTAACTCCCTACAGCCTTCCTGTTATACCTCTAGAACACCACAGTAACTCCCTACAGCCTTCCTGTTATACCTCTAGATCACCACAGTAACTCCCTACAGCCTTCCTGTTATACCTCTAGATCACCACAGTAACTCCCTACAGCCTTCCTGTTATACCTCTAGATCACCACAGTAACTCCTACAGCCTTCCTGTTATACCTCTAGAACACCACAGTAACTCCCTACAGCCTTCCTGTTATACCTCTAGAACACCACAGTAACTCCTACAGCCTTCCTGTTATACCTCTAGATCACCACAGTAACTCCCTACAGCCTTCCTGTTATACCTCTAGATCACCACAGTAACTCCCTACAGCCTTCCTGTTATACCTCTAGAACACCACAGTAACTCCCTACAGCCTTCCTGTTATACCTCTAGATCACCACAGTAACTCCCTACAGCCTTCCTGTTATACCTCTAGAACACCACAGTAACTCCCTACAGCCTTCCTGTTATACCTCTAGATCACCACAGTAACTCCCTACAGCCTTCCTGTTATACCTCTAGATCACCACAGTAACTCCCTACAGCCTTCCTGTTATACCTCTAGATCACCACAGTAACTCCCTACAGCCTTCCTGTTATACCTCTAGATCACCACAGTAACTCCTACAGCCTTCCTGTTATACCTCTAGAACACCACAGTAACTCCCTACAGCCTTCCTGTTATACCTCTAGATCACCACAGTAACTCCTACAGCCTTCCTGTTATACCTCTAGAACACCACAGTAACTCCCTACAGCCTTCCTGTTATACCTCTAGATCACCACAGTAACTCCCTACAGCCTTCCTGTTATACCTCTAGATCACCACAGTAACTCCCTACAGCCTTCCTGTTATACCTCTAGATCACCACAGTAACTCCCTACAGCCTTCCTGTTATACCTCTAGAACACCACAGTAACTCCCTACAGCCTTCCTGTTATACATCTAGATCACCACAGTAACTCCCTACAGCCTTCCTGTTATACCTCTAGATCACCACAGTAACTCCCTACAGCCTTCCTGTTATACCTCTAGATCACCACAGTAACTCCCTACAGCCTTCCTGTTATACCTCTAGATCACCACAGTAACTCCCTACAGCCTTCCTGTTATACCTCTAGATCACCACAGTAACTCCCTACAGCCTTCCTGTTATACCTCTAGATCACCACAGTAACTCCCTACAGCCTTCCTGTTGTACTGTTAACTACAGCTACTGTATCTCCCTACAGCCTTCCTGTTGTACTGTTAACTACAGCTACTGTATCTCCCTACAGCCTTCCTGTTGTACTGTTAACTACAGCTACTGTATCTCCCTACAGCCTTCCTGTTGTACTGTTAACTACAGCTACTGTATCTCCCTACAGCCTTCCTGTTGTACTGTTAACTACAGCTACTGTATCTCCCTACAGCCTTCCTGTTGTACTGTTAACTACAGCTACTGTATCTTGCTACAGCCTTCCTGTTGTACTGTTAACTACAGCTACTGTATCTCCCTACAGCCTTCCTGTTATACTGTATACCGAAGCGGAGGCTGTTGCCATGGTAACTGTCTGGCCTTATAGTTTGGTTGCCAGGCAACTGACATCATCAGTCAAAGGAGCAGAGAGAGAGGGGTTCATCCCGGATTCATGATCTTGACAGGAATCAAGTGATGGAAGGAGAGGAGAGGAGAGGAGAGGAGAGGAGAGGAATAAAGTTTTACTTTCTCAGAGAGATAAGGGATTACACGCACTGAGTCTGTGTCAAAGCCTTTCTCTCTCTCTCTCTCTCTCTCTCTCTCTCTCTCTCCATCCTCTCTTTCTCTCTCCATCCTTCCTCTCTGTTTCCCTTTTCAACAGTCCAGTTATTTGCAGACATGAGAGAGAATGATTGGCTAGTGATCTCTCTGAGGTCATTAGCGTCTGTAACGTGGGATCACACACACACACACACACACACACACCTAACCTTGTAGGGACATACAATTCAGTCCCATTCAAAATCCTATTTTCCTTAACTCCTAACCCCAACCCTAACCCCAACACCAACCCGTTCCCTAACCCTAACCCATACCCTATCCCTAAACTTAACCTAAACCTAGCTCCTAACCCTAATTCTAGCTCCTAACCCTAATTCTAACCCTAACCCTAATTCTAATTCTAACCTTAACCCTAAACCCTAAACCCTAACCCTAACCCTAATCCTAACACCAACCCGTACCCTAACCCTTACCCTTACCCTAACCCTAACCTTAACCCTAAACCTAGCTCCTAACCCTAACCCTAACCCTAATTCTAACCTTTACCCTAACCCTAAACCCCAACCCTAACCCCAACCCCAAACCGTATCCTAACCCTAACCTGTACCCTTACCCTAGCCCCTAACCCTAATTCTAAACCTAACCCAAATTCTAATTCTAACCTTAACCCTAAACCCCAACCCCAACCCGTACCCTAACCCTAACCTGTACCCTTACCCTAACCCTAAACTTAACCCTAAACCTAGCTCCTAACCCTAATTCTAACCCTAACCCTAATTCTAATTCTAACCTTAACCCTAAATCCCAACCCTAACCCTAACCCCAACCCCAACCCCAACCTTAACCCGTATCCTAACCCTAACCCTTACCCTAACCCTAACCCTAAACTTAACCCTAAACCTAGCTCCTAACCATAATTCTAACCCTAACCCTAAACCCCTAGAAATAGCATTTGACCTTGTGGGGACCAACAAAAAGTATAGTTAAACACATCCACACACACACAAACAGACACACACACACACACACACACACACACACACACACACACACACACACACACACACACACACACACACACACACACACACACACACACACACACACACACACACACACAGACACAGACACAGACACACACAAACAGACACACACACACACACACACACAGAGAGATATTACTAACACACACCGGTCGAGGTCAGACAGATTACAGCGCTAATCATGTGAAGCCGATTGCGACCCAGAACAGAGGCCCTTCAGTCTGGACTGAGCAGGTCAGCTGTGACACGTCGGGAGATGCAGTGGAAACCACTAGGGGCAGCAGTGAGCGCGGTTACCTTCAGGTAGGTTTGGGTTTCGCTGTGGACAGGGATTACAAAGGTTCATATCCAGTGAAAGGTTGTTTTAACCCTTATCTTAACCATTCAGAGGCAATGCCTGAACTTAACCCATACCTCTACTACCCATACCTCTACTACCCATACCTCTACTACCCATACCCCTGACTAGCCATACCTAAACTACCCATACCTCTACTACCGATACCTTGCAAATGTTACAGCTTGCTACAGTTAGCTTGCTACAGACAGCTTGCTACAGACAGCTTTCTACAGATAGCTTGCTACAGACAGCTTGCTACAGTTAGCTTGCTACAGACAGCTTGCTACAGATAGCTTTCTACAGTTAGCTTGCTACAGACAGCTTGCTACAGTTAGCTTGCTACAGACAGCTTGCTACAGATAGCTTGCTACAGATAGCTTGCTACAGATAGCTTGCTACAGTTAGCTTGCTACAGACAGCTTGCTACAGTTAGCTTTCTACAGACAGCTTGCTACAGATAGCTTGCTACAGATAGCTTTCTACAGATAGCTTGCTACAGACAGCTTGCTACAGATAGCTTGCTACAGATAGCTTGCTACAGATAGCTTGCTACAGACAGCTTTCTACAGATAGCTTGCTACAGACAGCTTGCTACAGACAGCTTGCTACAGATAGCTTGCTACAGACAGCTTGCTACAGATAGCTTGCTACAGTTAGCTTGCTACAGACAGCTTGCTACAGATAGCTTGCTACAGATAGCTTTCTACAGATAGCTTGCTACAGACAGCTTGCTACAGATAGCTTGCTACAGTTAGCTTGCTACAGACAGCTTGCTACAGATAGCTTGCTACAGATAGCTTTTTACAGTTAGCTTGCTACAGATAGCTTGCTACAGATAGCTTGCTACAGTTAGCTTGCTACAGATAGCTTGCTACAGATAGCTTGCTACAGATAGCTTGCTATAGACAGCTTGCTACAGTTAGCTTGCTACAGATAGCTTGCTACAGATAGCTTGCTACAGACAATATATGCAGGGCAGAATTAGGTCAATATCAACTAATAATATAAACTCAAAAAATAGCTACTGAAGTTTTGGAAACCTCTAAATACAGTGACCCCCTCTCATATCATTACCAAGCCCTGCAATGCCAAGAGCTGAGCAAAGAAAAGAGTGCCCTCATCCAGCTGGTCCTGGGGCTGAGTTCACTAACCTGTTCTAATAACACACTGAAGCCTCAGGACCAGAACATACAATCAATCAGAATAAACAAATTACAACACAATCAAAACAAAACTACATTACTTACTGGGAAACACAAGCACAAAGCAAAATGCAGTGCTATCTGGCCCTAAATCGACAGTACACCATGGCAAACTATTTGACCATGGTTACTGATCAAAACCTTAGAAAAACCTTGACAAAGTACAGGCTCAGTGAGCACAGCCATGCCATTGAGAAGGGTAGACACAGGAAAACCTGGCTCCCTGTAGAGGAAAGGCTGTGCAACCACTGCACCACAGCAGAACCTGAGACAGAGCTGCATTTCCTGACCAAATGTCAAAAATATAAAACACTTAGAGAGTGTCATTTCCCCAAATTTGAAACCCTTATTCAAGGTTTCAAAGACCTCTCTGATGAGGATAGGCTACCTGTCCTGTTGGGGGAGGACGCAGAGAGCTGTGGGTTGGCAGCGCACTACATTGTTGCCTGCCATAAGATGAGGGACAGTGTCTGACAGACCAATCAACCTGCACATGTCCTCTACTGTATGCTTAGTGTTATTGTTCAATGTGTGGTTATTTTGACCCTTGGTTATTTTTAATTAATTAATTTATTATCACCTTTATTTAACCAGGGAGGCCAGTTGAGAACAAGTTCTCATTTACAACTGCGACCTGGCCAAGATAAAGCAAAGCAGTTCAACACATACAACAACACAGAATTACACATGGAGTGAACAAACACACAGTCAATAATACAGTAGGAAAACTAATCTATATACAATGTGTGCAAATGAGGTAAGATAAGGAAAGTAAGGCAATAAATAGGCCATGGTGGCAAAGTAATTACGATATAATATAACATTTAAACACTGGAATGGTAGATTGTTGTTACTGTTGTCCCGTTGACAATATTGATTATTATTATGAATTATGTTCATATTGTAAATTTCCAAAGTTAACTTTAAAAATATGTACATTGTTAAATCATGCCAAAAAAAAGCCAATTGAATTGAGAGAGAGATTTAATTTACAACGTTGGAAAAAACGAAACAAAATCCCAAAACCCGACTAAATTGATATCTGGCCATAAATAGAGAAATAGGCTGTAGTTTCTACTACTCTGTCAGAGATACGAAGCAGAGACAGATCCTCACCAAATAGAAACCGGCAGACATAAAAACACATGGCTACCCAAAGAGGAGTGTGTACGTGGTCACTGCGCAACATGGGGAGGTAGAAACAGAGATGCACTTTCTCCTTTACTGTGATAAATATTCCTCACCAAGAGATTCATTATTCACAGAAATTACTACATTTATTCCAAATGTTATTTTATTAAACCCAGAGGAAAAACGATCAATTACTATAAATACTCCAAGGAGCAACAGACAAATATGTATTTGCCTGCCATAGCCTGAGGGACACTGGATAATAACATCTGCATAGTAAACAGTAACTTACTTATTATTACTGTTGTGATTGTCATTCCAAATAGTAGTGGAATGGGTAGTAGGGGTATGGGTAGTAGAGGAATGGGAAATAGGGGTATGGGTAGTAGTGGTATGGGTAGTAGAGGTATGGGTAGTAGAGGGCTGGGTAGTAGAGGTATGGGTATTAGAGGAATGGGTAGTAGAGGAATGGGTAGTAGAGGTATGGGTAGTAAAGGTATGGGTAGTAGAGGTATGGGTGGTATAGTTATGGGTAGTATAGGTATGGGTAGTAGAGGTATGGGTAGTTTGACCATTCTGCCTGCCCTAACCCTAACCCTAACCCTGAGCCTGCCCCTAACCCTGACCCTAACCCTAACCCTAACCCTAACCCTGAGCCTAACCCTAACCCTAACCCTGACCCTAACCCTAACCCTAACCCTGACCCTAACCCTAACCCTAACCCTGACCCTAACCCTAACCCTAACCCTGAGCCTGCCCCTAACCCTAACCCTAATCCTAACCCTAACCCTGAGCCTGCCCCTAACCCTGACCCTAACCCTAACCCTAACCCTGAGCCTAACCCTAACCCTAACCCTAACCCTGAGCCTAACCCTAACCCTAACCCTGAGCCTGCCTGCTGTTCTGTACCTTATGGACTCTGATATGGATTATTGACCTCTGCCTGCCTTGACCCTGAGCCTGCCTGCCCCCTGTTGTAGTAATAAACCTTTGTTACTTCGAACACTGTCTGCGTCTGGGTCTTCTACTGAAACTGTCCACTGTGGGACCTTATATAGACAGGGGTGTGCCTTTACAAATCATGTCCAGGTGAAAGTTGTAGAAACATCTGAAGAATGATCAATGGAAACAGGATGCACTTGAGCTCAATTTCGAGTCTCTTAGAAAAGGGTCTGAATACTGATGTAATTTTTTTATTTAAGACGTGCACGTGTGTGTGCGTGCGCGCGGGTGCGTGTGTAAGAGAGAGATCACAACTTAAGACAGAGTTGGAGCCCAAATATAGCACTAGCTATATCTATTTTTACCTCTCAGTGTCTGAAGTAGAATTATTTCAATATGTGCTCCTTCATCTCTCTCTCTCTCTCTCTCTCTCTCTCTCTCTCTCTCTCTCTCTCTCTCTCTCTCTCTCTCTCTCTCTCTCTCTCTCTCTCTCTCTCTCTCTCTCTCTCTCTCTCTCTCTCTCTCTCTCTCTCTCTCTCCACCTCTCTCTCTCTCTCTCTCTCTCTCTCTCTCTCTCTCATTTCAATTTCATTACACTCACAAAAGGTTAAAACGAATAAAGACATTGAAAATGTCATATTATGTGCAAATGGTTAAAGTGGTAACAGGTCACACATCTCGCTGCTGTGATGGCACACTGTGGTATTTCACCCAGTAGATATGGGAGTTTATCAAGATTGGGTTTGTTTTCAAATTCTTTGTGGGTCGGTGTAATCAGAGGGAAATATGTGTCTCTAATATGGTCATACATTGGGCAGGAGGTTAGGAAGTGCGGGCAGTGTGGGCAGTGTGCACATTTTGTGGGCAGTGTGCACATAGCCTGTCTGTTCTTGAGAGCCAGGTCTGCCTCCCTATACCTCTCAATTCAATTTTCTATTTCAATTCAATTCAATTTAAGGGCTTTATTGGCATGGGAAACATATGTTAACATTGCCAAAGCAAGTGAAATAGATAATAAATAAAAGTGAAATAAACAATATGAATTAACAGTAACACTCACAAAGTTTCAAAAGAATCACTCTCGCTTCCCTTACATTACACATTTAGTAATAACAGAATGCATTAAGTAATAACAGAATGCATTTAATAATCACAGAATGCATTTAGTAATGACAGAATACAATTAGTAATGACAGAATGCATTTAGTAATGACAGAATGCATTTAGTAATCACAGAATGCATTTAGTAATGACAGAATGCATTTAATAATCACAGAATGCATTTAGTAATGACAGAATACAATTAGTAATGACCGAATGCATTTAGTAATGACAGAATGCATTTAATAATCACAAAATGCATTTAGTAATGACAGAATACAATTAGTAATGACCGAATGCATTTAGTAATGACAGAATGCATTTAGTAATGACAGAATGCATTTAGTAATGACATAATACATTAAGTAATGACAGAATGCATTTAGTAATGACAGAATGCATTTAGTAATCACAGAATGAATTTAAAATATATCGAACAGTTTAACTCTTGTATGACTTAAAGGGCCAATCAGCAGTTGTTACATCCACCTATTGATTTTTGAAGAATATAATTTATCCAATGTTTGTAAACAAATTTAAATTAAAGAAACACTATGAAACAAGTAGAGGTGTGCTGAGTAGTTTGGCGTTCATCCTATTGGAGACGGGCAGTTTTCTGGATTCTGATCAGAGTATGTTTTGTAATTATCAGTCATAGGAAAAATATAATAACTTGTGTGCATCATTCTCATGTCAGTCAGGTGTTACGTGGTCTAAAGAACTCAACTGGCTAGTTGGCCTGTCTGTAAAGAGCCTGTCTGTAAAGAGTCTGTCTGTAAAGAGCCTGTCTGTAAAGAGCCTGTCTGTAAAGAGCGTGTCTGTAAAGAGCCTGTCTGTAAAGAGCCTGTCTGTAAAGAGCGTGTCTGTAAAGAGCCTGTCTGTAAAGAGCCTGTCTGTAAAGAGCGTGTCTGTAACGAGGCTGTCTGTAAAGAGCGTGTCTGTAATGACCTGTCTGTAAAGAGCCTGTCTGTAAAGAGCCTGTCTGTAAAGAGCCTGTCTGTAAAGAGCGTGTCTGTAACGAGGCTGTCTGTAAAGAGCCTGTCTGTAATGACCTGTCTGTAAAGAGCCTGTCTGTAAAGAGCCTGTCTGTAAAGAGCCTGTCTGTAAAGAGCCTGTCTGTAACGAGCCTGTCTGTAAAGAGCCTGTCTGTAACGAGCCTGTCTGTAAAGAGCCTGTCTGTAATGAGCCTGTCTGTAACGAGGCTGTCTGTAAATAGCCTGTCTGTAAAGAGCCTGTCTGTAAAGAGCCTGTCTGTAACGAGGCTGTCTGTAAAGAGCGTGTCTGTAATGACCTGTCTGTAAAGAGCCTGTCTGTAAAGAGCCTGTCTGTAAAAACCCTGTCTGTAAAGAGCCTGTCTGTAAAGAGCGTGTCTGTAACGAGGCTGTCTGTAAAGAGCGTGTCTGTAATGACCTGTCTGTAAAGAGCCTGTCTGTAAAGAGCGTGTCTGTAAAGAGCCTGTCTGTAAAGAGCGTGTCTGTAACGAGGCTGTCTGTAAAGAGCGTGTCTGTAATGACCTGTCTGTAAAGAGCCTGTCTGTAAAGAGCCTGTCTGTAAAGAGCCTGTCTGTAAAGAGCGTGTCTGTAACGAGGCTGTCTTTAAAGAGCCTGTCTGTAATGACCTGTCTGTAAAGAGCCTGTCTGTAAAGAGCCTGTCTGTAAAGAGCCTGTCTGTAAAGAGCCTGTCTGTAACGAGCCTTTCTGTAAAGAGCCTGTCTGTAACGAGCCTGTCTGTAAAGAGCCTGTCTGTAATGAGCCTGTCTGTAACGAGGCTGTCTGTAAATAGCGTGTCTGTAAAGAGCCTGTCTGTAAAGAGCCTGTCTGTAAAGAGCCTGTCTGTAAAGAGCGTGTCTGTAACGAGGCTGTCTGTAAAGAGCGTGTCTGTAATGACCTGTCTGTAAAGAGCCTGTCTGTAAAGAGCCTGTCTGTAAAGAGCCTGTCTGTAAAGAGCCTGTCTGTAAAGAGCGTGTCTGTAACGAGGCTGTCTGTAAAGAGCCTGTCTGTAAAGAGCCTGTCTGTAACGAGCCTGTCTGTAAAGAGCCTATCTGTAACGAGACTGTCTGTAAAGAGCCTGTCTGTAATGAGCCTGTCTGTAACGAGGCTGTCTGTAAATAGCCTGTCTGTAACGAGCCTGTCTGTAAAGAGCGTGTCTGTAAAGAGCCTGTCTGTAAAGAGCCTGTCTGTAAAGAGCGTGTCTGTAACGAGGCTGTCTGTAAAGAGCGTGTCTGTAATGACCTGTCTGTAAAGAGCATGTCTGTAAAGAGCCTGTCTGTAAAGAGCCTGTCTGTAAAGAGCGTGTCTGTAACGAGGCTGTCTGTAAAGAGCCTGTCTGTAATGACCTGTCTGTAAAGAGCCTGTCTGTAAAGAGCCTGTCTGTAAAGAGCCTGTCTGTAACGAGCCTGTCTGTAAAGAGCCTGTCTGTAACGAGCCTGTCTGTAAAGAGCCTGTCTGTAATGAGCCTGTCTGTAACGAGGCTGTCTGTAAATAGCCTGTCTGTAAAGAGCCTGTCTGTAACGAGCCTGTCTGTAAAGAGCCTGTCTGTAACGAGCCTGTCTGTAAAGAGCCTGTCTGTAAAGAGCCTGTCTGTAAAGAGCCTGTCTGTCAAGAGCCTGTCTGTAAAGAGCCTGTCTGTAAAGAGCCTGTCTGTAAAGAGCCTGTCTGTAAAGAGCCTGTCTGTAACGAGCCTGTCTGTAAAGAGCCTGTCTATAACGAGCCTGTCTGTAAAGAGCCTGTCTGTAATGAGCCTGTCTGTAACGAGGCTGTCTGTAAATAGCCTGTCTGTAAAGAGCCTGTCTGTAACGAGCCTGTCTGTAAAGAGCCTGTCTGTAACGAGCCTGTCTGTAAAGAGCCTGTCTGTAAAGAGCCTGTCTGTAAAGAGCCTGTCTGTAAAGAGCCTGTCTGTAATGACCTGTCTGTAAAGAGCCTGTCTGTAAAGAGCCTGTCTGTAAAGAGCATGTCTGTAAAGAACCTGTCTGTAAAGAGCCTGTCTGTAAAGTGCCCGTCTGTAAAGAGCCTGTCTGTAACGACCTGTCTGAAAAGAGCCTGTCTGTAAAGAGCCTGTCTGTAACGAGCCTGTCTGTAAAGAGCCTGTCTGTCAAGAGCCTGTCTGTAAAGAGCCTGTCTGTAAAGAGCCTGTCTGTAACGAGCCTGTCTGTAAAGAGCCTGTCTGTAAAGAGCGTGTCTGTAACGAGGCTGTCTGTAATGAGGCTGTCTGTAAAGAGCCTGTCTGTAAAGAGCCTGTCTGTAAAGAGCCTGTCTGTAAAGAGCCTGTCTGTAAAGAGCATGTCTGTAAAGAACCTGTCTGTAAAGAGCCTGTCTGTAAAGAGCCTGTCTGTAAAGAGCCTGTCTGTAACGACCTGTCTGAAAAGAGCCTGTCTGTAAAGAGCCTGTCTGTAAAGAGCCTGTCTGTAAAGAGCCTGTCTGTAACGAGGCTGTCTGTAAAGAGCCTGTCTGTAAAGAGTCTGTCTGTAAAGAGCCTGTCTGTAAAGAGCCTGTCTGTAAAGAGCCTGTCTGTAAAGAGCCTGTCTGTAAAGAGCATGTCTGTAAAGAACCTGTCTGTAAAGAGCCTGTCTGTAAAGAGCCCGTCTGTAAAGAGCCTGTCTGTAACGACCTGTCTGAAAATAGCCTGTCTGTAAAGAGCCTGTCTGTAACGAGCCTGTCTGTAAAGAGCCTGTCTGTCAAGAGCCTGTCTGTAAAGAGCCTGTCTGTAAAGAGCCTGTCTGTAAAGAGCCTGTCTGTAACGAGCCTGTCTGTAAAGAGCCTGTCTGTAAAGAGCGTGTCTGTATCGAGGCTGTCTGTAAAGAGCCTGTCTGTAAAGAGCCTGTCTGTAACGAGCCTGTCTGTAAAGAGCCTGTCTGTAATGACCTGTCTGTAAAGAGCATGTCTGTAAAGAGCCTGTCTGTAAAGAGCCTGTCTGTAAAGAGCATGTCTGTAAAGAACCTGTCTGTAAAGAGCTTGTCTGTAAAGAGCCTGTCTGTAAAGAGCCTGTCTGTAAAGAGGCTGTCTGTAAAGAGCCTGTTTGTAAAGAGCCTGTCTGTAAAGAGCCTGTCTGTAAAGAGCCTGTCTGTAATGACCTGTCTGTAAAGAGCCTGTCTGTAAAGAGCCTGTCTGTAAAGAGCATGTCTGTAAAGAACCTGTCTGTAAAGAGCCTGTCTGTAAAGTGCCCGTCTGTAAAGAGCCTGTCTGTAACGACCTGTCTGAAAAGAGCCTGTCTGTAAAGAGCCTGTCTGTAACGAGCCTGTCTGTAAAGAGCCTGTCTGTCAAGAGCCTGTCTGTAAAGAGCCTGTCTGTAAAGAGCCTGTCTGTAAAGAGCCTGTCTGTAACGAGCCTGTCTGTAAAGAGCCTGTCTGTAAAGAGCGTGTCTGTAACGAGGCTGTCTGTAATGAGGCTGTCTGTAAAGAGCCTGTCTGTAAAGAGCCTGTCTGTAAAGAGCCTGTCTGTAAAGAGCCTGTCTGTAAAGAGCCTGTCTGTAAAGAGCATGTCTGTAAAGAACCTGTCTGTAAAGAGCCTGTCTGTAAAGAGCCTGTCTGTAAAGAGCCTGTCTGTAACGAACTGTCTGAAAAGAGCCTGTCTGTAAAGAGCCTGTCTGTAAAGAGCCTGTCTGTAAAGAGCCTGTCTGTAACGAGGCTGTCTGTAAAGAGCCTGTCTGTAAAGAGTCTGTCTGTAAAGAGCCTGTCTGTAAAGAGCCTGTCTGTAAAGAGCATGTCTGTAAAGAGCCTGTCTGTAAAGAGCATGTCTGTAAAGAACCTGTCTGTAAAGAGCCTGTCTGTAAAGAGCCCGTCTGTAAAGAGCCTGTCTGTAACGACCTGTCTGAAAATAGCCTGTCTGTAAAGAGCCTGTCTGTAACGAGCCTGTCTGTAAAGAGCCTGTCTGTCAAGAGCCTGTCTGTAAAGAGCCTGTCTGTAAAGAGCCTGTCTGTAAAGAGCCTGTCTGTAACGAGCCTGTCTGTAAAGAGC
This sequence comes from Brachymystax lenok tsinlingensis, assembly GCA_030435695.1. NCBI lineage: Eukaryota > Metazoa > Chordata > Actinopteri > Salmoniformes > Salmonidae > Brachymystax > Brachymystax lenok. The sequence continues at coordinate 1,228,236 of CM059811.1, read as the reverse complement.
CTGTCTGTAAAGAGCGTGTCTGTAACGAGGCTGTCTGTAAAGAGCCTGTCTGTAAAGAGCCTGTCTGTAACGAGCCTGTCTGTAAAGAGCCTGTCTGTAATGACCTGTCTGTAAAGAGCATGTCTGTAAAGAGCCTGTCTGTAAAGAGCCTGTCTGTAAAGAGCATGTCTGTAAAGAACCTGTCTGTAAAGAGCTTGTCTGTAAAGAGCCTGTCTGTAAAGAGCCTGTCTGTAAAGAGGCTGTCTGTAAAGAGCCTGTTTGTAAAGAACCTGTCTGTAAAGAGCCTGTCTGTAAAGAGGCTGTCTGTAAAGAGCCTGTCTGTAAAGAGGCTGTCTGTAAAGAGCCTGTCTGTAAAGAGCCTGTCTGTAAAGAGCCTGTCTGTAACGACCTGTCTGAAAAGAGCCTGTCTGTAAAGAGCCTGTCTGTAAAGAGCCTGTCTGTAAAGAGCCTGTCTGTAACGAGGCTGTCTGTAAAGAGCCTGTCTGTAAAGAGTCTGTCTGTAAAGAGCCTGTCTGTAAAGAGCCTGTCTGTAAAGAGCCTGTCTGTAATGACCTGTCTGTAAAGAGAAGGGGAGGTTGGGGTTTGCCTGTCTGTAAAGAGAAGGGGATGTTGGGGTTTTGGGTATTTTTGCCATTATCTACTTAGGCATATTAAAACGTTTCAGTTTTTTCCGATCACGAGCATCATCCGATCACATCTGAATATCAACTGTTAACTTACGGATACCATTATGGCCATGTCGGCACACCCCTAGTTAAAACTATAGCTGCTGACATCATGGATGGTCGGTCCATGCATCCATAGCATTTCTGAAGACCCATCCCTCAGCTTTTAACCGAAACAAGGGTTTGGAAGACGCTTTGTTATTGTTTCAACTGCTGATTGGCAATTTTATAAAATTATTTTAATCATAGGTGGGGGAAAAAGGTGCATGTGCATAAATAAGCACAACGTAGAAAAAGACAGACGGGACTTCCAAAAGCCTTTCAGTCCATATCTGATTCCAAAAGCCTTTCAGTCCATATCTGATTCCAAAAGCCTTTCAGTCCATAGCTGATTCCAAAAGCCTTTCAGTCCATAGCTGATTCTAAAAGCCTTTCAGTCCATAGCTGATTCTAAAAGCCTTTTACTCCATAGCTGATTCCAAAAGCCTTTCAGTCCATAGCTGATTCTAAAAGCCTTTCAGTCCATACCTGATTCCAAAAGCCTTTCAGTCCATAGCTGATTCTAAAAGCCTTTCAGTCCATAGCTGATTCTAAAAGCCTTTCAGTCCATAGCTGATTCTAAAAGCCTTTCAGTCCATAGCTGATTCTAAAAGCCTTTCACTCCATAGCTGATTCCAAAAGCCTTTCAGTCCGTATCTGATTATAAAAGCCTTTCAGTCCATAGCTGATTCTAAAATCCTTTCAGTCCATATCGGATTCTAAAAGCCTTTCAGTCCATATCTGATTCCAAAAGCCTTTCAGTCCATATCGGATTCTAAAAGCCTTTCAGTCCATAGCTAATTCTAAAAGCCTTTCAGTCCATAGCTGATTCTAAAAGCCTTTCACTCCATAGCTGATTCCAAAAGCCTTTCAGTCCGTATCTGATTATAAAAGCCTTTCAGTCCATAGCTGATTCTAAAATCCTTTCAGTCCATATCGGATTCCAAAAGCCTTTCAGTCCATATCTGATTCCAAAAGCCTTTCAGTCCATATCGGATTCTAAAAGCCTTTCAGTCCATAGCTAATTCTAAAAGCCTTTCAGTCCATAGCTGATTCTAAAAGCCTTTTACTCCATAGCTGATTCCAAAAGCCTTTCAGTCCATATCTGATTCTAAAAGCCTTTCAGTCCATATCTGATTCTAAAAGCCTTTCAGTCCATAGCTGATTCTAAAAGCCTTTCAGTCCATAGCTGATTCTAAAAGCCTTTCAGTCCATAGCTGATTCAAAAAGCCTTTCAGTCCATAGCTGATTCAAAAAGCCTTTCAGTCCATAGATGATTCTAAAAGCCTTTCAGTCCATATCTGATTCTAAAAGCCTTTCAGTCCATATCTGATTCTAAAAGCCTTTCAGTCAATAGATGAGTTTGTAAGATAACTTTTCAGCCATTTTCATTTTGGCACAAATTAAAATGTGGCACTGGCTCGCCCATGGATTGATGTTTCAGCATTGTCTCAAGAGTTCATCGTTCGACTAAGCATCAACTTGCTGTTACAAGCCAAGCACGAACAGGCTTGAGTAAGTTGCGGGTGCACGATCAATATCCATCTTCGTAGTACTGATATAGCCTGAGCTGGAATGTGAAGCTAACTGAAGCTGGTTACCTTGATAAAAGCCTGAGCTGGAATGTGAAGCTAACTGAAGCTGGTTAGCTTTATAAAAGCCTGAGCTAGAATGTAAAGCTAACTGAAGCTGGCTAGCTTCATAAAAGCCTGAGCTGGAATGTGAAGCTAACTGAAGCTGGCTAGTTTTATAAAAGCCTGAGCTGGAATGTGAAGCTAACTGAAGCTGGCTAGCTTTATAAAAGCCTGAGTAGCTCTAGCTTGCTTCTTAGTATCCCCCTCAGGAGAGCAAATATTCCCGACAGAGACATTCAAAGTTAGGCTGACTCAAAGCTAGGCTGACTCAAAGCTAGGCTGACACAAAGCTAGGCTGACTCAAAGCTAGGCTGACTCAAAGCTAGGCTCTCAAAGCTAGGCTGACTCAAAGCTAGGCTCTCAAAGCTAGGCTGACTCAAAGCTTGGCTGACTCAAAGCTCTCAAAGCTAGGCTGACTCAAAGCTAGGCTGACTCAAAGCTAGGCTCTCAAAGCTAGGCTGACTCAAAGCTAGGCTGACTCAAAGCTAGGCTGACTCAAAGCTAGGCTGACTCAAAGCTAGTCTCTAAAGCAAGGCTGACTCAAAGCTAGGCTGACTCAAAGCTAGGCTGACTCAAAGCTAGGCTCTCAAAGCTAGGCTGACTCAAAGCTAGGCTGACTCAAAGCTAGGCTGACTCAAAGCTAGTCTCTAAAGCAAGGCTGACTCAAAGCTAGGCTGACTCAAAGCTAGGCTGACTCAAAGCTAGGCTGACTCAAAGCTAGGCTCTCAAAGCTAGGCTGACTCAAAGCTAGGCTAAGTCAAAGCTAGGCTGACTCAAAGCTAGTCTCTAAAGCAAGGCTGACTCAAAGCTAGGCTGACTCAAAGAAAGGCCAACGCAAATATAGCTCATTGAAAATGTATGGCAATCTTACAGAATTAGGACGACAACTGATAGTTGAAGAACTGGAGAAACCACAGTTGGTTTTTGCCACCTACAGATGAAATGCACCACAAACACAGGAATATGGAATAGGACACACGTGTCTCTCTCACTCTCTTAAACACACACACCTCTGGCATACATCACAAGAACACAAACGCATCTCTCTCATATACACACACACACGTGCCTTTCCCTCTGTCTGACACAAACGCACGTGTCTCTCACACACACACAGACACACACACACACACATAGACAGACACGCACACAGACAAGTGTCTTACCTTCGTGGTGACGATACAGAGACAGTCCATTGCCACACAGACAGGTCTCTCCTCTTTCCTCTCCTCCTCCACCCCCTCACCCTCCCCCTGTTCTACCCCTCTCCGTCCGTCCGCCTGCCTGTCTATCCCTTCTTCCCTTTCTCCTCTCCTCCTCCTCCTCCCTCTCCTCCTCAACCCTTCAGTCTCTCAGATAGACTGAGATCCAATGCCAGACAGTGGAGAGAGATAAATAGAGAAAAAGGAAGGGCAGACAGAGGAGGTGGGATCAGATTGTAATAAGAGAGAGAGAGAGGGGAGCTTGGAGACAGAGAGACAGAGAGACAGAGAGAGAGAGGGGAGACAGAGAGACAGAGAGAGAGGGTAAGGGGGAGACAGAGAGAGAGAAAGAGAGACAGAGAGAGAGAGAGAGAGAGAGAGAGAGAGAGAGAGAGAGAGAGAGAGAGAGAGAGGAAAGGAGAGAGAGGAAAGGAGAGAGAGAGAGAGAGAGAGAGAGAGAGAGAGAGAGAGAGAGAGAGAGAGAGAGAGAGAGAGAGAGAGAGAGAGAGAGAGAGAGAGAGAGAGAGAGAGAGAGAGAGAGAGAGAGAGAGAGAGAGAGGAAAGGAGAGAGAGGAGAGAGAGAAAGGACAGAGAGAGAGGAAAGGAGAGAGTGTGCTTTCTGACTCACTAGCTACTTGATTGCATGACAAAGGGATAGAAGGAGGAGAGGAAGAATGAAAGAAGAGAGAAAAGATGGAGGGAGATGAGAGCAGTTGGGGGTTGGGGTCGTGTTGCCACAACATTATGCAGCTGTTACCCCAGTGATAGTGCAGCTGTTGCTAGGAGACAGTGAGGGGTGTTGCCATGTGGATCGGTGCAGGCAAGTAGCCAAGTGTGTGTGTGTGTGGACGTGTTTAAATCAAATCAAATCAAATTGTATTTGTCACATACACATGGTTAGCAGATGTTAATGCGAGTGTAGCGAAATGCTTGTGCTTCTAGTTCCGACCATGCAGTAGTATCTAACAAGTAATCTAACAAATTCACAACAACTACCTTATACACACAAGAGTAAAGGAATGAATACGAGCATGTACATATAAATATATGGATGAGCGATGGCTGACCGGCATAGGCAAGATGCAGTAGATGGTATGGAGTACAGTATATACATATGAGATGAGTAATGTAGGATATGTAAACATTATATACAAAATTGTTTAAAGTGGCTAGTGATACATTTGTTACATCCAATTCCTATTTTTAAAGTGGCTAGAGAAGTCAGTATGTTGGCAGCAGCCACTCAATGTTAGTGATGGCTGTTTAACAGTCTGATGGCCTTGAGGTAGAAGCTGTTTTTCAGTCTCTCGGTCCCAGCTTTGATGCACCTGTACTGACCTCGCCTTCTGGATGATAGCGGGGTGAACAGGCAGTGGCTCGGGTGGTTGTTGTCCTTGATGATCTTTTTGGCCTTCCTATGACATCGGGTGGTGTAGGTGTCCTGAAGGGCAGGTAGTTTACCCCCGGTGATGCGTTGTGCAGACCTCACTACCCTCTGGAGAGCCTTACGGTTGTGAGCGGAGCAGTTGCCGTACCAGGCGGTGATACAGCCCGACAGGATGCTCTCGATTGTGCATCTGTAGAAGTTTGTGAGTGATTTTGGTGACAAGCCGAATTTCTTCAGCCTCCTGAGGTTGAAGAGGCGCTGTTGCACCTTCTTCACCACGCTGTCTGTGTGGGTGGACCATTTCAGTTTGTCCGTGATGTGTACGCCGAGGAACTTAAAACTTTCCACCTTTGGTACTTCCGGGCGCCTTTGGTACTTCCGGCGCCGACAGAGATGGCAGCCTCGCTTCACGTTCTCAGGAAACTATGCAGTATTTCGTTTTTTTATGTATTACTTCTTACATTGTTACCCCGGGAAATATTAAGTTTTATTACATACAGCCGGGAGGAACTATTGGATATAAGAGCAACGTCAATTTACCAACATTACCACCAGGAATACGACTTTCCCGAAGCGGATCCTCTGTTTGGTCCACCGACCAGGACAATAGACCACGTAGACGGGCACATCGTGCACCTCTCCCGAGTATTTTACTTGCCAATGTCCAGTCTCTGGACAACAAAGTGGACGAAATCAGAGCGAGGGTTGCCTTCCAGAGAGACATCGGCGACTGCAACGTTATTTGCTTCACGGAAACAGGGCTCACTCAGGACATGTTATCAGAGTCGGTACAGCCACCTGGTTTCTCCACGCATCGCGCCGACAGAAACAAACATCTATCTGGTAAGAAGAAGGGTGGGGGTGTGTGTCTTATGATTAATGAGACGTGGTGTGATCATAACAACATACAGGAACTCAAGTCCTTTTGTTCACCTGACATAGAATTCCTTACAATCAAATGCAGACCGCATTATCTACCAAGAGAATTCTCCTCGATTATAATCACAGCCGTGTACATCCCCCCTCAAGCTGACACGGCACTGAAAGAATTTCATTGGACTCTATGTAAATTAGAAACCACATATCCTGAGGCTGCATTTATTGTGGCTGGGGATTTTAATAAGGCTAATTTGGAAACAAGGCTCCCAAAATGTTATCAGCATATCGAATGTGCCACCCGGGCTGGTAAAATCCTGGATCATTGTAATTCCAACTTCCGTGATGCATACAAGGCCATTCTCCACCCTACTTTCGGCAAGTCTGACCATTTTGTTGCTCCCAGCCTACAGACAGAAACTAAAACAGGAAACGCCCGTTCTCAGGTCTGTTCAACGCTGGTCCGACCAATCTGATTCCACGCTGCAAGATTGCTTCGAGCACGTGGACTGGGATATGTTCCGGACAGCATCAGACAACAACATTGATGTATACGCTGATTCGGTGAGCGAGTTTATTAGCAAGTGCATTGGTGATGTTGTACCCATAGCAAATATCAAAACCTTCCCCAACCAGAAACCGTGGATTGATGGCAGCATTAGCGCAAAACTGAAAGCGCAAACCACTGCTTTTAACAAGGGTAAGGCAACCGGAAACATGACTGAATACAAACAGTGTAGCTATTCCCTCCGCAAGGCAATCAAACAAGCTAAGTGTCAATATAGAGACAAAGTAGAGTCACAATTCAACAGCTCAGATACGAGAGGAATGTGGCAGGGTCTACAGTCAATCACAGACTACAAAAAGAAAACCAGCCCCGTCGCGGACCACGACGTCCTGCTCCCAGACAAACTAAGCAACTTCTTTGCTCGCTTTGAGGATAATGCAGTGCCACCGACACGGCCCGCTACCAAAACCTGCGGGCTCTCCTACACCGCAGCCAACGTGAGGAAAACATTTAAATGTGTTAACCCTCTCAAGGCTGCTGGCCCAGATGGCATCCCTGGCCGTGTCCTCAGAGCATGCGCAGACCAGCTGGCTGGTGTGTTTACGGACATATTCAATCAGTCCCTATCCCAGTCTGCTGTTCCCACATGCTTCAAGAGGGCCACCATTGTTCCAGTTCCCAAGAAAGCTAAGGTAACTGAGCTAAACGACTATCGCCCTGTAGCACTCACTTCCATCATCATGAAGTGCTTTGAGAGACTAGTCAAGGATCATATCACCTCCATCCTACCAGACACCCTAGGCCCACTCCAATTTGCTTCCAATCTGGTGTGTGTGTGTGTGTGTGTGTGTGTGTGTGTGTGTGTGTGTGTGTGTGTGTGTGTGTGTGTGTGTGTGTGTGTGTGTGTGTGTGTGTGTCTGTGTGTGTGTGTGTGTGTGTGTGTCTGTGTGTGTGTGTGGACGTGTTTAACTATACTTGTTGGGACCAGATAGTCCCCACAAGAATAGTACACAAACAAAAATGTGGACATTTTGTAACTCCCCACAAGGTTAAGTTTCTAGGGGGTTTAGGGTTAAGGTTAGAATTAGAATGTGGGTTAAGGTTAGAATTAGTATTAGTATTAGGTTTAGGTTTAAGGTTAGAATTAGAATTAGGATTAGGGTTAAGGTTAGAATTAGAATTAGGATTAGGGTTAAGGTTAGAATTAGAATTAGGTTTAGGGTTAAGGTTAGAATTAGAATTAGGTTTAGGGTTAAGGTTAAGGTTAGAATTAGGTTTAGGGTTAAGGTTAGAATTAGAATTAGGATTAGGGTTAAGGTTAGAATTAGAATTAGGATTAGGGTTAAGGTTAGAATTAGGTTTAGGATGAAGGTTAGAATTAGGTTTAGGGTTAGAATTAGAATTAGGTTTAGGGTTAAGGTTAAGGTTAAGGTTAAGGTTAAGGTTAGAATTAGAATTAGGTTTAGGTTTAGGTTTAGGTTTAGGTTTAAGGTTAAAATTAGGATTAGGGTTAAGGTTAGAATTAGAATTAGGATTAGGGTTAAGGTTAGAATTAGAATTAGGTTTAGGGTTAAGGTTAGAATTAGAATTAGGATTAGGGTTAAGGTTAGAATTAGGTTTAGGATGAAGGTTAGAATTAGAATTAGGATTAGGGTTAAGGTTAGAATTAGAATTAGGTTTAGGGTTAAGGTTAGAATTAGAATTAGGATTAGGGTTAAGGTTAGAATTAGGTTTAGGTTTAGGTTAGAATTAGAATTAGATTTAGGTTTAGGGTTAAGGTTAGAATTAGAATTAGGATTAGGGTTAAGGTTAGAATTAGGTTTAGGATGAAGGTTAGAA
>CM059811.1:977586-1215086 GCA_030435695.1 Brachymystax lenok tsinlingensis | reverse complement strand
TGTGTGTCAGTGTGTCTCAGTGTGTGTCTCGGTGTGTCTCAGTGTGTGTCTCAGTGTGTGTCCCAGTGTGTGTCTCAGTGTGTCTCAGTGTGTCTCAGTGTGTCTCAGTGTGTGTCTCAGTGTGTGTCCCAGTGTGTGTCTCAGTGTGTCTCAGTGTGTGTCTCAGTGTGTGTGTGTGTCTCAGTGTGTGTCTCAGTGTGTCTCAGTGTGTGTCTCAGTGTGTGTCTCAGTGTGTCTCAGTGTGTGTCTCAGTGTGTCTCAGTGTGTCGCAGTGTGTCTCAGTGTGTCTCAGTGTGTGTCTCAGTGTGTCGCAGTGTGTCGCAGTGTGTCTCAGTGTGTGTCTCAGTGTGTCTCAGTGTGTGTCTCAGTGTGTCTCAGTGTGTCTCAGTGTGTGTCTCAGTGTATGTCTCAGTGTGTCTCAGTGTGTGTCTCAGTGTGTGTCCCAGTGTGTGTCTCAGTGTGTGTCTCAGTGTGTGTCTCAGTGTGTCTCAGTGTGTGTCTCAGTGTGTGTCTCAGTGTGTGTCGCAGTGTGTTGCAGTGTGTCTCAGTGTGTCTCAGTGTGTGTCTCAGTGTGTCTCAGTGTGTGTCTCAGTGTGTCTCAGTGTGTCTCAGTGTGTGTCTCAGTGTGTGTCTCATTGTGTGTCTCAGTGTGTCTCAGTGTGTGTCTCAGTGTGTGTCTCAGTGTGTCTCAGTGTGTGTCTCAGTGTGTGTCTCAGTGTGTGTCTCAGTGTGTCCCAGTGTGTCCCAGTGTGTCTCAGTGTGTGTCCTAGTGTGTGTCTCAGTGTGTCTCAGTGTGTGTCTCAGTGTGTGTCCCAGTGTGTGTCCCAGTGTGTGTCTCAGTGTGTGTCTCAGTGTGTGTCTCATTGTGTGTCTCAGTGTGTCTCAGTGTGTGTCTCAGTGTGTGTCTCAGTGTGTGTCTCAGTGTGTGTCCCAGTGTGTGTCCCAGTGTGTCTCAGTGTGTGTCTCAGTGTGTGTCTCAGTGTGTGTCTCAGTGTGTGTCTCAGTGTGTCTCAGTGTGTATCAGTGTGTGTCTCAGTGTGTGTCTCATTGTGTGTCTCAGTGTGTGTCTCAGTGTGTCTCAGTGTGTGTCTCAGTGTGTCTCAGTGTGTGTCTCAGTGTGTCTCAGTGTGTGTCTCAGTGTGTCTCAGTGTGTGTCTCAGTGTGTGTGTATCTCAGTGTGTCTCAGTGTGTGTCTCAGTGTGTGTCTCAGTGTGTCTCAGTGTGTGTCTCAATGTGTGTCTCATTGTGTGTCTCAGTGTGTCTCAGTGTGTGTCTCAGTGTGTGTCTCAGTGTGTGTCTCAGTGTGTCTCAGTGTGTGTCTCAGTGTGTGTCTCAGTGTGTGTCTCAGTGTGTCTCAGTGTGTCCCAGTGTGTCTCAGTGTGTGTCCTAGTGTGTGTCTCAGTGTGTCTCAGTGTGTGTCTCAGTGTGTGTCCCAGTGTGTGTCCCAGTGTGTGTCTCAGTGTGTGTCTCAGTGTGTCTCAGTGTGTGTCTCATTGTGTGTCTCAGTGTGTCTCAGTGTGTGTCTCAGTGTGTGTCTCAGTGTGTGTCTCAGTGTGTGTCCCAGTGTGTGTCCCAGTGTGTCTCAGTGTGTGTCTCAGTGTGTGTCTCAGTGTGTCTCAGTGTGTGTCTCAGTGTGTCTCAGTGTGTGTCTCAGTGTGTCTCAGTGTGTCTCAGTGTGTGTCTCAGTGTGTCTCAGTGTGTGTCTCAGTGTGTCTCAGTGTGTGTCTCAGTGTGTGTGTATCTCAGTGTGTCTCAGTGTGTGTCTCAGTGTGTGTCTCAGTGTGTGTGTCTCTGTGTGTATGTCTCAGTGATTCTCAGTGTGTGTGTCTCAGTGTGTCTCAGTGTGTCTCAGTGTGTGTGTCTCAGTGTGTCTCAGTGTGTGTGTCTCAGTGTGTCTCAGTGTGTGTGTCTCAGTGTTTCTCAGTGTGTGTGTCTTAGTGTGTCTCAGTGTGTCTCAGTGTGTCTCAGTGTGTGTGTCTCAGTGTGTCTCAGTGTGTCTCAGTGTGTCTCAGTGTGTGTGTCTCAGTGTGTGTGTCTCAGTGTGTCTCAGTGTGTCTCAGTGTGTCTCAGTGTTTGTCTCTGTGTGTGTGTTTAGTGTGTGTGTCAGTGTGTGTCAGTGTGTCTCAGTGTGTCTCTTAGTGTGTCTCTCTCTATGTGTGTGTCTCTCACTGTGTGTTTCTCACTGTGTCTCTCAGTGTGTCTCTCAGTGTGTCTCTCAGTGTATGTCTCTCAGTGTGTCTCTCAGTGTGTCTCTTAGTGTCTCTCTCTCTATGTGTGTGTCTCTCAGTGTATGTTTCTCACTGTGTCTCTCAGTGTGTCACTCAGTGTGTCTCTCAGTGTGTGTCTCTCACTGTGTCTCTCATTGTGTATCTCTCACTGTGTCTCTCAGTGTGTCACTCAGTGTGTCTCTAAGTGTGTTTCTAAGTGTGTCTCTCAGTGTGTCTCTCAGTGTGTCTCTCAGTGTATGTGTCTCAGTGTGTCTCACCCAGTAGAGCCTGGAACAGGTCACTCTGGAAGATGTTGAGGAGTTTTTCAGCTCTGTTCTTAAAACCTTCGTCTGCTCCCATCTGACACGCTTCTATGACCTGGAGGGCTCGCTCCGTGTCTGGGGGGGAAACAAGGCTCCGCTTTACAACTGTTTTCATGTGTGTCCTATCAGGAGATAGGGCTCCATTCTGGCTCACACTACAGAAACAGGAGATAGGGCTCCATTCTGGCTCACACTACAGAAACAGGAGATAGGGCTCCATTCTGGCTCACACTACAGAAACAGGAGATAGGGCTCCATTCTGGCTCACACTACAGAAACAGAAGATAGGGCTCCATTCTGGCTCACCCGAGACAAGGCTGACTTACTAACAGTCAACAGACTGACAACACACACACGCCAGTCCCTCTCTCACACAGACACACCCAAATCACATGGTGAAATCAGCTATAGTTCTGATATTTCTCCTTCATGTTCTCATCTCTGTGAAGTTGTCTTCATACACACGCACTGATAAAGTCTCACCTTCTCGTTTCAGCGGCATGTTGTCCTGTAGTTGCTCTTCTCTCTACTTTCTCTCCTCTGTCTGTTGATCTGCTCGAGACAGGACGCAGATTAAAGCCTATTCAGGGATTTAAAGACAGCCGCGGGGCCTTCTGGGAGGTGGAGTTTAATCCCAGGGCCGCAAGGTCAGAGGAGAGAGCTTAGAGCCAGACACCTGTTCTATTCTATTGTCAGTCAGACTGATAGTCTGTCAGTCTGTCAGTCAGTCAGTCAGTCAGTCTGTCAGTCTGTCAGTCACTCAGTCAGTCACTCTGTCAGTCTGTCAGTCACTCAGTCACTCAGTCACTCAGTCAGTCTGTCAGTCTGTCAGTCACTCAGTCAGTCACTCTGTCAGTATGTCAATCACTCAGTCAGTCTGTCAGTCAGTCAGTCAGTCACTCTGTCAGTCTGTCAGTCACTCAGTCAGTCACTCTGTCAGTCTGTCAGTCACTCAGTCACTCAGTCACTCAGTCACTCAGTCAGTCTGTCAGTCTGTCAGTCACTCAGTCAGTCACTCTGTCAGTATGTCAGTCACTCAGTCAGTCTGTCAGTCAGTCAGTCAGTCACTCTGTCAGTCTGTCAGTCAGTCTGTCAGTCTGTCAGTCAGTCACTCAGTCAGTCACTCTGTCTGTCTGTCTGTCTGTCAGTCAGTCTGTCAGTCTGTCAGTCACTCTGTAAGTCTGTCAGTCACTCACTCACTCTGTCTGTCTGTCTGTCTGTCAGTCAGTCAGTCTGTCAGTCTGTCAGTCAGTCACTCTGTCAGTCAGTCAGTCAGTCACTCTGTCTGTCAGTCTGTCAGTCAGTCAGTCAGTCTGTCAGTCTGTCAGTCTGTCAGTCAGTCAGTCAGTCTGTCAGTCAGTCAGTCAGTCTGTCAGTCTGTCAGTCTGTCAGTCACTCAGTCAGTCACTCTGTCAGTCTGTCAGTCACTCAGTCACTCAGTCAGTCTGTCAGTCTGTCAGTCACTCAGTCAGTCACTCTGTCAGTATGTCATTCACTCAGTCAGTCTGTCAGTCAGTCAGTCAGTCAGTCACTCTGTCAGTCTGTCAGTCAGTCTGTCAGTCTGTCAGTCAGTCACTCAGTCAGTCACTCTGTCTGTCTGTCAGTCAGTCAGTCTGTCAGTCTGTCAGTCACTCTGTCAGTCTGTCAGTCACTCACTCACTCTGTCTGTCTGTCTGTCTGTCTGTCTGTCTGTCTGTCTGTCTGTCAGTCAGTCAGTCTGTCAGTCTGTCAGTCAGTCACTCTGTCAGTCAGTCAGTCAGTCACTCTGTCTGTCAGTCTGTCAGTCAGTCAGTCAGTCAGTCTGTCAGTCTGTCAGTCAGTCAGTCAGTCTGTCAGTCAGTCAGTCAGTCAGTCTGTCAGTCTGTCAGTCACTCAGTCAGTCACTCTGTCAGTCTGTCAGTCACTCAGTCACTCAGTCAGTCTGTCAGTCTGTCAGTCACTCAGTCAGTCACTCTGTCAGTATGTCATTCACTCAGTCAGTCTGTCAGTCACTCTGTCAGTCTGTCAGTCAGTCTGTCAGTCTGTCAGTCAGTCACTCAGTCAGTCACTCTGTCTGTCTGTCAGTCAGTCAGTCTGTCAGTCTGTCAGTCACTCTGTCAGTCTGTCAGTCACTCACTCACTCTGTCTGTCTGTCTGTCTGTCTGTCAGTCAGTCTGTCAGTCTGTCAGTCAGTCACTCTGTCAGTCAGTCAGTCAGTCACTCTGTCAGTCACTCTGTCAGTCTGTCAGTCACTCAGTCAGTCTGTCTGTCTGTCAGTCAGTCAGTCTGTCAGTATGTCAGGCTGTCAGCCTGTCAGTCAGTCTGTCAGTCAGTCAGTCAGTCTGTCAGTCTGTCACTCAGTCAGTCACTCTGTCAGTCTGTCAGTCACTCAGTCAGTCTGTCAGTCACTCAGTCAGTCAGTCTGTCAGTCAGTCAGTCAGTCTGTCAGTCTGTCAGTCTGTCAGTCAGTCACTCTGTCAGTCTGTCAGTCAGTCTGTCAGTCTGTCTGTCTGTCAGTCTGTCAGTCAGTCTGTCAGTCAGTCTATCAGTCTGTGTGTCAGTCTGTCTGTCAGTCTGTCAGTCTGTCAGTCAGTCACTCTGTCAGTCAGTCAGTCAGTCACTCTGTCAGTCAGTCAGTCAGTCACTCTGTCAGTCTGTCAGTCGCTCAGTCAGTCTGTCAGTCACTCAGTCAGTCAGTCTGTCAGTCAGTCAGTCAGTCACTCACTCACTCAGTCACTCAGTCTGTCAGTCTGTCAGTCTGTCAGTCAGTCAGTCTGCCTGTCTGTCTGTCTGTCTGTCAGTCAGTCAGTCACTCTGTCAGTCAGTTAGTCTGTCTGTCAGTCTGTCAGTCTGTCAGTCTGTCAGTCTGTCTGTCTGTCTGTCTGTCTGTTTGTCAGTCTGTCAGTCAGTCAGTCACTCTGTCAGTCAGTCAGTTAGTCTGTCTGTCTGTCAGTCTGTCAGTCTGTCAGTCAGTCTGTCAGTCAGTCTGTCAGTCTGTGTGTCAGTCTGTCTGTCAGTCTGTCAGTCAGTCAGTCACTCTGTCAGTCAGTCAGTCAGTCACTCTGTCAGTCTGTCAGTCGCTCAGTCAGTCTGTCAGTCACTCAGTCAGTCAGTCAGTCTGTCAGTCAGTTAGTCTGTCTGTCAGTCTGTCAGTCTGTCAGTCTGTCTGTCTGTCTGTCTGTTTGTCAGTCTGTCAGTCAGTCAGTCACTCTGTCAGTCAGTCAGTTAGTCTGTCTGTCTGTCAGTCAGTCTGTCAGTCTGTGTGTCAGTCTGTCTGTCAGTCTGTCAGTCAGTCAGTCACTCTGTCAGTCAGTCAGTCAGTCACTCTGTCAGTCTGTCAGTCGCTCAGTCAGTCTGTCAGTCACTCAGTCAGTCAGTCAGTCTGTCAGTCAGTCAGTCAGTCACTCACTCACTCAGTCACTCAGTCTGTCAGTCTGTCAGTCTGTCAGTCAGTCTGTCAGTCAGTCAGTCAGTCAGTCAGTCACTCTGTCAGTCAGTCAGTTAGTGTGTCTGTCAGTCTGTCAGTCTGTCTGTCTGTCTGTCTGTCTGTCAGTCAGTCTGTCAGTCTGTCAGTCTGTCTGTCTGTCAGTCTGTCTGTCTGTCAGTCAGTCGGTGGTGCACAACATCACAGTAACCGTTGAATGAATGATTTGATTGTATGTCAAGTGATTATCTTGTGGATTTTAGAACCCTTTAAAGTTCTTATGAACGTACCTGTCTATTCTATTCCCTAGTTGTCTGTCAGTCTTGCGCAACATCATAGCTCCGTCGTAACGTTCAAAGAATGTACTGTTATTCAGGTAGCAGAGCTACTGAACAGAAATATCAACGCTACATGCAACAATTTCAAAGATTTTACTGAGTTACAGTTCATATAAGGAAATCAGTCAATTGAAATACATTAATTAGGCCCTAATCTATAGTTTCCACATGACTGGGAATACAGACATGCATCTGTTGGTCACAGATACCTTTAAAAAAGGGTAGGGGCGTGGATCAGAAAACCAGTCCAGTATCTGGTGTGACCACCATTTGCCTCGTGCAGCGCGACACATCTCCTTCTCATAGAGTTGATCAGGCTGTTGATTGTGTCCTGTGGAATGTTGTCCCACTCCTCTTCAATGGCTGTGTGAAGTTGCTGGATATTGGCGGGAACTGGAACACGCTGTCGTACACGTCGACCCAGAGAATCCCAAACATGCTCAGTGGGTGACATGTCTGGTGAGTATGCAGTCCATGGAAGAACTGGGAGATTTTCAACTTCCAGAAATTGTGTGCAGATCTTTGCGACATGGGGCCGTGCATTATCATGCTGAAACATGAGGTGATGGCGGTGGATGAATGGCACGACAATGGGCCTCAGGATCTCATCATGGTATCTCTGTGCATTCAAACTGCCATCGATAAAATATAACGATGTTCGATGTCCGTAGATTATACCTGCCCATACCATAACGCCACCATGGGGCACTCTGTTCACAACGCTGACATCAGCAAACCGCTTGCCCACACAACGCCATACATGCTATCTGACATCTGCCTGGTACACTTGAAACCGGGATTCTTCAAAGGTGAGCATTCGGTTACAATGCCAAACCGCAGTCAGGTCAAGACCCTGGTGAGGACGACGAGCAGATGAGCTTCCCTGAGACGGTTTCTGACAGTTTGTGCAGAAATTCTTCGGTTGTGCAAACCCACAGTTTCATCAGCTGTCCGGGTGGCTGGTCTCAGACGATCCCGCAGGTGAAGAAGCCAGATGTGGAGGCCCTGGGTTGGCATGGTTACAGTCTGCGGGTTATGAGGCCGGTTAGACGTACTGCCAAATTCTCTAAAACGATGTTGAAGGCGGCTTATGGTAGAGAAATGAGCTGGATAAAGGGTAAGCTCTGGTGGACATTCCTTCAGTCAGCATGCCAATTGCACGCTCCCTCAAAACTTGAGACATCTGTGGCATGTGTGACAACACTGCACATTTTAGAGTGGCCTTTTATTGTCCCCCAGCACAAGGTGCACCTGTGTAATGATCCTGCTGTTTAATCAGCATCTTGATATGCCTCACCTCTTGGGTGGATGGATTATCTTGGCAAAGGAGAATTGCTCAATAACCCGTGATGTAAACACTTTTATTTCAGCTCATGAAACATGGGACCAACACTTTACATGTTGTGTTTATATTGTTGTTCCGTGTATATTTCACTGTGACCTGCTGTTGACTATCAGGCAGTGAGGCAGTCTGTTACGTTTATATTTTTGTCCAGTGTAGATTGGGGAATATTCATATTATTTGCTATTAGTTAGTTCTGGGTTAAGGTTTAAAAGATTATTCATTTAATCAATCGTTTTATCTCGATAATAAAAGGAATGGCAAAATAAGTCTGGCAGCACAACTGATTGGCAAACTTCTGCAAAATGAAAAATCATGTGACTAAACTGAATAAAAAGAAGAAGAAACTATATTGTGATGTCATGCCGACTCCCTCTCTCCAGTGCTCGACGTTGCCGGTCTACTAACCAGTGATCCTGGCACCATCATCACCTCAGACCTCATCAGCCACCTCAGACCTCATCAGCCTGATTACTCTCCCTTTATTTAGCCATCAGACCTCATCATCACCCTGATTACTCTCCCTTTATTTAGCCCTCAGACCTCATCATCCTGATTACTCTCCCTTTATTTAGCCCTCAGACCTCATCATCACCCTGATTACTCTCCCTTTATTTAGCCATCAGACCTCATCATCATCCTGATTACTCTCCCTTTATTTAGCCCTCAGTAGCCTCAGCGATTAGGCAGTAATGGTTTTGTTCACGTTCAGTACGCTTCTTATGTTTTGTTCATCTGCCTTCTCTTTTCATTAAACTTACCTTCTGCACCTGCTTCCTGACTCCAAGCGCTTACATTACATATAAAACAAAGAAAAATGACAAAGAATTATAGTAAAAAGATTTGGAGCACCTTAAATAAAATTTTGGGCAAAAAGGCAAACTCAGCTCCATCATTCATTGAATCAGACGGCTCATTCATCACAAAACCAATTGATATTGACAACTACTTTAATGACTTTTTCAATGGCTAGATTAGCACACTTAGGCATGACATGCAACAAACACTGATACTACACAACCAAGTATATCTGACCAAATTATGAAAGACAAGCATTGTAATTTTGAATTCCGTAAGTGAGTGTGGAAGAAGTTAAAAAAATATTGTTGACTAACAACAATGCCAAAACACTGGGGTCTGACAATCTGGATGGAAAATTACTGAGGATAATAGCGGATGATATTGCCACTCCTATTTGCCACATCTTCAATCTAAGCCTACTAGAGAGCATGGGCCCTCAGGCCTGGAGGGAAGCTAAAGTCATTCCACTACCTAAGAATAATAAAGACCACTTAACTGACTCAAATAGCCAAACAATCAGTCTGTTACCAACCCTTAGTAAACTTTGTGTAAAAAATGGTGTTTGACCAGATACAATGCTATTTTACAGTAAACAAATTGACAACAGACTTTCAGCACGCTTATAAGGAAAGACATTCAACAAGCACAGCACTTACACAAATGACTGATGATTGGCTGAGAGAAAAAGATTGTGGGGGCTGTTTTGTTAGACTACAGTGCAGCTTTTGACATTATCGATCATAGTCTGCTGCTGGAAAAACGTATGTGTTATGCCTTTACACCCCCTGCTATATTGTGGATAAAGAGTTATTTGTCTAACAGAACACAGAGGGTGTTTGTTAATGGAAGCCTCTCCGACATAATCCAGGTAGAATCAGGAATTCCCCAGGGTAGCTGTTTAGGCCCCTTGCTTTTTTAAATTTTTACTAACAACATGCCACTGACTTTGAGTAAAGCCAGCTACTACAGCGACTGAAATGACTGCAACACTTAACTAACAAAGAGCTGCAGTTAGTTTCAGAGTGGGTGGCAAGGAATAAGTTAGTCCTAAATATTTATAAAACTAAAAGCATTGTATAAGGGACAAATCATTTACTAAACCCTAAACCTCAACTAAATCTTGTAATAAATAAAATTGGAAATTGAACAAGTGACTAAACTGCATGGATACAACAGTAGCTAAGATGGGGAGAAGTCTGTCTATAATAAAGTTCTGCTCTACCTTCTTAACAACACTATCAACACGGCAGGTCATACAGACCCTGGTTTTGTCGCACCCGGACTACTGTTCAGTCGTGTGGTCAGGTGCCACAAAGACAGACCTTTGAAAATTACAACTGGCCCTTAAATGTACACCGAGAGATAGCATTAATGATATACATGTCCATCTCTCCTGGCTCAAAGTGGAGGAGAGATTGACTTCATCACTACTTGTTTTTGTAAGAAGTGTTGACATGCTGAATGCACCGAGCTGTCTGTCTAAACTACTGCTACACAGCTCGGACACCCATTCATACCCCACACGACATGCCACCAGAGATCTCTTCACAATCCCCAAGTCCAGAACAGACTATGGGAGGCACACAGTACTACATAGAGCCATGACTACATGGAACTCTATTCCACATCAGGTAACTGATGCAAATAGTAGAATCAGATTTAAAAAGCAGATTAAAATACACCTTATGGGGACAGTGAAGCAACACAAACATAGGCACAGACACACATGATAAGAGACATACTATACACACACCAACACATGGATGTTGTATTGTAAATATGTGATAGTGGAGTAGTGGCCTGAGGGAACACACTAAATGTATTGGGGTAAAGAGTTATGAAATGTAATGTCATGTCATGTAATATTTTAAACTGTATATAACTTCCTTAATGTTGCTGGACCCCAGAAAGAGTAGCTGCTGCCTTGGCAGGAACTAATGGGGATCCATAATAAACCCCAGGAAGAGTAGCTGCTGCCTTTGCAGGAACTAATGGGGATCCATAATAAACCCCAGGAAGAGTAGCTGCTGCCTTTGCAGGAACTAATGGGGATCCATAATAAACCCCAGGAAGAGTAGCTGCTGCCTTGGCAGGAACTAATGGGGATCCATAATAAACCCCAGGAAGAGTAGCTGCTGCCTTGGCAGGAACTAATGGGGATCCATAATAAACCCCAGGAAGAGTAGCTGCTGCCTTGGCAGGAACTAATGGGGATCCATAATAAATTCCAGGAAGAGTAGCTGCTGCCTTTGCAGGAACTAATGGGGATCCATAATAAACCCCAGGAAGAGTAGCTGCTGCCTTGGCAGGAACTAATGGGGATCCATAATAAACCCCAGGAAGAGTAGCTGCTGCCTTGGCAGGAACTAACGGGGATCCATAATAAACCCCAGGAAGAGTAGCTGCTGCCTTTGCAGGAACTAACGGGGATCCATAATAAACCCCAGGAAGAGTAGCTGCTGCCTTGGCAGGAACTAACGGGGATCCATAATAAACCCCAGGAAGAGTAGCTGCTGCCATGGCAGGAACTAACGGGGATCCATAATAAACCCCAGGAAGAGTAGCTGCTGCCTTTGCAGGAACTAACGGGGATCCATAATAACTTATTGTGTACATAATGTTGCTGCTACCGTCTCTTACGACCGAAAATAACTTCTGGACATCAGAACAGTGATTACTCACCTCGAACTCAACAAATAATTTTTCTTTAATGAGGATATACTGCTTCCCGAGACCCAAATCCCCGTCATTCGCTGGTGAAAGAAACTGAGACTTCGTGGAAAGAGATCAGAATCATGAAGAAAAAACGGAGATGCAGGGGGCAGAGGTCGGGCTGCTTTCTGAGAATTCGTAGGCGAGCGAGTAAACATCCACTACCATCCGTTCTACTGGCTAACATGCAATCATTGGAAAACAAAATGGATGATAAACAATCAATACTATCCTACCAACGGGACATTAAAAACTGTAATATCTTATGTTTCACCGACGACACGGATAATATAGAGCTGGCTGGCTTCTCAGAGAAGCTACGTCTGTTAAGATGAGGGGCGGGGTGTGTTTCTATTTGTCAATAACAGCTGGTGTCTAATATTAAACAAGTTTGGAGGTATTGCTCGCCTGAGGTAGAGTACCTTATGATAAGCTGTAGACCACACTATCTATCAAGAGAGTTCTCATCTATATTATACATAGCTGTCTATTTACTACCATAAACCAATGCTGGCACTAAGATCGCATTCTATAAGGCCATAAGCCAACAAGAAAATGAACGAGCTGTAAATCATCCAGAACCGAAGCTCTTAGTGGCCGGGGACTTTAATGCACATTAAAATCCATTTGACCTAATTTCTACCAGCATGTCACATCAATCAATCACATTTATTTATAAAGCCCTTTTTACATCAGCCGATGTCACCAAGAGCTATACAGAAACCCAGCCTAAAACCCCAAACAGCAAGAAATTCAGATGTAAAAGCACGGTGGCTAGGAAAAACTCCCTAGAAAGGCAGGAGCCTAGGGAGAAACCTAGAGAGGAATCAGGCTGTGAGGGGTGGCCAGTCCTCTTCTGGCTGTGCCGGGTTGAGATTATAACAGAACATGGCCAAGATGTTCAAACGTTCATAGATGACCAGCAGGGTCAGATAATAATAATCACAGTGGTTGTAGAGGGTGCAACAGGTCACAGTAAATGTCAGTTGGCTTTTCATAGCCGATCATTCAGAGTATCTCTACCGCTCCTGCTGTCTCTAGAGAGTTGAAAACAGCAGGACCAGGACAGGGTAGCACTGGTGAACAGGTCAGGGTTCCATAGCCGCAGGCAGAACAGTTGAAACTGGAACAGCAGCAGGTGGGAGCAGAGGGAGCATACTTAAATTCACACAGGACACCGGATAAGACAGGAGAAATACTCCAGACATAGCAGACTTACCTTGGCCCCTCGACACAAACCATTGCAGCATAAATACTGGAGGCTGAGACAGGAGGGGTCGGGAGACACTGTGGCCCCGTCCGACGATACCCCCGGACAGGGCCAACCAGGCAGGATATAACCCCACCCACTTTGCCAGAGCACAGCCCCCACACCACTAGAGGGATATCTTCAACCAC
The DNA here is from genome assembly GCA_030435695.1 of Brachymystax lenok tsinlingensis. Taxonomy (NCBI): domain Eukaryota; kingdom Metazoa; phylum Chordata; class Actinopteri; order Salmoniformes; family Salmonidae; genus Brachymystax; species Brachymystax lenok. The sequence goes on along the minus strand of CM059811.1, from coordinate 1,202,562 downwards.
CAACTTACCATCCTGAGACAAGGCTGAGTATAGCCCATGAAGATCTCCCCTACGGCACGAACCCGAGGGGGGCGCCAACCCGGACAGGAAGATCACGTCAGTGACTCAACCCACTCAAGTGACACACCCCTCCTAGGGACGGCATGGAAGAGCACCAGTAAGCCAGTGACTCAGCCCCTGTAAAAGGGTCAGAGGCAGAGAATCCCAGTGGAGAGAGGGGAACCGGCCAGGCAGAGACAGCACGGGCGGTTCGCTGCTCCAGTGCCTTTCCGTTCACCTTCACACTCCTGGGCCAGACTACACTCAGTCAAAGGTCCTACTGAAGAGATGAGGCTTCAATAAAGACTTAAAGATCAAGGATAGGTTGATAGGCAGACCATTGGATAGGCAGACCATTCCATAAAAATGGAGATCTATAGGAAAAAGCCCTGCCTCCAGCTGTTTTCTTAGAAATTCTAGGGACAATAAGGTGGCCTGTGTCTTGAGACCGTAGCGTACGTGTAGGTATGTACAGCAGGACCAAATTGGAGAGATAGGTAGGAGCAAGCCCATGTAATGCTTTGTAGGTTAGCAGTAAAACCTTGAAATCAGCCATAGCCTTAACAGGAAGCCAGTGTAGAGGGGCTAGCACTGGAGTAATCCAATCAAGATTCTAGCAGCCGTGTTTAGCACTAACTTAAAGTTTATTTAGTGCTTTATCCGGGTAGCCGGTAAGTATAGCATTTCAGTAGTCTAATCTAGAAGTGACAAAAGCATGGATTTACTTATCTGCATCATTTCTGGACAGAAAGTTTCTGATTTTTGCAATGTTACGAAGATGGAAAAAAGCTGTCCTTGAAACAGTCTTGTTAAGTTCCTCAAAAGAGAGATCAGGGTCCAGAGTAACGTCGAGGTCCTTCACAGTTTTATTTGAGACATCTGTACAACCATCAAGATTAATTGTCAGATCCAACAGAAGATCTCTTTGTTTCTTGGGACCTAGAACTAGCATCTCTGTTTTGTCCGAGTTTAAAAGTTAAAAATTCTTCCTTATGTCTGAAACAGGCTTCAAGGGAGGGCAATTTTGTGGCTTCACCATGTTTCATCGAAGTGTACAGCTGTGTATCGTCCGCTTAGCAGTGAAAGTAAACTATGTTTCCGAATGACATCACCAAGAGGTAGAATATATAGTGAAAAAAATAGTGGTCCCAAAACAGAGCCTTGAGGAACACCAAAACTTACTGCTGATTTGTCAGAGGACAAACCATCCACAGAGACAAACTGATATCTTTCCGACAGATACGATCTAAACCAGGCCAGAACTTATCCGTGTAGACCAATTTAGTGTTTCCAATCTCTCCAAAAGAATGTGGTGATCGATGGTGTCAAAAGCAGCACTAAGGTCTCGGAGCACGAGGACAGTTGCAGAGCCTCGGTCTGACGCCATTAAAAGGTAATTTACCACCTTCACAAGTACAGTCTCAGTGCTATGATGGGGTCGAAAAACAGACCGAAACGTTTCGTATACATTGTTTGTCTTCAGGAAGGCAACAGCTTTTTCTAAAAAAGAATTGAGGAATGGGACATTTGAAGTAGGTCGATAGTTTTTCATATTTTCTGGGTCAAGGTTTGGCTTTTTCAAGAGGCTTTATTACTGCCACTTTTAGTGAGTTTGGTGCACATCTGGTGGATAGAGATGTTCAACATAGGAGGGCCAAGCACAGGAAGCAGCTCTTTCAGTAGTTTAGTTGGAATAGGGTCCAGTATGCAGCGTGAAGGTTTAGAGGCCATTGCTATTTTCATGAATGTGTCAAGAGATATAGGATTAAAAAACTTGAGCATCTCCCTTGATCCTAGGTCCTGGCAGAGTTGTGCAGACTCAGGACAACAGAGCTTTAAGGGAATATGCAGATTTAAAGAGGAGTCCGTAAATTGCTTTCTAATGATCATGATCTTTCGTCAAAGAAGTTCATGAATTTATCACTGCTGAAGTGAAGGCCATCCTCTCTTGGGGAATGCTGCTTTTTAGTTAGCTTTGCAACAGTATCAAAAATACATTTTGGATTGTTCTTATTCTCCTCAATTAGGTTGTAATAATAGGATGATCGAGCAGCAGTGAGGGCTCTTCGATACTGCACGGTACTGTCTTTCCAAACTAATCTGAAGACTTCCAGTTTGGTGGAGCGCCATTTCCGTTCCAATTTTCTGGAAGCTTGCTTCAGAGCTCGGGTATTTTCTCTATACCAGGGAGCTAGTTTTTTATGGCAAATGTTTTTTGTTTTTAGGGGTGCAACGTTAAGGCTAGGGTATTGCGCAAGGTTAAATTTAGTTCCTCAGTTAGGTGGTTAACCGATTTTTTGTACTCTGACGTCCTTGGGTAGGTGGAAGGAGTCTGGAAGGGCAACATGGAATCTTTGGGTTGTCCAAGAATTTATAGTATGGATTTTGATGATCCTTGGTTGGGTTCTAAGCAGATTATTTGTTGCAATTGCAAACGTAATAATTGGTGGTCCGTTAGTCCAGGATTATGAGGAAAAACATTAAGATCCACAACATTTATTCCACAGGACAAAACTAGGTCCAGAGTATGATCGTGGCAGTGAGTAGGTCCTGAGACATGTTGGACAAAACCCACTGAGTCGATGATGGCTCTGAAAGCCTTTTGGAGTGGGGTCTGTGGACTTTTCCATGTGAATATTGAAGTCACCAAAAATTTGAATATTATCTGCCATGACTACAAGGTCCGATAGGAATTCAGGGAACTCAGTGAGGAACGCTGTATATGGCCCGGGAGGCCTGTAAACAGTAGATATAAAAAGTGATTGAGTAGGCTGCATAGATTTCATGACTAGAAGCTCAAAAGACGAAATTTGCTATCGTAAATGTTAGCAACACCTCCTCCTTTGCGGGATGCTCGGGGGATATGGTCACTAGTGTAATCAGGAGGTGAGGCCTCATTTAACACAGTAAATTTATCAGGCTTAAGCCATGTTTCAGTCCGGCCAATCACATCAAGATTATGATCAGTGATTAGTTCATTGACTAGAACTGCCTTGGAAGTGAGGGATCTAACATTAAGTAGCCCCATTTTGAGATGTGAGGTATCACAATCTCTTTCAATAATGACAGGGAATGGAGGAGGTCTTTATTCCAGTGGGATTTATTTATTTTATTTTATTTCACCTTTATTTAACCAGGTAGGCAAGTTGAGAACAAGTTCTCATTTACAACTGCAACCTGGCCAAGATAAAGCAAAGCAGTTCAACACATACAACAACAGAGTTACACATGGAATAAACGTACAGTCAATAACACAAAATAAAAAAAATGTAAATAGAAAAAAATCTATGTACAGTGTGTGCAAAAAAAAGATTGCGAACACCATCATGTTTAGTTTTGCCCAACCTAGGTTGAGGCACAGACATGGTCTCAATGGGAATAGCTGAGCTGACTACACTGACTGTGCTAGTGGCAGATTCCACTAAACTGGCAGGCTGGCTAACAGCCTGCTGCCTGGCCTGCACCCTATCTCATTGTGGAGCTAGAGGAGTTAGAGCCCTGTCTATGTTCGTAGATAAGATGAGAGCACCCCTCCAGCTAGGATGGAGTCCGTCACTCCTCAACAGGCCAGGCTTGGTCCTGTTTGTGGGTGAGTCCCAGAAAGAGGGCCAGTTATCTACTTTGTGTGGGGCAGGAAACAGTTTTCAACCAGCGATTGAGTTGTGAGACTCTGCTGTAGAGCTCATCACTCCCCCTAGCTGGGAGGGGGCCAGAGACAATTACTTGATGCCGACATCTTTCTACCTGATTTACACGCTGAAGCTATGTTGCGCTTGGTGACCTCTGACTGTTTCATCCTAACATCGTTGGTGCCGACGTGGATAACAATATCCCTATACTCTCTACACTCGACAGATTTAGCTTTATCCAGCACCATCTTCAGATTAGCCTTAACGTCGGTAGCCCTGCCCCCTGGGTAACAGTGTATGATCGCTGGATGATTCTTTTTAAGTCTAATACTGCGGGTAATGGAGTCGCCAATGACTAGAGTTTTCAATTTGTCAGAGCTAATGGTGGGAGGCCTCGGCGTCTCAGACCCCGTAACGGGAGGAGTAGAGACCAGAGAAGGCTCGGGCCTCTGACTCCGACCCGCTGCTTAATGGGGAGAACCGGTTGAAGGTTTCTGTCGGCTGCATGAGCGACACCGGTTGAGCATTCCTACAGCATTTCCTTCCAGAAGCTGTGAGAAAATTGTCTGAAGCTGGTCTTGCAGCACAGCTATCCTCGCCGTAAGGCGATAGTTCTCCTGTATATTATGAGTACAGCGACTGCAATTAGAAGGCATCATGTTAGTGTTACTACTTAGCTTCGGCTGGTGGAGGTCCTGACGAAACACGTCCAGATAAAGTGTCTTGAGGTGAAAAAGTTTAATGAAAAAAGTAAAGAAGGGAAAAAATTTAATATAAAACTGTTACACCTGCAACTACCGTGCTTCTACACCTGCATTGATAGTGATAACCTATATACATGAGGACCGGGCTTCTACACCTGCATTGATAGTGATAACCTATATACATGAGGATCGTGCTTCTACACCTGCATTGATAGTGATAACCTATATACATGAGGATCGTGCTTCTACACCTGCATTGATAGTGATAAACTATATACATGAGGACCGGGCTTCTACACCTGCATTGATAGTGATAAACTATATACATAAGGACCGGGCTTCTACACCTGCATTGATAGTGATAAACTATATACATGAGGACCGTGCTTCTACACCTGCATTGATAGTGAAACTATATACATGAGGACCGTGCTTCTACACCTGCATTGCTTGCTGTTTGGGGTTTTAGGCTGGGTTTCTATACAGCACTTTGTGACATCAGCTGATGTAGGAAGAGCTTTATAAATAAATGTGATTGATTGATTATAAAAAATGTAGAAAGTAAAAACCGTTGAGTTGGCAGGTAGCAAAGTAACGTTAGCAACAAACGGCACAGCAGCACGTGAACAAGTGTATACAAAGCTCTCCCTCACCCTCCATTTTGCAAATCTGGCCATAATTCTATCCTCCTGATTCCTGCTTACAAGCAAAAACTAAATCAGGAAGTACCAGTGGTCAGATGACGCAGATGCTAAACTGCAGGACTGTTTTGCACAGACTGGAATATGGGGGGCAGGGTAGCTTAGTGGTTAGAGCGTTGGACTAGTAACCGGTTGCAAGATCGAACGATCCCCGAGCTGACAAGGTAAAAATCTGTCGTTCTGCCCCTGAACAAGGCAGTTAACCAACTGTTCCTAGGCCGTATTTGAAAATAAGAGTTTGTTCTTAACTGACTTGTTAAATAAATAAAAAATTATAATAATAATAATTAAAAAATATGTTCTGAGATTCATCCAATGGCATTGAGGAGAATACCACTTCAGTCAGTGGCTTCATCAATAAGTGCATTGACGATGTTGTCCCCACAGTGACCGTACGTACATATCCCAACCAGAAGCCATGGATTACAGGCAACATTCTCATTGAGCTAAAGGCTAGGAGCGGGACCCTAATCTGGACGCTTATAATAAATCCAGCTACGCCCTCAGACAAAGCATCAATACAGGATTAAGATTATATCCTACTAATCTGGCTCTGACAGGATGTGGCAGGGCTTGAAAACTATTACGGACTACAAAGGGAAACCTGCCCAGTGACGCGAGCTAAATTCCTTTTATGCTCGCTTTGAGGCAAGCAACACTGAAGCCTGCATGAGAGCACCAGCTGTTCCGGATGACTGTGTGATAACGCTCTCGGTAGCCGATGCGAGCAAGACCTTTAAAACAGGTCAACATTCACAAATTTCAGGACGTGTACTCAAAGCATGCGCAGACCAACTGGCAAGTGTCTTCACTGACATTTTCAACCTCTCCCTGACCGAGTCTGTAATACCTACGTTTCAAGCATACCACCATTGTCCTTGTGCCCAAGGAAGTGAAGGTAACCTGCATAAATGATTACCGCCCCGTAGCACTCACGTCGGTAGCCATCAAGTGCTTTGAAAGGCTGGTCATGGCTCACATCAACAGCATCATTAACTTTGTTGACGACACAACAGTGGTAGGCCTGATTACCGACAACGATGAGACGGCCGATAGGGAGGTGGTCAGAGACCTGGCAGTGTGTTGCCAGGACAACAACCTCTAACTCAATGTGAGCAAGAAAAAAGGAGCTGATCGTGGACTACAGGAAAAGGCGGGCCGAACAGGCCCCCATTAACATCGATGGGGCTGTAGTGGAGCGGGTCGAGAGTTTCAATTTCCTTGGTGTCCACATCACCAACGAACTTATCATGGTCCAAACACACCAAGACAGTCGTGAAGAGGGCACGACAACACCTTTTCCCCTCAGGAGACTGGAAAAGATTTGGCATGGGTCCCCAGATCCTCAAAACGTTATACAGCTGCACCATCGAGAGCATCCTGACCGGTTGCATCACCGCCTGGTATGGCAACTGCTCGACCGCAAGGCGCTACAGAGGGTAGTGTGTACGGCCCAGTACATCACTGGGGCCAAGCTTCCTGCCATCCAGGACCTCTATACCAGGCGGTGTCAGAGGAAGGCCCTAAAATTGTCAAAGACCCCAGCCACCCTAGTCATAGACTGTTCTCTCTGCAACCGCATGGCAAGCTGTACCAGAGCACCAAGTCTAGGACCAAAAGGCTCCTTAACAGCTTCTACCCCCCAAACCATAAGACTGCTGAACAATTAATAAAATTGCCACCAGGACTATTTACATTGACACCCCCTGTGTTTTTACACTGCTGCTACTGTCTGTTTATTATCTATGCAGTCACTTCCATCCCTACCTATTTTGTGTTACTTTTTATTAAACATTTTTACTTTAGTTTTTAGTAAATATTTTCTTAACTCTATTTCTTGAACTGCATTGTTGTTTAAAGACTTGTAAGTAACCATTTCACGTTAAGGTCTACACCAAATTTGATTTGTATTGACTAGGTGTATTGATACACCAACCAAGTGTAATTAATAACTTCAGCTCAATTAAATATTCAATATCTGCTTTAAAAAATTGTTTTACCTGTCTACCAATAGGAGCCCTTCTTTGCGAGGCATTGTAAAACCTCCCTGGTCTTTGTGGTTGAATCTATGTTTGAAAAATCACTGCTCGACTGAGGGACCTTCCAGATAATTGTATGTGTGGGATACAGAGATGAGGTAGTCATTCAAAAATCCTGTTAAAAATACGTGTTGCAAGATAGACCGAGTTCATGCAACTTGTTAAGCTAATTTTTACTCCTGAGATAATTTTTCATTAATTTGTAAAAAAAATCACTTTGACATTATGGGGTATCGTGTAAATCACTTTGACATTATGGGGTATCGTGTAAATCACTTTGACATTATGGGGTATCGTGTAAATCACTTTGACATTATGGGGTATCGTGTAAATCACTTTGACATTATGGGGTATCGTGTAAATCACTTTGACATTATGGGGTATCGTGTAAATCTCAATTCAATTTCCTTGGTGTCCACATCACCAACGAACTTATCATGGTCCAAACACACCAAGACAGTCGTGAAGAGGGCACGACAACACCTTTTCCCCCTCAGGAGACTGAAAAGATTTGGCATGGGTCCCCAGATCCTCAAAACGTTATACAGCTGCACCATCGAGAGCATCCTGACCGGTTGCATCACCGCCTGGTATGGCAACTGCTCGACCGCAAGGCGCTACAGAGGGTAGTGTGTACGGCCCAGTACATCACTGGGGCCAAGCTTCCTGCCATCCAGGACCTCTATACCAGGCGGTGTCAGAGGAAGGCCCTAAAATTGTCAAAGACCCCAGCCACCCTAGTCATAGACTGTTCTCTCTGCAACCGCATGGCAAGCTGTACCAGAGCACCAAGTCTAGGACCAAAAGGCTCCTTAACAGCTTCTACCCCCAAACCATAAGACTGCTGAACAATTAATAAAATTGCCACCAGGACTATTTACATTGACACCCCTGTGTTTTTACACTGCTGCTACTGTCTGTTTATTATCTATGCAGTCACTTCATCCCTACCTATTTTGTGTTACTTTTTATTAAACATTTTTACTTTAGTTTTTAGTAAATATTTTCTTAACTCTATTTCTTGAACTGCATTGTTGTTTAAAGACTTGTAAGTAACCATTTCACGTTAAGGTCTACACCAAATTTGATTTGTATTGACTAGGTGTATTGATACACCAACCAAGTGTAATTAATAACTTCAGCTCAATTAAATATTCAATATCTGCTTTAAAAATTGTTTTACCTGTCTACCAATAGGAGCCCTTCTTTGCAGGCATTGTAAAACCTCCTGGTCTTTGTGGTTGAATCTATGTTTGAAAAATCACTGCTCGACTGAGGGACCTTCCAGATAATTGTATGTGTGGGATACAGAGATGAGGTAGTCATTCAAAATCCTGTTAAAAATACGTGTTGCAAGATAGACCGAGTTCATGCAACTTGTTAAGCTTAATTTTTACTCCTGAGATAATTTTTCATTAATTTGTAAAAAAAATCACTTTGACATTATGGGGTATCGTGTAAATCACTTTGACATTATGGGGTATCGTGTAAATCACTTTGACATTATGGGGTATCGTGTAAATCACTTTGACATTATGGGGTATCGTGTAAATCACTTTGACATTATGGGGTATCGTGTAAATCTCAATTCAATTTCCTTGGTGTCCACATCACCAACGAACTTATCATGGTCCAAACACACCAAGACAGTCGTGAAGAGGGCACGACAACACCTTTTCCCCCTCAGGAGACTGAAAAGATTTGGCATGGGTCCCCAGATCCTCAAAACGTTATACAGCTGCACCATCGAGAGCATCCTGACCGGTTGCATCACCGCCTGGTATGGCAACTGCTCGACCGCAAGGCGCTACAGAGGGTAGTGTGTACGGCCCAGTACATCACTGGGGCCAAGCTTCCTGCCATCCAGGACCTCTATACCAGGCGGTGTCAGAGGAAGGCCCTAAAATTGTCAAAGACCCCAGCCACCCTAGTCATAGACTGTTCTCTCTGCAACCGCATGGCAAGCTGTACCAGAGCACCAAGTCTAGGACCAAAAGGCTCCTTAACAGCTTCTACCCCCCAAACCATAAGACTGCTGAACAATTAATAAAATTGCCACCAGGACTATTTACATTGACACCCCCCCTGTGTTTTTACACTGCTGCTACTGTCTGTTTATTATCTATGCAGTCACTTCATCCCTACCTATTTTGTGTTACTTTTTATTAAACATTTTTACTTTAGTTTTTTTAGTAAATATTTTCTTAACTCTATTTCTTGAACTGCATTGTTGTTTAAAGACTTGTAAGTAACCATTTCACGTTAAGGTCTACACCAAATTTGATTTGTATTGACTAGGTGTATTGATACACCAACCAAGTGTAATTAATAACTTCAGCTCAATTAAATATTCAATATCTGCTTTAAAAAATTGTTTTACCTGTCTACCAATAGGAGCCCTTCTTTGCGAGGCATTGTAAAACCTCCCTGGTCTTTGTGGTTGAATCTATGTTTGAAAAATCACTGCTCGACTGAGGGACCTTCCAGATAATTGTATGTGTGGGATACAGAGATGAGGTAGTCATTCAAAAATCCTGTTAAAAATACGTGTTGCAAGATAGACCGAGTTCATGCAACTTGTTAAGCTAATTTTTACTCCTGAGATAATTTTTCATTAATTTGTAAAAAAAATCACTTTGACATTATGGGGTATCGTGTAAATCACTTTGACATTATGGGGTATCGTGTAAATCACTTTGACATTATGGGGTATCGTGTAAATCACTTTGACATTATGGGGTATCGTGTAAATCACTTTGACATTATGGGGTATCGTGTAAATCACTTTGACATTATGGGGTATCGTGTAAATCTCAATTCAATTTCCTTGGTGTCCACATCACCAACGAACTTATCATGGTCCAAACACACCAAGACAGTCGTGAAGAGGGCACGACAACACCTTTTCCCCTCAGGAGACTGAAAAGATTTGGCATGGGTCCCCAGATCCTCAAAACGTTATACAGCTGCACCATCGAGAGCATCCTGACCGGTTGCATCACCGCCTGGTATGGCAACTGCTCGACCGCAAGGCGCTACAGAGGGTAGTGTGTACGGCCCAGTACATCACTGGGGCCAAGCTTCCTGCCATCCAGGACCTCTATACCAGGCGGTGTCAGAGGAAGGCCCTAAAATTGTCAAAGACCCCAGCCACCCTAGTCATAGACTGTTCTCTCTGCAACCGCATGGCAAGCTGTACCAGAGCACCAAGTCTAGGACCAAAAGGCTCCTTAACAGCTTCTACCCCCAAACCATAAGACTGCTGAACAATTAATAAAATTGCCACCAGGACTATTTACATTGACACCCCCTGTGTTTTTACACTGCTGCTACTGTCTGTTTATTATCTATGCAGTCACTTCATCCCTACCTATTTTGTGTTACTTTTTATTAAACATTTTTACTTTAGTTTTTTAGTAAATATTTTCTTAACTCTATTTCTTGAACTGCATTGTTGTTTAAAGACTTGTAAGTAACCATTTCACGTTAAGGTCTACACCAAATTTGATTTGTATTGACTAGGTGTATTGATACACCAACCAAGTGTAATTAATAACTTCAGCTCAATTAAATATTCAATATCTGCTTTAAAAATTGTTTTACCTGTCTACCAATAGGAGCCCTTCTTTGCGAGGCATTGTAAAACCTCCCTGGTCTTTGTGGTTGAATCTATGTTTGAAAATCACTGCTCGACTGAGGGACCTTCCAGATAATTGTATGTGTGGGATACAGAGATGAGGTAGTCATTCAAAAATCCTGTTAAAAATACGTGTTGCAAGATAGACCGAGTTCATGCAACTTGTTAAGCTAATTTTTACTCCTGAGATAATTTTTCATTAATTTGTAAAAAATCACTTTGACATTATGGGGTATCGTAAATCACTTTGACATTATGGGGTATCGTAAATCACTTTGACATTATGGGGTATCGTAAATCACTTTGACATTATGGGGTATCGTGGTAAATCACTTTGACATTATGGGGTATCGTGTAAATCACTTTGACATTATGGGGTATCGTAAATCTCAATTCAATTTCCTTGGTGTCCACAACACCAACGAACTTATCATGGTCCAAACACACCAAGACAGTCGTGAAGAGGGCACGACAACACCTTTTCCCCCTCAGGAGACTGAAAAGATTTGGCATGGGTCCCCAGATCCTCAAAACGTTATACAGCTGCACCATCGAGAGCATCCTGACCGGTTGCATCACCGCCTGGTATGGCAACTGCTCGACCGCAAGGCGCTACAGAGGGTAGTGTGTACGGCCCAGTACATCACTGGGGCCAAGCTTCCTGCCATCCAGGACCTCTATACCAGGCGGTGTCAGAGGAAGGCCCTAAAATTGTCAAAGACCCCAGCCACCCTAGTCATAGACTGTTCTCTCTGCAACCGCATGGCAAGCTGTACCAGAGCACCAAGTCTAGGACCAAAAGGCTCCTTAACAGCTTCTACCCCCAAACCATAAGACTGCTGAACAATTAATAAAATTGCCACCAGGACTATTTACATTGACACCCCCTGTGTTTTTACACTGCTGCTACTGTCTGTTTATTATCTATGCAGTCACTTCATCCCTACCTATTTTGTGTTACTTTTTATTAAACATTTTTACTTTAGTTTTTAGTAAATATTTTCTTAACTCTATTTCTTGAACTGCATTGTTGTTTAAAGACTTGTAAGTAACCATTTCACGTTAAGGTCTACACCAAATTTGATTTGTATTGACTAGGTGTATTGATACACCAACCAAGTGTAATTAATAACTTCAGCTCAATTAAATATTCAATATCTGCTTTAAAAATTGTTTTACCTGTCTACCAATAGGAGCCCTTCTTTGCGAGGCATTGTAAAACCTCCTGGTCTTTGTGGTTGAATCTATGTTTGAAAAATCACTGCTCGACTGAGGGACCTTCCAGATAATTGTATGTGTGGGATACAGAGATGAGGTAGTCATTCAAAATCCTGTTAAAAATACGTGTTGCAAGATAGACCGAGTTCATGCAACTTGTTAAGCTAATTTTTACTCCTGAGATAATTTTTCATTAATTTGTAAAAAAATCACTTTGACATTATGGGGTATCGTAAATCACTTTGACATTATGGGGTATCGTGTAAATCACTTTGACATTATGGGGTATCGTGTAAATCACTTTGACATTATGGGGTATCGTGTAAATCACTTTGACATTATGGGGTATCGTGTAAATCTCAATTCAATTTCCTTGGTGTCCACATCACCAACGAACTTATCATGGTCCAAACACACCAAGACAGTCGTGAAGAGGGCACGACAACACCTTTTCCCCCTCAGGAGACTGAAAAGATTTGGCATGGGTCCCCAGATCCTCAAAACGTTATACAGCTGCACCATCGAGAGCATCCTGACCGGTTGCATCACCGCCTGGTATGGCAACTGCTCGACCGCAAGGCGCTACAGAGGGTAGTGTGTACGGCCCAGTACATCACTGGGGCCAAGCTTCCTGCCATCCAGGACCTCTATACCAGGCGGTGTCAGAGGAAGGCCCTAAAAATTGTCAAAGACCCCAGCCACCCTAGTCATAGACTGTTCTCTCTGCAACCGCATGGCAAGCTGTACCAGAGCACCAAGTCTAGGACCAAAAGGCTCCTTAACAGCTTCTACCCCCCAAACCATAAGACTGCTGAACAATTAATAAAATTGCCACCAGGACTATTTACATTGACACCCCCCCTGTGTTTTTACACTGCTGCTACTGTCTGTTTATTATCTATGCAGTCACTTCATCCCTACCTATTTTGTGTTACTTTTTATTAAACATTTTTACTTTAGTTTTTTTAGTAAATATTTTCTTAACTCTATTTCTTGAACTGCATTGTTGTTTAAAGACTTGTAAGTAACCATTTCACGTTAAGGTCTACACCAAATTTGATTTGTATTGACTAGGTGTATTGATACACCAACCAAGTGTAATTAATAACTTCAGCTCAATTAAATATTCAATATCTGCTTTAAAAATTGTTTTACCTGTCTACCAATAGGAGCCCTTCTTTGCGAGGCATTGTAAAACCTCCCTGGTCTTTGTGGTTGAATCTATGTTTGAAAAATCACTGCTCGACTGAGGGACCTTCCAGATAATTGTATGTGTGGGATACAGAGATGAGGTAGTCATTCAAAAATCCTGTTAAAAATACGTGTTGCAAGATAGACCGAGTTCATGCAACTTGTTAAGCTAATTTTACTCCTGAGATAATTTTTCATTAATTTGTAAAAAAAATCACTTTGACATTATGGGGTATCGTGTAAATCACTTTGACATTATGGGGTATCGTGTAAATCACTTTGACATTATGGGGTATCGTGTAAATCACTTTGACATTATGGGGTATCGTGTAAATCACTTTGACATTATGGGGTATCGTGTAAATCACTTTGACATTATGGGGTATCGTGTAAATCTCAATTCAATTTCCTTGGTGTCCACATCACCAACGAACTTATCATGGTCCAAACACACCAAGACAGTCGTGAAGAGGGCACGACAACACCTTTTCCTCAGGAGACTGAAAAGATTTGGCATGGGTCCCCAGATCCTCAAAACGTTATACAGCTGCACCATCGAGAGCATCCTGACCGGTTGCATCACCGCCTGGTATGGCAACTGCTCGACCGCAAGGCGCTACAGAGGGTAGTGTGTACGGCCCAGTACATCACTGGGGCCAAGCTTCCTGCCATCCAGGACCTCTATACCAGGCGGTGTCAGAGGAAGGCCCTAAAATTGTCAAAGACCCCAGCCACCCTAGTCATAGACTGTTCTCTCTGCAACCGCATGGCAAGCTGTACCAGAGCACCAAGTCTAGGACCAAAAGGCTCCTTAACAGCTTCTACCCCCCAAACCATAAGACTGCTGAACAATTAATAAAATTGCCACCAGGACTATTTACATTGACACCCCCTGTGTTTTTACACTGCTGCTACTGTCTGTTTATTATCTATGCAGTCACTTCATCCCTACCTATTTTGTGTTACTTTTTATTAAACATTTTTACTTTAGTTTTTAGTAAATATTTTCTTAACTCTATTTCTTGAACTGCATTGTTGTTTAAAGACTTGTAAGTAACCATTTCACGTTAAGGTCTACACCAAATTTGATTTGTATTGACTAGGTGTATTGATACACCAACCAAGTGTAATTAATAACTTCAGCTCAATTAAATATTCAATATCTGCTTTAAAAAATTGTTTTACCTGTCTACCAATAGGAGCCCTTCTTTGCGAGGCATTGTAAAACCTCCCTGGTCTTTGTGGTTGAATCTATGTTTGAAAAATCACTGCTCGACTGAGGGACCTTCCAGATAATTGTATGTGTGGGATACAGAGATGAGGTAGTCATTCAAAAATCCTGTTAAAAATACGTGTTGCAAGATAGACCGAGTTCATGCAACTTGTTAAGCTAATTTTTACTCCTGAGATAATTTTTCATTAATTTGTAAAAAAAATCACTTTGACATTATGGGGTATCGTGTAAATCACTTTGACATTATGGGGTATCGTGTAAATCACTTTGACATTATGGGGTATCGTAAATCACTTTGACATTATGGGGTATCGTGTAAATCACTTTGACATTATGGGGTATCGTGTAAATCTCAATTCAATTTCCTTGGTGTCCACATCACCAACGAACTTATCATGGTCCAAACACACCAAGACAGTCGTGAAGAGGGCACGACAACACCTTTTCCCCTCAGGAGACTGAAAAGATTTGGCATGGGTCCCCAGATCCTCAAAACGTTATACAGCTGCACCATCGAGAGCATCCTGACCGGTTGCATCACCGCCTGGTATGGCAACTGCTCGACCGCAAGGCGCTACAGAGGGTAGTGTGTACGGCCCAGTACATCACTGGGGCCAAGCTTCCTGCCATCCAGGACCTCTATACCAGGCGGTGTCAGAGGAAGGCCCTAAAATTGTCAAAGACCCCAGCCACCCTAGTCATAGACTGTTCTCTCTGCAACCGCATGGCAAGCTGTACCAGAGCACCAAGTCTAGGGACCAAAAGGCTCCTTAACAGCTTCTACCCCCAAACCATAAGACTGCTGAACAATTAATAAAATTGCCACCAGGACTATTTACATTGACACCCCCTGTGTTTTTACACTGCTGCTACTGTCTGTTTATTATCTATGCAGTCACTTCATCCCTACCTATTTTGTGTTACTTTTTATTAAACATTTTTACTTTAGTTTTTAGTAAATATTTTCTTAACTCTATTTCTTGAACTGCATTGTTGTTTAAAGACTTGTAAGTAACCATTTCACGTTAAGGTCTACACCAAATTTGATTTGTATTGACTAGGTGTATTGATACACCAACCAAGTGTAATTAATAACTTCAGCTCAATTAAATATTCAATATCTGCTTTAAAAATTGTTTTACCTGTCTACCAATAGGAGCCCTTCTTTGCGAGGCATTGTAAAACCTCCTGGTCTTTGTGGTTGAATCTATGTTTGAAAAAAATCACTGCTCGACTGAGGACCTTCCAGATAATTGTATGTGTGGGATACAGAGATGAGGTAGTCATTCAAAAATCCTGTTAAAAATACGTGTTGCAAGATAGACCGAGTTCATGCAACTTGTTAAGCTAATTTTACTCCTGAGATAATTTTTCATTAATTTGTAAAAAAAATCACTTTGACATTATGGGGTATCGTGTAAATCACTTTGACATTATGGGGTATCGTGTAAATCACTTTGACATTATGGGGTATCGTGTAAATCACTTTGACATTATGGGGTATCGTGTAAATCACTTTGACATTATGGGGTATCGTGTAAATCACTTTGACATTATGGGGTATCGTGTAAATCTCAATTTAATCCATTTTAAAGAAACACAATGTGGAAAAAGCCCAAAAGTTTCTGTATTTTAAAATAGATCAGTGACAAGTACATTGATGGAAGCAACAATCAATCCGCAATATTAAAAGTACATTGATGGAAGCAACAACAATCCGCAATATTAAAAGCTGATCCACACCCTAAATATATATATATATATATATATATAAAAACATCATGTTGCTCACAGTAGTTCAAATTCTGATGAAGTACTATGATTTTTTAAAATCTTATTATAGCTCACACTTAAGACTATAAATACTATTACTATATATATATATATATATATATATATACACATACTATAATACTACTGTCCCTTTAAGAAAACATTCTGAGGCAGTGATAGGACGCGAGCCAGACGTATGTAAAATAACCTGACGCTGCAGCAACGGAAGCAGAAGAGAAGTTTAGGTTCCGATGCTCTTAGTTGTGGAAATAGACCCGACAGTGTTTACACTTCACAAATAAAACCCAGAAAATCATCTTTAGAGAAAAAACCCCATCTGTTTTTATTTGTATAAAACTCATTTGCATAGCGTTTTACAGGAGGGAGGTGGACTGACATACACAGTGACACACACACACACACGTTCACACCCTGGGTGTTCAGGAGAGGTGTCTGCCTCTAGGGAGTGCTGCTTCACACACACGTAGATACTACAGTAACAGAACAGCAGTGTAGAAGAGAACTGAAGACAGTAAAACAGTTTAGACTGAAAACGTCCTGGACACACACAGAGAGAGGAGATGGCAGGACAAGGACAGATCACAGCAGTCAGTCGGTCTACTGGACTAACAGGATAACCACTGCTCTAGGTTCAGCCTCCTCTCCCTACATCCCCCAACAGTAACCATCAGTGGAACCAATACCAAACTGACCTGAGATCAGTGTTACTAACAGAGTACAGATCAGATGAGAACCAGCATTAAGACAAGAACGTTCCATAAACAAAACGGTTCTTTCAAGAACTAAGACATAAGACATTTCAATGTTTCAACATTGCCAATACAATCAATTTGTTTAAAAAAAAAAGAACAGTCCTGAAGAGAGACGACAAAATTCACAGTATGTAGAATCAGCTGATGTTTAACTTGACACAGAGAGGAGGGGGATGATCTCAGCCAATGTTTACATGTTCTTATTTTATTTAACTAGGCAAGTCAGTTAAGAACAAGTTCTTATTTACAATGACGGCCTAACCCGGCCAAACCCGGGCGACGCTGGGCCAATTGTGCGCCGCCCTACGGGACTCCCGATCACGGCCGGTTGTGATACAGCCTGGGATCAAACCAGGGTTTGTAGTGACACCTCTGGCACTGAGATGCAGTGCCTCAGACCGCTGCGCCACTCGGCAGACCTAAAAATGTTTAACTTGAGGAGGGGGATGTGAGTAAAGGGAGAACACTGGGCCGGATGTTTGTGGCTAGAGCAGGGATGGGGTGAGGCTGTTGATGTTCTCCCAGAGGAGGAGGCTCTGATCTGGGTGTCAACCATCACAACCCCTGCCTGATACTCTGGATGATCTGGAAGATGGCTGAGAGAGAGAGAGAGAGAGAGAGAGAGAGAGAGAGAGAGAGAGAGAGAGAGAGAGAGATACAAATCAGAGTCCTGAACTTAGCCCAAAGGGGTTAAATAGTTGACGCAAAACATGTCAGCTTTTTCATTTTTTATTCATTTGTAAACATTGAAAGAAAAAAAACAATTCCACTTTGACATTATGGGATATATATATTTATAATATATATTATAGGCCAGTGAAAAAACCTAACCTTACATCCATTTTAAAATTCAGGCTGTAACAACAAGATATGGGGAAATCCAAGGGTTGTGAATATGAAGACACATAGATATTAAACACACTTTAATAATGTTTACATACCTTTCACCCACTATATAGGTATACACAGTATTCATGGTCCAGAACTACTGCTGTCCACTTCATAGGAGTCAAAGGTTTTCAACATCTACTCAGCTAAAGAGTTTTTTCTTTATTTTGACTATTTTCTACACTGTAGAATAATAGTGAAGACATCAAAACTATGAAATAACACATATGGAATCATGTAGTAGCCATAAAAAGTGTTAAATCAAAATATATTGTATATTATTCTACAATGTAGAAAATAGTAAAAAGAAAGAAAAACCCATGAATGAGTAGGTGTTGTCAAATGTTTGACCTGTAGTCATAGTTCATCCGGCACCTTCGGAAAGTATTCAGACCCCTTGACCTTTTTCACATTTTGTTACATTACAACCTTATTATTCTAAAATAGATTTTTTTTTTTTTCCTCAAAATCTACAGACAATACTTCATAATGACATCACAGTACCCCATAAAAAACCAAGCCATGAGATTGAATGAATTGTCTGTAGAGCTCCGAGACAGGATTGTGTCGACGCACAGATCTGGGGAAGGGTCACCAAGAACACAGTGGCCTCCATCATGCTTAAATGGAAGAAGTTTGGAACCACCAAGACTTTTCCTAGAACTGGCCACCCGGCCAAACTGAGCAATAGGGGGAGAAAGGCCTTGGTCAGGGAGGTGACCAAGAACCTGATGGTCACTCTGAATGAGCTCCTGAGTTCCTCTGTGGAGATGGGAGAACCTTCCAGAAAGACAACCATCTCTGCAGCACTCCACCAACCAGGCCTTGATGGTAGAGTGGCCAGACGGAAGCGACTCCTCAGTAAAAGGCACATGACAGCCCGCTTGGAGTTTGCCAAAAGGCACCTAAAGACTCTCAGACCATGAGAAAAAGATTCTCTGGTCTAATGAAACCAAGATGTAACTTTTTGGCCTGAATGCCAAGCGGCACGTCTGGAGGAAACCTGGCACCATCCCTACGGTGAAGCATGGTGGTGGCAGCATCATGCTGTGGGGATGTTTTTCAGCGGCAGGGACTGGGAGACTAGTCAGGATTGAACGAAAGATGAACAGAGAAAAGTACAGAGAGATCCTTGATCAGGACCTCAGACTGGGGTGAAGGTTCACCTTCCAACAGGACAACGATCCCAAGCACACAGCCAAGACAACGCAGGAGTGGCTTCCGGACAAGTCTCTGAATGTCCCTCAGTGACCCAGCCAAATCCCACACTTGAATCCGATCAACCATCTCTGAAGAGACCTGAAAAACTGTGCAGCGACGCTCCCCATCCAACCTGACAGAGCTTGAGAGGATCTGCAGAGAAGAATGGGAGAATCTCCCCAAATACAGGTGTGCCAAGCTTGTAGCGTCATACCCAAGAAGACTCATGGCTGTAATCGCAGTCAAAGGTGCTTCAACAAAGTACTGAGTTAAAGGTCTGAATACTTATGTAAATGTGATATTTCAGTTTATTTTTAATACATTTGCAATGTCATTTACCAAAACAATTGAATCCATTTTAGAATAAGGCTGTAACGTAACAAAATGTGGAAAAACAGCTAGAACACGGATACATTTTGGACTCTGATACACACTTTATACACACATACCATACATATACAGTTGAAGTCGGAAGTTTACATACACTTGGAGTCATTAAAACTTGTTTTTCAACCTCTCCACAAATTACTTGTTAACAAACTATAGTTTTGGCAAGTTGGTTAGGACATCTACTCTGCATGACACAAGTCATTTTTCCAACAATTGTTTACAGACAGATTATTTCACTTATAATTCACTGTATCACAATTCCAGTGGGTCAGAAGTTTACATACACTAAGTTGACTGTGCCTTTAAACAGCTTGGAGAATTCCAGAAAATGATGTCATGGCTTTAGAAGTCAATTGGAGGTGTAGCTGTGGATGTATTTCAAGGCCTACCTTCAAACTCAGTGCCTCTTTTGCTTGACATCATGGGAAAATCAAAAGAAATCAGTCAAGACCTCAGAAAAAAAAAATTGTAGACCTCCACAAGTCTGGTTCATCCTTGGCAGCAATTTCCAAACGCCTGAAGGTACCACGTCCATCTGTATAAACAATAGTACGCAAGTATAAACACCATGGGACCACGCAGCCGTCATACCGCTCAGGAAGGAGATGCGTTCTGTCTCCTAGAGATGAACGTACTTTGGTGCGAAAAGTACAAATCAATCCCAGAACAGCAAAGGACCTTGTGAAGACGCTGGAGGAAACAGATACAAAAGTAGCTATATCCACAGTAAAACGAGTCCTATATCGACATAACCTGAAAGGCCGCTCAGCAAGGAAGAAGCCACTGCTCCAAAACCGACATAAAAAAGCCAGACTACGGTTTGCAACTGCACATGGGGACAAAGATCGTACGTTTTGGAGAAATGTCCTCTGGTCTGATGAAACAAAAATAGAACTGTTTGGCCATAATGACCATCGTTATGTTTGGAGGAAAAAGGGGGATGCTTGCAAGCCGAAGAACACCATCCCAACCGTGAAGCACGGGGGTGGCAGCATCATGTTGTGGGGGTGCTTTGCTGCAGGAGGGACTGGTGCACTTCACAAAATAGATGGCATCATGAGGAAGGAAAATGATGTGGATACGTTGAAGCAACATCTCAAGACAGTCAGGAAGTTAAAGCTTGGTCGCAAATGGGTCTTCCAAATGGACAATTGTGAAAAACGGAGTTTAAATGTATTTGGCTAAATTGTATGTAAACTTCAGACTTCAACTGTACATATATACACACACACACAGTCTCTTACCTGATCCACACACCACAAAGACGAAGAGAGCCAGTAGCCAGGGACCTACAGGAGACTTATCCTCATTCACCACCCGCTGAAACACAGGGTTAACACAGGGTTAATGCCAGAGAGAGGGGAGACAGGGTTAACAACACAGAGGACACAGGGTTAACGCCAGAGAGAGGGGAGACAGGGTTAACACAGGGTTAATGCCAGAGAGAGGGGAGACAGGGTTAACAACACACAGAGGACACAGGGTTAATGCCAGAGAGAGGGGAGACAGGGTTAACAACACAGAGAACACAGGGTTAACGCCAGAGAGAGGGGAGACAGGGTTAACAACACAGAGAACACAGGGTTAATGCCAGAGAGAGGGGAGACAGGGTTAACAACACAGAGAACACAGGGTTAACGCCAGAGAGAGGGGAGACAGGGTTAACAACACAGAGGACACAGGGTTAACGCCAGAGAGAGGGGAGACAGGGTTAACACAGGGTTAATGCCAGAGAGAGGGGAGACAGGGTTAACAACACACAGAGGACACAGGGTTAATGCCAGAGAGAGGGGAGACAGGGTTAACAACACAGAGAACACAGGGTTAACGCCAGAGAGAGGGGAGACAGGGTTAACAACACAGAGAACACAGGGTTAATGCCAGAGAGAGGGAGACAGGGTTAACAACACAGAGAACACAGGGTTAACGCCAGAGAGAGGGGAGACAGGGTTAACAACACAGAGGACACAGGGTTAACGCCAGAGAGAGGGGAGACAGGGTTAACACAGGGTTAATGCCAGAGAGAGGGGAGACAGGGTTAACACAGGGTTAACGCCAGAGAGAGGGGAGACAGGGTTAACAACACAGAGGACACAGGGTTAAATTCTTGTAACAAACATTGCATTGGCAGTTTTTCTAGTAAATGTTTATTTTTACTCTGTAAATTGTTCAAAGAAGTCATCGTGCATAGAGTTGGATGGTTTATTAAACTAAAATGTTTGTTTAAAATGCCAAAAAGTGACAGCTGAGTCTCAGCGTAATTCCAATGCCGTGGAATTGCCTTTCTTCCAACAAAAGCCCCGGGGGAGGTCGGGTAACGGACGGGGTTAGTTTTACTGGGGGGAGGTCGGGTAACGGACAGGGTTAGTTTTACCGTGGAGAGGTCGGGTAACGGACGGGGTTAGTTTTACCGTGGAGAGGTCGGGTAACGGACGGGGTTAGTTTTACTGGGGAGAGGTCGGGTAACGGACAGGGTTAGTTTTACCGGGGAGAGGTCGGGTAACGGACGGGGTTAGTTTCACTGGGGAGAGGTCGGGTAACGGACGGGGTTAGTTTTACCGGGGGGAGGTCGGGTAACGGACGGAGTTAGTTTCACTGGGGGGAGGTCGGGTAACGGACGGGGTTAGTTTTACTGGGGAGGTCGGGTAACGGACGGGGTTAGTTTTACTGGGGGGAGGTCGGGTAACGGACGGGGTTAGTTTTACTGGGGGAGCACCAAACATCACATCTGTACTTTTAGTCCTGTCTGTTTCTCAACACGCTCCTCTGATAATACTAATCCTGTTCTAGTCGACATCCCTGTGTTTTGAGAGAAATGTCTTAGTGACCGGTGCTTCTCGCAGTTTGAGCAAGAAAACAGCTGATTTGATACATTGAACGAAGTGCTGAGCATAAAGTTACGTATGAATCCAGGCTGTATCACAACCGGCCGTGATCGGGAGTCCCATAGGGCGGCGCACAATTGTCCCAGCGTCGTCCGCGTTTGGACAGGGTAGGCCGTCATTGTAAATAAGAATTTGTTATTAACTGACTTGCCTAGTTAAATAAAAGTTAAATAAAAGTACACTAATGGCCTACATATGTATCAACTTCCACAGTGAATGCTTTTATTCATGTTTTTCTGTAGTGTGAATTGAATATTGCCAAGTAATACTAGTCCCATGAGAATAGGGCCTAAGGGAGGTAAGACAACCACATACCAGTCATGGAAACTGGTAGAAAGGTATCAGCTGTGGTCACACAGGACATGGTTTACACAGTCACACACACAGGACATGGTTTACACAGTCACACACACAGGACATGGTTTACACAGTCACACACACAGGACATGGTTTACACAGTCACACAGGACATGGTTTACACAGTCACACACACAGGACATGGTTTACACAGTCACACACACAGGACATGGTTTACACAGTCACACACACAGGACATGGTTTACACAGTCACACACACAGGACATGGTTTACACAGTCACACACACAGGACATGGTTTACACAGTCACACACACAGGACATGGTTTACACAGTCACACACACAGGACATGGTTTACACAGTCACACACACAGGACATGGTTTACACAGTCACACACACAGGACATGGTTTACACAGTCACACACACAGGACATGGTTTACACAGTCACACACACAGGACATGGTTTACACAGTCACACACACAGGACATGGTTTACACAGTCACACACACAGGACATGGTTTACACAGTCACACACACAGGACATGGTTTACACAGTCACACACACAGGACATGGTTTACACAGTCACACACACAGGACATGGTTTACACAGTCACACACACAGGACATGGTTTACACAGTCACACACACAGGACATGGTTTACACAGTCACACACACAGGACATGGTTTACACAGTCACACACACAGGACATGGTTTACACAGTCACACACACAGGACATGGTTTACACAGTCACACACACAGGACATGGTTTACAGTCACACACACAGGACATGGTTTACACGGTCACACACACAGGACATGGTTTACACAGTCACACACACAGGACATGGTTTACACAGTCACACACACAGGACATGGTTTACACAGTCACACAGGACATGGTTTACACAGTCACACACACAGGACATGGTTTACACAGTCACACACACAGGACATGGTTTACACAGTCACACACACAGGACATGGTTTACACAGTCACACAGGACATGGTTTACACAGTCACACACACAGGACATGGTTTACACAGTCACACACACAGGACATGGTTTACACAGTCACACACACAGGACATGGTTTACACAGTCACACAGGACATGGTTTACACAGTCACACACACAGGACATGGTTTACACAGTCACACACACAGGACATGGTTTACACAGTCACACACACAGGACATGGTTTACACAGTCACACACACAGGACATGGTTTACACAGTCACACACACAGGACATGGTTTACACAGTCACACACACAGGACATGGTTTACACAGTCACACAGGACATGGTTTACACAGTCACACAGGACATGGTTTACACAGTCACACACACAGGACATGGTTTACAGTCACACAGGTGTTTATCAGAGTGATGGAGCACAGGAAACACTCTTCACGGTATTTCCCTGGCGTACTGGACTGAGCCTAATGAGAATGCTTCTTATGGGTACAGTGTCATGAAAACGCATCCTTTCTGATTATTTTTTAAACTGAATGTTCAGATCAGGTCTTCAAACAATATCTAATTTTAGGTTAAGGGAACCTGAGTTCACAAATAACACACAACAAAATGGATACTTGTTTTATTTAATGAACAAAGTTAACAAACACCCAACGCCCCTGTGTGGAAAAGTAATTGTCCCCCTTAAACAAAATAACTGGTTGTGCCACATTTAGCTGCAATGAGTCCAACCAAATGAGTCCACAGCAGTTCTGCATGGAAGAGTGGGCCAGAATTCCTCCACAGAGATGTGAGAGACCGATCCAACTACAGGAAGCGTCCTGTAGTTGGATCGGTCTCTCACATCTCTGTGGAGGAATTCTGGCCCACTCTTCCATGCAGAACTGCTGTAACTCAGAACCATTTGTGGGTTTTCAAGGATGAACTGCTGGTTTCAAGTCCTGCTACAACATCCATACTGGGATTAGGTCTGGACTCGGACCAGGCCGTTCCAAAACGTCAAATGTGTTGCTTTTTAACCATTTTCATGTCGACTGTGTGTTCTGGATCACCGTCTTTCTGCAGGACCCGCCTGCGCTGTAGTTCTTTATGAGTTTTCATTTAGAAAACGAACTAACTATCTCTCCGCAGAAGCCACGGTTACAGCGATGGTATAAACAGCTTGATTGCCGTAGCAACATCAGGGAAACTGGGCAGAAGAGAGTGGTACTTTAAATAAAGTAGTTCTGCAACATCTTTAATTGCCAGCCTCAACATATACAGAAAGAGACCCTGTATATCATCAGTCCCTTATCTCTGGTATAAGCTGGCATGCATCAACAGTCCCTTATCTCTGGTATCAGCTGGCATGCATCAACAGTCCCTTATCTCTGGTATCAGCTGGCATGCATCAACAGTCCCTTATCTCTGGTATAAGCTGGCATGCATCAACAGTCCCTTATCTCTGGTATAAGCTGGCACGCATCAACAGTCCCTTATCTCTGGTATAAGCTGGCACGCATCAACAGTCCCTTATCTCTGGTATAAGCTGGCACGCATCAACAGTCCCTTATCTCTGGTATAAGCTGGCATGCATCAACAGTCCCTTATCTCTGGTATAAGCTGGCATGCATCAACAGTCCCTTATCTCTGGTATAAGCTGGCATGCATCAACAGTCCCTTATCTCTGGTATCAGCTGGCATGCATCAACAGTCCCTTATCTCTGGTATAAACTGGCACGCATCAACAGTCCCTTATCTCTGGTATAAGCTGGCACGCATCAACAGTCCCTTATCTCTGGTATCAGCTGGCATGCATCAACAGTCCCTTATCTCTGGTATAAGCTGGCACGCATCAACAGTCCCTTATCTCTGGTATAAGCTGGCACGCATCAACAGTCCCTTATCTCTGGTATAAGCTGGCACGCATCAACAGTCCCTTATCTCTGGTATAAGCTGGCACGCATCTACAGTCCCTTATCTCTGGTATAAGCTGGCATGCATCAACAGTCCCTTATCTCTGGTATAAGCTGGCATGCATCAACAGTCCCTTATCTCTGGTATAAGCTGGCACGCATCAACAGTCCCTTATCTCTGGTATCAGCTGGCACGCATCATTCAAGACAACGTTTAAATTGTGTGCAGCGCAATGGACATACAATGCATTGGGAAAGTATTCAGACCCCTTGACTTCTTCCACATTTTGTTACGTTACAGCCTTAATCTAAAATGGATTAAATCGTTTTGTTCTCAATCTACACACAATACCCCATAATGACAAAGCAAAAACAGGTAATTTTTTAAAACAAATTAATTAAAAATAAAAACTGAAATAACACATTTACATAAGTATTCAGACCCTTTACTCAGTACTTTGTTGAAGCACCTTTGGCAGCGATTACAGACTCAAGTCTTCTTGGGTATGACACTACAAGCTTGGCACACCTGTATTTGGGGAGTTTCTCCCATTCTTCTCTGCAGATCCTCTCAAGCTCTGTCAGGTTGGATGGGGAGCGTCGCTGCACAGCTATTTTCAGATCTCTCCAGAGATGTTCGATCGGGTTCAAGTCTGGACTCTGGCTGGGCCACTCAAGGACATTCAGAGACTTGTCCCGAAGCCACTCCTGCGTTGTCTTGGTTGTGTGCTTAGGGTCGTTGTCCTGCTGGAAGGTGAACCTTCGCCTCAGTTGCTTTGTCATTGTGTAGATTGATGAGGGGAAAAAATGTATTTAATCAATTTTAGAATAAGGTTGTAACGTAAACAAAACGTGGGAAAAGTCAAGGGGTCTGAATACTTTCCGAAACCACTGTATAATGCGTCAGGAAAGACTGCCTGGGTTGGCAATACTCCGTGTAGAAAACAACCTGGGCCTACAGGCTGTGCTGAACTTATTTTCACACAAAGGAGGACTTCAGGAGACCAGGGGAGTATCAATTTGGATTTCATTTACTGTCAATGTGGCCGATCATCTGTGTAGGCTATTAGCCAGGAAAAGCGGGCAGGGGCTTAATTTATCCTCAAGTCGACTACTTTTTTCTCCTCATTGTTAGGCTACTTGATGTGTAATATTTATTTTTAAACAGGTTATAAATAGCTAAATCACAGTATATAGCTATAAATAGCACAGTGCATAATGAATCAATCCCTAGTAAGCTAGTGTTGCGGGTGGGTATTATTTGGCAGTACTACACTGGTTTGATGCACAACAGCTTTCTATCTAAGATGGGAGAGTGTGAGAACAGCTCATGCCATGCAGGTACAGAGTAACTGCGTTATGCCAGTAGGCACTTCGATACCATTACTTTTTTTGTAGCAGGTTAGGAGACTGAGGTTAAGGTAAGGAAAAAAACGCTCTCCGAACCTGCTACAAAAATCACTGTATCGAAGTGCAGTGATCTGCTCTAGGCCAACCACATCCCTAGAAGGGAACACCCACCCCTCTGTTCTGCTCTAGCTAGCCAACCACATCCCTAGAAGGGAACACCCACCCCTCTGTTCTGCTCTAGGCCAACCACATCCCTAGAAGGGAACACCCACCCCTCTGTTCTGCTCTAGCTAGCCAACCACATCCCTAGAAGGGAACACCCACCCCTCTGTTCTGCTCTAGCTAGCCAACCACATCCCTAGAAGGGAACACCCACCCCTCTGTTCTGCTCTAGCTAGCCAACCACATCCCTAGAAGGGAACACCCACCCCTCTGTTCTGCTCTAGCTAGCCAACCACATCCCTAGAAGGGAACACCCACCCCTCTGTTCTGCTCTAGCTAGCCAACCACATCCCTAGAAGGGAACACCCACCCTCTGTTCTGCCTCCCAGGTAGCCAACCACATCCCTAGAAGGGAACACCCACCCTCTGTTCTGCTCTAGGTAGCCAACCACATCCCTAGAAGGGAACACCCACCCCTCTGTTCTGCTCTAGGTAGCCAACCACATCCCTAGAAGGGAACACCCACCCTCTGTTCTGCTCTAGCTAGCCAACCACATCCCTAGAAGGGAACACCCACCCCTCTGTTCTGCTCTAGCTAGCCAACCACATCCCTAGAAGGGATCACCCACCCCTCTGTTCTGCTCTAGGTAGGGTTGTGGTGGTAATAACATTTGCTCTAATGACCACTGACTAGTCAAAACATCTAGAGTCAATTTGAATGGGAAATAAGATACGTGTTGGGTAATGTAGCACAACAATGTTAATATGAACCAGAAGGTGATAGATATGGTGTCCCCAAAGCTGCAGTCTAAGCACCTTATTTTACCCCCAGCTACTTTCCCTCTGGGAAATCCCCGTCGAAACCCAATCCAGTTTGATTGCCTGCCACCCCCCCCCCCCCGGGTTTAACTGGTGGGAGCGAGTGGACAACTTGGGTCACTTGCGGGGTTGATATGATCCATAATTAAATGCAAACTGTTAGTGACATGTCAACCTCTGGTGACCGCCACGTGTCACATGTAATTAAACAGGGCTGCATTTTCAGCATGGCAGAAAAACACTATGAAGCTACCCTGCTAAATATATATATATATAGAGAGAGAGAGACAATGATTTTAGCGTTGGCAAATGGACCTAGTCTCGTAGTGAGGAGCCTATTAAACGTAACGTTAGCTAGATTCATAAAAACATTTGGGGGGGTGTTAGAAGATCCCCTAGGGGTCATGATAGGGCTGTACTAAATGTTAGAAGATCACCTAGGGGTCATGATAAGGCTGTACTAAATGTTTGATGTATGATAATAACTGATTATGCTTATGTTATATTAATAGAAGGGGAGGGGTTATAAGACCCCTCCCTCCTTACATTTATAGGTTCCTAGACTACAGATTAACAATATATATTAATTGTAGAGGTTTTAGTATTGTTCCACAATTGTTTTAGTTCTCTCTCTCTGCTTCTTATAATGAAGCCCTATGGGAAATGTGTGACTGAGACATAGCTTTGCAGGGGAGTGGGGAGATAAGAGACTATTCAAGACATTCCACAACAAATCAACTTTGGGGAGTGGACATTTATTGCCTAGCGTTTAGATAACACCGAACTATATGTTTGTGCAGCTGTGGATGCATGGGCTTGGTCTGATAAGTAGAGAGTAATAAACGAACGCAGTGACATCACAGAGGGTTGGCTACAAGCATGATAAAAGCAACTTAGACTTTCCCTAAAGTGCAGAACTTACTCGGAAACATGCGTGCTATGTTCCTGTTTGTCAACTTCTGTCTGCAATTGCATTAATAAAGGTTTTTGAATGATTTAATTAAAGATATTGTCATAATGCTAATTTCACCAATGAGCCAATGATTGATAAGGACACAAGGAACGAACCCTAACAGGGGGGATTTCTGAAATGTATTGGAATAAATGACCAAACTATGAAAAATATCTAGCCAGCAATGGGTAACTGTAGCTATCTACCTGACAGTAGTACTGGCTAGATACGTTATCTTACTAGGTACATTAATACTGTAGCTATCTACCTGACAGTAGTACTGGCTAGATACGTGCTTACTTGTTAACGTGTCAGCAACCCAAAACATGTCTTAACTAAGATTTGTTTTTATTCCTGATTATGATTAATGTAACTAACTACAGCATTGTACACTGTAAATGGTGAACTATCAAGTTTGATTCTCAAGGTAGAAAACTTGTATCTGGCTTCAGCTTGTTATACCACAACGAGCTTCCAGTTGTTTGAATGGCCGGCGGATGGAATAGCCAACTGATGGAATGGCTGGCTGATGGAATAGCCGGCTAATGGAATGGCTGGCTGATGGAATGGCCGGATGATGGAATAGCCAGCTAACGGAATGGCCGGCTGCTGGAATAGCCAACTAATGGAATGGCGGGCTGATGGAACAGCCGGCTAATGGAATGGCCGGCTGATGGAACAGCCGGCTAATGTAATGGCCGGCTGATGGAACAGCCGGCTAATGGAATGGCCGGCTGATGGAACAGCCAGCTAATGGAATGGCCGGCTGATGGAACAGCCAGCGAATGGAATGGCCGGCTGATGGAATAGCCGGCTAATGGAATGGCCGGCTGATGGAATAGCCGGCTAATGGAATGGCCGGCCGATGGAATAGCCGGCTAATGGAATGGCCGGCTGATGGAACAGCCGGCTAATGGAATGTCCGGCTGATGGAACAGCCGGCTAATGGAATGGCCGGCTGATGGAACAGCCAACTAATGGAATGGCCGGCTGATGGAATAGCCGGCTAATGGAATGGCCGGCTGATGGAATAGCCGGCTAATGGAATGGCCGGCTGATGGAACAGCCAGCTAATGGAATGGCCGGCTGATGGAATAGCCAGCTAATGGAATGGCCGGCTGATGGAACAGCCAGCTAATGGAATGGCCGGCTGATGGAACAGCCAGCTAATGGAATGGCCGGCTGATGGAATAGCCAACTAGTTAACCGGTAACGTTAGCTAATCATAACATAGGGAGCTAGATCTGCACTATCGACTGTGTATGTAGGCTAGTAGCTATCGGTGTGTGTTTAGGTGATAACCAACCAACCAACTAATGTTAGTTAGTCAGTCAGTCAGTTAGTCAGTTAGTTAGTTAGTCAGTCAGTCAGTCAGTTAGTTAGTTAGTTAGTTAGTTAGTTCTGCTCTCACCGCGGTCTTCTGGACGTGTCCTCGCTGCGTTATGGTCTTGCTGTGTTTCTCGTTAGCCACTTTCATCCGCTGGACCGCCGACATGTCGACAAACCGGTGTGTCACGATACACTAACTCAACCACCGGTGTATTATCACTTACAGATAAGCACTATGAGGGAGAGGCTGTTTATTGATTAGATAGATGAATAGGAATAGCCGGTAACTGTTGTAGCGTCTGAGGCTAATGGTAGTTAGCTTAGCTGTTAGCCGGCTGGCTACCGGAAGTAGATGCTTCTACCCTCGTCACGTGTCGAGGGTCTAGTGGGGGTTTATTCTATCTACCCCATACTAGACAAAGGAGAGGGTCTAGTGGGGGTTTATTCTATCTACCCCATACTAGACAAAGGAGAGGGTCTAGTGGGGGTTTATTCTATCTACCCCATACTAGACAAAGGAGAGGGTCTAGTGGGGGTTTATTCTATCTACCCCATACTAGACAAAGGAGAGGGTCTAGTGTGAGGAGCCCTGATACAATAGTAACAGTAACAAAAGTACCAGTAGTAACAGTAATAATAGTAACAGTAATAATAGTAACAGTAGTAACAGTAATAATAGTAACAGTAATAATAGTAACAGTAATAATAGTAACAGTAGTAACAGTAACAGTAGTAACAGTGATAATAGTAACAGTAGTAACTGTGGTAACAGTAACAATAGTAACAGTAGTAATAGTAGTAACAGTAATAATAGTAACAGTAATAATAGTAACAGTAGTAACAGTAACAATAGTAACAGTGATAATAGTAACAGTAGTAACTGTGGTAACAGTAACAATAGTAACAGTAGTAACAGTAACAATAGTAACAGTAACAATAGTAACAGTAATAATAGTAACAGTAGTAACAATAGTAACAGTAGTAACAGTAATAATAGTAACAGTAGTAACAGTAGTAACAGTAACAATAGTAACAGTAGTAAAAGTAACAATAGTAACAGTGATAATAGTAACAGTAGTAAAAGTAACAATAGTAACAATAGTAACAGTAACAATAGTAACAGTAACAATATTAACAGTGATAATAGTAACAGTAGTAAAAGTAACAATAGTAACAGTAGTAACAGTGATAATAGTAACAGTAGTAACAGTAGTAGTAGTAACAGTAACAACAGTAACAGTAACAATAGTAACAGTAGTAACAGTAATAATAGTAACAGTAGTAACAGTAACAATAGTAACAGTAACAATAGTAACAGTAGTAACAGTAATAATAGTAACAGTAGTAACAGTAACAATAGTAACAGTAACAATAGTAACAGTAATAATAGTAACAGTAACAGTAACAATAGTAACAGTAGTAATAGTAGTAACAGTAATAATAGTAACAGTAGTAACAGTAATAATAGTAACAGTAGTAACAGTAACAGTAGTAACAGTAACAATAGTAACAGTAGTAACAGTAACAGTCGTAACAGTAACAATAGTCACAGTAGTAACAGTAGTAACAGTAACAATAGTAACAGTAATAATAGTAACAGTAGTAACAGTAACAGTAACAATAGTAACAGTAACAATAGTAACAGTAGTAACAGTAACAATAGTAACAGTAGTAACAGTAATAATAGTAACAGTAGTAACAGTAACAATAGTAACAGTAACAGTAGTAACAGTAACAATAGTAACAGTAGTAGCAGTAACAATAGTAACAGTAATAATAGTAACAATAGTAACAGTAGTAACAGTAATACTAGTAACAGTAGTAACAGTAATAATAGTAACAGTAGTAACAGTAACAGTAGTAACAATAGTAACAGTAGTAACAGTAACAATAGTAGCAGTAACAATAGTAACAGTAGTAACAGTAGTAACAGTAACAATAGTAACAGTAACAATAGTAACAGTAATAACAGTAGTAACAGTAACAATAGTAACAGTAGTAACAGTAGTAACAGTAGTAACAGTAACAGTAATAATAGTAACAGTAGTAACAGTAACAATAGTAACAGTAACAGTAGTAACAGTAACAATAGTAACAGTAGTAGCAGTAACAATAGTAACAGTAATAATAGTAACAGTAGTAACAGTAATAATAGTAACAGTAACAATAGTAACAGTAGTAACAGTAACAGTAATAATAGTAACAGTAATAATAGTAACAGTAGTAACAGTAACAGTAACAATAGTAACAGTAACAATAGTAACAGTAGTAACAGTAACAATAGTAACAGTAACAATAGTAACAGTAGTAACAGTAACAGTAATAATAGTAACAGTAGTAACAGTAACAATAGTAACAGTAACAGTAGTAACAGTAACAATAGTAACAGTAGTAGCAGTAACAATAGTAACAGTAATAATAGTAACAGTAGTAACAGTAATAATAGTAACAGTAACAATAGTAACAGTAGTAACAGTAACAGTAATAATAGTAACAGTAGTAACAGTAACAATAGTAACAGTAACAATAGTATACAGGCAGGTAGCCTAGTGGTTAGAGCGTTGGACTTGTAACCAGGGTTGCAAGTTGAATCCCGAGCTGACAAGGAAAAAAAATCTGTCGTTCTGCCCCTGAACAAGGCAGTTAACCCACTGTTCCCGGGCGCCAGAAGACGTGAAGTCGATTAAGGCAGCCCCCGACCTCTCTGATTCAGAGGGGTTGGGTTAAATGCGGAAGACACATTTCGGTTGAAGGCATTCGGTTGTACAACTGACTAATAATGGTGACTTTTTGACTTTGACTTTGACTAATAGTAACAATAGTAACAGTAGTAACAGTAATACTAGTAACAGTAATAATAGTAACAGTAGTAACAGTAACAGTAGTAACAGTAACAATAGTAACAGTAGTAACAGTAGTAACAGTAACAGTCGTAACAGTAACAATAGTAGCAGTAACAATAGTAACAGTAGTAACAGTAACAATAGTAACAGTAACAATAGTAACAGTAACAATAGTAACAGTAGTAACCGTAATGATAGTAACAATAGTAACAGTAGTAACCGTAATGATAGTAACAATAGTAACAGTAACAATAGTAACAGTAATGATAGTAACTGTAACAATAGTAACAGTAATGATAGTAACAATAGTAACAGTAACAATAGTAACAGTAACAGTAGTAACAGTAACAATAGTAACAGTAGTAGCAGTAACAATAGTAACAGTAATAATAGTAACAATAGTAACAGTAGTAACAGTAATACTAGTAAAAGTAGTAACAGTAATAATAGTAACAGTAGTAACAGTAACAATAGTAACAGTAGTAACAATAGTAACAGTAGTAACAGTAACAATAGTAACAGTAGTAACAGTAATAATAGTAACAGTAGTAACAGTAACAATAGTAACAGTAACAGTAGTAACAGTAACAATAGTAACAGTAGTAGCAGTAACAATAGTAACAGTAATAATAGTAACAATAGTAACAGTAGTAACAGTAATACTAGTAACAGTAGTAACAGTAATAATAGTAACAGTAGTAACAGTAACAGTAGTAACAGTAGTAACAATAGTAACAGTAGTAACAGTAACAATAGTAGCAGTAACAATAGTAACAGTAGTAACAGTAGTAACAGTAACAATAGTAACAGTAACAATAGTAACAGTAATAACAGTAGTAACAGTAACAATAGTAACAGTAGTAACAGTAGTAACAGTAGTAACAGTAACAGTAATAATAGTAACAGTAGTAACAGTAACAATAGTAACAGTAACAGTAGTAACAGTAACAATAGTAACAGTAGTAGCAGTAACAATAGTAACAGTAATAATAGTAACAGTAGTAACAGTAATAATAGTAACAGTAACAATAGTAACAGTAGTAACAGTAACAGTAATAATAGTAACAGTAATAATAGTAACAGTAGTAACAGTAACAGTAACAATAGTAACAGTAACAATAGTAACAGTAGTAACAGTAACAATAGTAACAGTAACAATAGTAACAGTAGTAACAGTAACAGTAATAATAGTAACAGTAGTAACAGTAACAATAGTAACAGTAACAGTAGTAACAGTAACAATAGTAACAGTAACAGTAGTAGCAGTAACAATAGTAACAGTAATAATAGTAACAGTAGTAACAGTAATAATAGTAACAGTAACAATAGTAACAGTAGTAACAGTAACAGTAATAATAGTAACAGTAGTAACAGTAACAATAGTAACAGTAACAATAGTAACAGTAGTAGCAGTAACAATAGTAACAGTAATAATAGTAACAATAGTAACAGTAGTAACAGTAATACTAGTAACAGTAATAATAGTAACAGTAGTAACAGTAACAGTAGTAACAGTAACAATAGTAACAGTAGTAACAGTAGTAACAGTAACAGTCGTAACAGTAACAATAGTAGCAGTAACAATAGTAACAGTAGTAACAGTAACAATAGTAACAGTAACAATAGTAACAGTAACAATAGTAACAGTAGTAACCGTAATGATAGTAACAGTAGTAACAGTAATAATAGTAACAGTAGTAACAGTAACAATAGTAACAGTAACAGTAGTAACAGTAACAATAGTAACAGTAGTAGCAGTAACAATAGTAACAGTAATAATAGTAACAATAGTAACAGTAGTAACAGTAATACTAGTAACAGTAGTAACAGTAATAATAGTAACAGTAGTAACAGTAACAGTAGTAACAGTAGTAACAATAGTAACAGTAGTAACAGTAACAATAGTAGCAGTAACAATAGTAACAGTAGTAACAGTAGTAACAGTAACAATAGTAACAGTAACAATAGTAACAGTAATAACAGTAGTAACAGTAACAATAGTAACAGTAGTAACAGTAGTAACAGTAGTAACAGTAACAGTAATAATAGTAACAGTAGTAACAGTAACAATAGTAACAGTAACAGTAGTAACAGTAACAATAGTAACAGTAGTAGCAGTAACAGTAGTAACAGTAACAGTAATAATAGTAACAGTAATAATAGTAACAATAGTAACAGTAGTAACAGTAGTACTAGTAACAGTAATAATAGTAACAGTAATAGTAACAGTAGTAACAGTAACAGTAGTAACAGTAACAATAGTAACAGTAGTAACAGTAGTAACAGTAACAGTCGTAACAGTAACAATAGTAGCAGTAACAATAGTAACAGTAGTAACAGTAACAATAGTAACAGTAACAATAGTAACAGTAACAATAGTAACAGTAGTAACCGTAATGATAGTAACAATAGTAACCGTAATGATAGTAACAATAGTAACAGTAACAATAGTAACAGTAATGATAGTAACTGTAACAATAGTAACAGTAATGATAGTAACAATAGTAACAGTAACAATAGTAACAGTAACAGTAGTAACAGTAACAATAGTAACAGTAGTAGCAGTAACAATAGTAACAGTAATAATAGTAACAATAGTAACAGTAGTAACAGTAATACTAGTAAAAGTAGTAACAGTAATAATAGTAACAGTAGTAACAGTAACAATAGTAACAGTAGTAACAATAGTAACAGTAGTAACAGTAACAATAGTAGCAGTAACAATAGTAACAGTAGTAACAGTAGTAACAGTAACAATAGTAACAGTAACAATAGTAACAGTAATAACAGTAACAGTAGTAACAGTAACAATAGTAACAGTAGTAACAGTAACAGTAATAATAGTAACAGTAGGTAACAGTAACAATAGTAACAGTAACAGTAGTAACAGTAACAATAGTAACAGTAGTAGCAGTAACAATAGTAACAGTAATAATAGTAACAATAGTAACAGTAGTAACAGTAATACTAGTAACAGTAGTAACAGTAATAATAGTAACAGTAGTAACAATAACAATAGTAACAGTAACAATAGTAACAGTAGTAGCAGTAAGAATAGTAACTGTAATAATAGTAACAATAGTAACAGTAGTAACAGTAATACTAGTAACAGTAGTAACAGTAATAATAGTAACAGTAGTAACAGTAACAGTAGTAACAGTAACAATAGTAACAGTAGTAACAATAGTAACAGTAGTAACAGTAACAGTCGTAACAGTAACAATAGTAGCAGTAACAATAGTAACAGTAGTAACAGTAACAATAGTAACAGTAACAATAGTAACAGTAACAATAGTAACAGTAGTAACCGTAATGATAGTAACAATAGTAACAGTAGTAACCGTAATGATAGTAACAATAGTAACAGTAACAATAGTAACAGTAATGATAGTAACTGTAACAATAGTAACAGTAATGATAGTAACAATAGTAACAGTAACAATAGTAACAGTAACAGTAGTAACAGTAACAATAGTAACAGTAACAATAGTAACAGTAGTAACAGTAACAGTAGTAACAGTGATAATAGTAACAGTAGTAACTGTGGTAACAGTAACAATAGTAACAGTAGTAATAGTAGTAACAGTAATAATAGTAACAGTAATAATAGTAACAATAGTAACAGTAACAATAGTAACAGTGATAATAGTAACAGTAGTAACTGTGGTAACAGTAACAATAGTAACAGTAGTAACAGTAACAATAGTAACAGTAACAATAGTAACAGTAATAATAGTAACAGTAGTAACAATAGTAACAGTAGTAACAGTAATAATAGTAACAGTAGTAACAGTAGTAACAGTAACAATAGTAACAGTAGTAAAAGTAACAATAGTAACAGTGATAATAGTAACAGTAGTAAAAGTAACAATAGTAACAATAGTAACAGTAACAATAGTAACAGTAACAATATTAACAGTGATAATAGTAACAGTAGTAAAAGTAACAATAGTAACAGTAGTAACAGTGATAATAGTAACAGTAGTAACAGTAGTAGTAGTAACAGTAACAATAGTAACAGTAACAATAGTAACAGTAGTAACAGTAATAATAGTAACAGTAGTAACAGTAACAATAGTAACAGTAACAATAGTAACAGTAGTAACAGTAATAATAGTAACAGTAGTAACAGTAACAATAGTAACAGTAACAATAGTAACAGTAATAATAGTAACAGTAACAGTAACAATAGTAACAGTAGTAATAGTAGTAACAGTAATAATAGTAACAGTAGTAACAGTAATAATAGTAACAGTAGTAACAGTAACAGTAGTAACAGTAACAATAGTAACAGTAGTAACAGTAACAGTCGTAACAGTAACAATAGTCACAGTAGTAACAGTAGTAACAGTAACAATAGTAACAGTAATAATAGTAACAGTAGTAACAGTAACAGTAACAATAGTAACAGTAACAATAGTAACAGTAGTAACAGTAACAATAGTAACAGTAGTAACAGTAATAATAGTAACAGTAGTAACAGTAACAATAGTAACAGTAACAGTAACAGTAGTAACAGTAACAATAGTAACAGTAGTAGCAGTAACAATAGTAACAGTAATAATAGTAACAATAGTAACAGTAGTAACAGTAATACTAGTAACAGTAGTAACAGTAATAATAGTAACAGTAGTAACAGTAACGGTAGTAACAGTAGTAACAATAGTAACAGTAGTAACAGTAACAATAGTAGCAGTAACAATAGTAACAGTAGTAACAGTAGTAACAGTAACAATAGTAACAGTAACAATAGTAACAGTAATAACAGTAGTAACAGTAACAATAGTAACAGTAGTAACAGTAGTAACAGTAGTAACAGTAGTAACAGTAACAGTAATAATAGTAACAGTAGTAACAGTAACAATAGTAACAGTAACAGTAGTAACAGTAACAATAGTAACAGTAGTAGCAGTAACAATAGTAACAGTAATAATAGTAACAGTAGTAACAGTAATAATAGTAACAGTAACAATAGTAACAGTAGTAACAGTAACAGTAATAATAGTAACAGTAATAATAGTAACAGTAGTAACAGTAACAGTAACAATAGTAACAGTAACAATAGTAACAGTAGTAACAGTAACAATAGTAACAGTAACAATAGTAACAGTAGTAACAGTAACAGTAATAATAGTAACAGTAGTAACAGTAACAATAGTAACAGTAACAGTAGTAACAGTAACAATAGTAACAGTAGTAGCAGTAACAATAGTAACAGTAATAACAGTAATAATAGTAACAGTAACAATAGTAACAGTAGTAACAGTAACAGTAATAATAGTAACAGTAGTAACAGTAACAATAGTAACAGTAACAATAGTAACAGTAGTAGCAGTAACAATAGTAACAGTAATAATAGTAACAATAGTAACAGTAGTAACAGTAATACTAGTAACAGTAATAATAGTAACAGTAGTAACAGTAACAGTAGTAACAGTAACAATAGTAACAGTAGTAACAGTAGTAACAGTAACAGTCGTAACAGTAACAATAGTAGCAGTAACAATAGTAACAGTAGTAACAGTAACAATAGTAACAGTAACAATAGTAACAGTAACAATAGTAACAGTAGTAACCGTAATGATAGTAACAATAGTAACAGTAGTAACCGTAATGATAGTAACAATAGTAACAGTAACAATAGTAACAGTAATGATAGTAACTGTAACAATAGTAACAGTAATGATAGTAACAATAGTAACAGTAACAATAGTAACAGTAACAGTAGTAACAGTAACAATAGTAACAGTAGTAGCAGTAACAATAGTAACAGTAATAATAGTAACAATAGTAACAGTAGTAACAGTAATACTAGTAAAAGTAGTAACAGTAATAATAGTAACAGTAGTAACAGTAACAGTAGTAACAGTAACAATAGTAACAGTAGTAACAATAGTAACAGTAGTAACAGTAACAATAGTAGCAGTAACAATAGTAACAGTAGTAACAGTAGTAACAGTAACAATAGTAACAGTAACAATAGTAACAGTAATAACAGTAACAGTAGTAACAGTAACAATAGTAACAGTAGTAACAGTAACAGTAATAATAGTAACAGTAGTAACAGTAACAATAGTAACAGTAACAGTAGTAACAGTAACAATAGTAACAGTAGTAGCAGTAACAATAGTAACAGTAATAATAGTAACAATAGTAACAGTAGTAACAGTAATACTAGTAACAGTAGTAACAGTAATAATAGTAACAGTAGTAACAATAACAATAGTAACAGTAACAATAGTAACAGTAGTAGCAGTAAGAATAGTAACTGTAATAATAGTAACAATAGTAACAGTAGTAACAGTAATACTAGTAACAGTAGTAACAGTAATAATAGTAACAGTAGTAACAGTAACAGTAGTAACAGTAACAACAGTAACAGTAGTAACAATAGTAACAGTAGTAACAGTAACAGTCGTAACAGTAACAATAGTAGCAGTAACAATAGTAACAGTAGTAACAGTAACAATAGTAACAGTAACAATAGTAACAGTAACAATAGTAACAGTAGTAACCGTAATGATAGTAACAATAGTAACAGTAGTAACCGTAATGATAGTAACAATAGTAACAGTAACAATAGTAACAGTAATGATAGTAACTGTAACAATAGTAACAGTAATGATAGTAACAATAGTAACAGTAACAATAGTAACAGTAACAGTAGTAACAGTAACAATAGTAACAGTAACAATAGTAACAGTAATAACAGTAACAGTAGTAACAGTAACAATAGTAACCGTAGTAACAGTAGTAACAGTAACAATAGTAACAGTAATAATAGTAACAGTAGTAACAGTAACAGTAACAATAGTAACAGTAACAATAGTAACAGTAGTAACAGTAACAATAGTAGCAGTAACAATAGTAACAGTAGTAACAGTAACAATGGTAACAGTAGTAACAGTAACAATAGTAACAGTAACAATAGTAACAGTAGTAACAGTAACAATAGTAACAGTAACAATAGTAACAGTAGTAACCGTAATGATAGTAACTGTAACAATAGTAACAGTAATGATAGTAACAGTAGTAACAGTAACAATAGTAACAGTAACAATAGTAACAGTAATAACAGTAACAGTAGTAGCAGTAACAATAGTAACAGTAGTAACAGTAACAATAGTAACAGTAACAATAGTAACAGTAATAACAGTAACAGTAGTAACAGTAACAATAGTAACAGTAACAGTAGTAACAGTAATAACAGTAACAGTAGTAACAGTAACAGTAGTAACAGTAATAATAGTACCAGTAGTAACAGTAACAGTAGTAACAGTAACAGTAGTAACAGTAACAATAGTAACAGTAACAATAGTCACAGTAATAATAGTAACAGTAGTAACAGTAACAGTAGTAACAGTAATAATAGTACCAGTAGTAACAGTAACAATAGTAACAGTAGTAACAGTAACAGTAGTAACAGTAACAGTAGTAACAGTAACAATAGTAACAGTAATAATAGTAACAATAGTAACAGTAACAATAGTAACAGTAACAATAGTAACAGTAATAATAGTAACAGTAGTAACAGTAACAATAGTAACAGTAACAATAGTAACAGTAGTAGCAGTAACAATAGTAACAGTAACAATAGTAACAGTAGTAACAGTAATAATAGTAACAGTAGTAACAGTAATAATAGTAACAGTAGTAACAGTAACAGTAGTAACAGTAACAATAGTAACAGTAGTAACAATAGTAACAGTAGTAACAGTAACAGTCGTAAAAATAGTAACAGTAGTAACAGTAATGATAGTAACTGTAACAATAGTAACAGTAATGATAGTAACAGTAGTAGCAGTAACAATAGTAACAGTAGTAACAGTAACAATAGTAACAGTAACAATAGTAACAGTAATAACAGTAACAGTAGTAACAGTAACAATAGTAAAAGTAACAATAGTAACAGTAACAATAGTAACAGTAACAGTAGTAACAATATCAATAGTAACAGTAACAATAGTAACAGTAGTAACAGTAACAATAGTAACAGTAGTAACAGTAACAATAGTAACAGTAGTAACAGTAACAATAGTAACAGTAGTAACAGTAATGATAGTAACTGTAACAATAGTAACAGTAATGATAGTAACAGTAGTAGCAGTAACAATAGTAACAATAGTAACAGTAACAATAGTAACAGTAATAACAGTAACAGTAGTAACAGTAACAATAGTAACAGTAGTAACAGTAGTAACAGTAACAATAGTAACAGTAATAATAGTAACAGTAGCAATAGTAACAGTAGTAACAGTAACAGTAATAATAGTAACAGTAGTAACAGTAATAATAGTAACAGTAACAATAGTAACAGTAACAATAGTAACAGTAGTAACAGTAACAATAGTAACAGTAATAACAGTAAAAGTAGTAACAGTAACAATAGTAACAATAGTAACAGTAGTAACAGTAGTAACAGTAATAATAGTACCAGTAGTAACAGTAACAGTAGTAACAGTAACAATAGTAACAGTAACAATAGTCACAGTAATAATAGTATTAGTAGTAACAGTAACAGTAGTAACAGTAATAATAGTACCAGTAGTAACAGTAACAATAGTAACAGTAGTAACAGTAGTAAAAGTAACAATAGTAACAGTAGTATCAGTAACAATAGTAACAGTAATAATAGTAACAGTAATAATAGTAACAGTAGCAACAGTAATAATAGTAACAATAGTAACAGTAACAATAGTAACAGTAACAATAGTAACAGTAGTAACAGTAACAGTAATAATAGTAACAGTAGTAACAGTTCCAGTAGTAACAGTTCCAGTAGTAACAGTAACAATAGTAACAGTAACAATAGTAACAGTAACAGTAGTAATAGTAATAATAGTAACAATAGTTACAGTTACAGTAGTAACAGTAGTAACAGTAACAGTAGTAACATTTCCAGTAGTAACAGTAACAGTAGTAACATTAACAATAGAAACAGTAATATTAGTAACAGTAGTAACAGTTCCAGTAGTAACAATAGTAACAGTAACAGTAGTAACAGTAATAATAGTAACAGTAGTAACAATAGTAACAGTAGTAACAGTAACAGTAGTAACAGTAATAATAGTAACGGTAGTTACAATAGTAACAGTAGTAATAGTAATAATAATAACAGCAGTAACAGTAGTAACAGTGTTAACAGTAGTAACAGTAATAATAGTAACGGTAGTAACAGTGCCAGTAGTAACAGTAACATTAGTAACAGTAACATTGGTAACAGTAGTAACA
This sequence comes from Brachymystax lenok tsinlingensis, assembly GCA_030435695.1. Taxonomy (NCBI): domain Eukaryota; kingdom Metazoa; phylum Chordata; class Actinopteri; order Salmoniformes; family Salmonidae; genus Brachymystax; species Brachymystax lenok. The sequence continues at coordinate 1,160,377 of CM059811.1, read as the reverse complement.
GTGGTGATAGTAACAGTAGTAACAGTAGTGCCAGTAGTAACAGTCGTAACAGTGCCAGTGGTAACATTAGTAACGTTAGTAACAGAAGTTACAGTTCCAGTAGTAACAGTAACAGTAGTAATAGTAATAATAATAACAACAGTAGTAACAGCAGCAACAGTAACATTAGTGACAATAGTAACATTAACAATTGTAACAGTAACAGTAGTAACAGTTACAATAGTAACATTAACAATAGTAACAGTAGTAACAGTGGGAGTAGTAACAGTAGTAACTGTAGTAACAGTAGTAACAGTAACAGTAGTAACAATAGTAACAGTAGTAACAGTAGTAACAGTAGTAACAATAGCAGTAGCAGTAGTAGTAGTAACAGTAGTAGCAGTAGTAACAGTAACAGTAGTAACAGTAGTAACAGTAACAGTAGTAACAGTAGCAGTAGTAGTAGTAACAGTAGTAACAGTAACAGTAATAACAGTAACAATAGTAACAGTAACAATAGTAACAGTAACAGTAGTAACAGTAGTAGTAGTAGTAACAGTAGTAACAGTAGTAACAGTAGTAACAGTAACAGTAGTAACTGTAGTAACAGTAGTAACAGTAACAGTAGTAACAATAGTAACTGTAGTAACAGTGGTAACAGTAGGAGCAGCAGTAGTAGTAGTAACAGTAGTAACAGTAGTAACAGTAACAGTAGTAACAGTGTCAGTGATAACAGTGCCAGAAGTTACAGTGAAATTAGTAGCAGTAGTAGCAGTAGCAGTAGCAGTAGTAACAGTAGTAACAGTAGCAGTAGTAACTGTAGTAGCAGTAGTAACTGTAGTAACATTAGTAACAGTGCCAGAAGTTACAGTGAAATTAGTAGCAGTGCCAGTAGTAACAGTAGTAACAGTAACAATAGTAACAGTAGTAGTAGTAGCAGTAACAGTAGTAACGGTAACAATAACAATAGTAACAGTTGTAACAGTATTAACAGTAACAGTAGTAACTGTAGTACCATTGGTAGTAGTAACAGTAGTAGTATTAACACTAGTAACAGTAACAGTAGTAACTGTTGTAACATTGGTAGTAGTAAAAGTTGTAGCAGTAGTAACAGTAACAGTAGTAACAGTAACAGTAGTAACAGTAACAGTAGTAACAGTAGTAACAGTAACAGTAGTAACAGTAGTAGTAGTAGTAGTAGGTGGTAGTAGTAACGGTAACAGTAGTAACGGTGGTAGGTGGTGGTGGTGGTAACAGTGGTAACAGTGGTGGTTGTGGTGGTGGTGGCAGTGGTAACAGTGGTAACGGTGGTAGTAGTGGTAACGGTGGTAACGGTAACGGTGGTAACAGTAACGGTGGTAACGGTGGTGGTGGTGGTAGGTGGTGGTAACGGTAACAGTGGTAACAGGTGGCACAGTGGTAACGGTGGTAGTGGTGGTAGTGGTAGTGGTGGTAGTGGCTGTAGTAATGGTGGTAACAGTGGTAACGGTGGCGGTGGTACGGTGGCAGGTGGTAACGGTGGTGGCAGGTAACAGGTGGTAACGGTGGTGGTAGGTGGTGGTAGGTGGTAACTGTAGTAATGGTAGGTAACAGTGGTAACGGTGGCAGTGGTAACAGTGGTAACAGCGGTAACGGTGGTAGTGGTAGGTGGTAGGTGGTAACAGTGGTAACAGGTAACAGTGGTAACGGTAACAGGTGGTAACAGTAACAATAGTAACAGGTGTAACTGTAGTAATGGTAGTAACAGTAACAGCGGTAACAGTAGTGGTAGTAGTAGTAACAGTAGGTAACAGTGGTAACAGTAACAGTGGTAACGGTAACAGTGGTAACAGGTAATAATGGTAACAGGTGGTAACGGTAACAATAGTAACAGTAGTAACAGTAACAGTAGTAACTGTAGTAATAGTAGTAACAGTAACAGTAGTAACAGTAGTAACAGTAACAGTAGTAGTAGTAACAGTAGTAACAGTAGTAACAGTAACAGTAGTAACAGTAGTAACAGTTGTAATAGTTACAGTAGTAACAGTAACAATAGTAACAGTAACAGTAGTAACTGTAGTAACAGTAACAGTAGTAATAGTAACAGTAGTAACAGTAACAATAGTAACAGTAGTAACAGTAACAGTTGTAACAGTAACAGTAGTAACAGTAGTAATAGTAACAGTAACAGTAGTAACAGTAACAGTAGTAACAGTAGTAACAGTAACAGTAGTAGTAGTAACAGTAGTAACAGTAGTAACAGTAGTAACAGTAACAGTAGTAACAGTAGTAATAGTTACAGTAGTAACAGTAACAGTAGTAACAGTAGTAACAGTAACAGTAGTAGTAGTAACAGTAGTAACAGTAACAGTAGTAACAGTAGTAACAGTAACAGTAGTAACAGTAGTAATAGTTACAGTAGTAACAGTAACAATAGTAACAGTAACAGTAGTAACTGTAGTAATAGTAGTAACAGTAACAGAAGTAACAGTAGTAACAGTAACAGTAGTAACAGTAGTAGTAACAGTAGTAACAGTAGTAACAGTAACAGTAGTAACAGTAACAGTAGTAACAGTAGTAATAGTTACAGTAGTAACAGTAACAATAGTAACAGTAACAGTAGTAACAGTTGTAGTAACAGTAGTAACTGTAGTAATAGTAGTAACAGTTGTAGTAACAGTAACAGTAGTAGTAGTAACAGTAGTAGCAGTAGTAACAGTAGTAACAGTAACAGTAGTAACAGTAGTAGTAGTAGTAACAGTAGTAACAGTAACAGTAGTAACAGTAGTAACAGTAACAATAGTAACAGTAACAGTAGTAACAGTAACAGTAGTAACAGTAGTAGTAGTAGTAGTAATTGTAACAGTAGTAACAGTAGTAGTAGTAGTAGTAATAGTAACAGTAGTGACAGTAGTAGTAGTAACAGTAGTAACAGTAACAATTGTAACAGTAACAGTAGTAACTGTAGTAATAGTAATAACAGTAACAGTAGTAACAGTAGTAGTAGTAGTAGTAATAGTAACAGTAGTGACAGTAGTAACAGTAACAGTGGTAACGGTGGTAGTAACAGTGGTAGCGGTGGTAGTAACAGTGGTAACAGCAGTAGCAGTAGTAACAGTAACAATAGTAACAGTAACAGTGGTAATAGTAACAGTAGTGACAGTAGTAACAGTAACAGTAGTAACAGTAGTAGTAACAGTAGTAGCAGTAGTAGTAACAATAGTAGTAGTAACAGTAGTAACAGTAGTAGTAACAGTAGTAGTAGTAGTAACAGTAGTAACAGTAGTAACAGTAGTAACAGCAGTAGTAACAGTAGTAGTAGTAACAGTAGTAACAGTAGTAGTAACAGTAGTACCAGTAGTAGCAGCAGTAGTAACAGTAGTAACAGTAGTAGTAGTAACAGTAGTAACAGTAACAGTAGTAACAGTAGTAACAGTAACAGTAGTAACCATGGACATGCATCTCTCAAAGCATGATCATGTGCACACTGCTCCCCAGCAATAGAGAGTGAACCAAGGTTAGTAGGGAGAGACAGAGGACATGCCATACAACAGCTAATTTCAGGTTCATATGATCCACAGAGACTATGTGTGGGATAATAGCATGGTCATGTCAAACCCTGCTTGTTTCCTCGACTCTGCTACCAAGTGGCTATAGGGCCCAGAACCTGTATCACTAGAAACCTGATAGGGACTAGTGAGTTACAGGCAGGAATCAGCAATCCCTGTAATGAGCCACCTATTGGAAAGGGGTGCCCCCTTGTGGACAGAGAGGGAATCACCCAACGTATTACTCCCACACTGGGGAGGTTTATATTGCCCTTGAACCCCACAAACACCACGTTGTGCTTCTGTGAGACTGTATAGCCTACATGAAGCCAAACCCCCTTATGGGCAATGGCTGACGTAGTACCTCGTTTGCCGTAACAGAACGTGGGGCCGCTGTCATCACAGTAATGTATTTGTGGACTGGCGCTCTGGTTGTGCTAAGGCCCCTCGCTCCGGGGTTCCCCGAGCCAGCTGCTTGGGTGCTGCTTCCTCATCGGAGGAGCACACCAGTCCCGACTACTTCCTCCAGCTACAGGAATTGAAAATAGGAACGGGGTTGCCATAACGCCGTGGTGAAGCTAGTAAACTTGATGCATGCTAGACGCCAATAGCTAGCTAGTCCATTTAGAATAACCAATACATTTAACACTACGTATACTAAACAAGAGAGATACCCAAGGAACTCCACCGTGGAGAGGCAGGAATAGCCAGTAGTAGTAGTAGGAACAGTTAGTAGTAGCCTCGACGAGTTAGCTAATCTGGCTAGCATGATATGTAGCGCTTGTTAGCTAGCCTGGTGTCAAAAGTCTAACGTAGGACTGGATCACTGAGGTGGGACTTTGACCCTCTGAGATAGAGGCATTGCTTAGCAGACGCAGGCGGTGGGGGGGACACCAACAGAACCTGGGTGCCCTCTCTATTTGAGTAGCCTCTCATAACCGGCGATAGAGCACTCAGGAGCCGGGAGACATTCGACCCGACCAACGACCCAAACCATCTCCTTGTTCCACAACTCAGATTCAGTCGAGGTACTGGCACCCAGGAGAGGAGGTCACTATGGGAAACACAAAGTCCCCTAAAGAATGCTACATGATTGTCATGAGAACCAGTGGGATGGACTAGTAGGGGAACAGTGCCAGCCGTCCCCTGGTCTCACACACAAAACTGATTGGAGGGAGCACGTACAGAGCCGAGACATACATTGGGTCGGGAGCCTCGTTATTTTGGTCGCATCGCATTGTTATAGCCAGGCCATGTCCTGGCCATAGAGAGCCCTCTGGGTTCTCTATGGTGATTTAGGTCAGGACGTGACTAGGGGGCGTTTTGTCTAGTTGTTGTGTATCTATGTTGGTTTTGTGTATGGTTCCCAATTAGAGGCAGCTGATTGTCGTTACCTCTAATTGGGGATCATACTTGTGTTCTGTTTCCCACTTGCGTTGTGGGATATTGTTTCTTGTTAGTGCCAGTGAGCACTACGTATATGTTACGATCAGTTGTCTGCTTTATTGTTTTTGTATGTTGAATTGAATTGAATAAAAATGTGGAACTCTACGCACGCTGCGCCTTGGTCCGTTCATCATTACGAAGATCGTAACAGAATATCCCACCAGTCCAGGACCAAGAAGGTTAAGGAGAGTTGGACCTGGGAAGAAATAATGGGTGGATGCGAGACCCTTCCTTGGCGGGAGTCGTTGGGGTCGCGAACCCGAACCCGGCTTGTTAGTCTTCGTTATTTTGGTTGCGTTAGCCATCTTGTTGTTATAGCCAGGCCAAGCAATTCTAAAAATAACTAATTGTTTTTAGAAACTTATGAGAACCATACAAACTTCAGTAAACAACATCAAGGGGGTGAGCACTAAGGAACCGTTTAGTTGGTGCACCGTAAGACAGTCTCGTGTTCCAATTGTTTGTTTTAGTAGCGTGAATCGTCAGTCATGATTGTAGATCCTTCAATCGAAGTCACGAGAGTGCGTAGTATGTTGTATCGTAGTTGTCTGACTGAAGTCGAACACTGTTACACTCCCTGGGGCCCTATTAATAAAGGGGGAGAATATAGAATATAGAATATAATGGTAGAATTCAGACCTGAGTTGATGGAACTTGTTGCAATTTGTTGCACTTTTCTCTCTACACGTATTCTGACCTTGAACTTAAGCACGAGGAAACGACTGTAACAGCCAGCTATTAGTTTGGGGAAGGTGTGGCAGAGGTGTGTCTACAGACATGGGTATTCTGAACTTATAATCACCTTTACATGCCAGGAAACAACCTGTCAGTTCCAAGTGGGAAAAAATGACACCATTCTACTGTAATCCATAAATAGATAAGAGTTATTGATAAGAGCTAGGTAAATGACTAATCTGTTTTTTGGGGGGGATTGTACATTTAAATGACAGTTGTTTTCGATGTATTTTTACCTGATGATTGCTGGAGACACACAGTTGCATTCAGAAAAGTATTTTTACCTCATGACTGCACATTCTGTTGCGTTACAACCTGCGTCAGATGACCTGGCCTCCACAATCACCCGACCTCAACCCAATTGTGATGGTTTGGGATGAGTTGGACCGCAGAGTGAAGGAAAAGCAGCCAACAAGTGCTCAGCGTATTTCAAGACTGTTTGGAAAAGCATTCCTCATGAAGCTGGTTGAGAGAATGCCAAGAGTGTGCGAAACTCATCAAGGCAAAGGGTGGCTAAAATCTCAAATATATTTTGATTTGTTTAACAATTTTTTTGGTTACTACATGATTCCATATGTGTTATTTCATAGTTTTGATGTCTTCACTATTATTGTACAATGTAGAAAATAGTAAAATAAAGAAAAACCCTGGAATGAGTAGGTGTGTCTAAAAACAAAAAACTTTTGACTGGTACTGTATGTCTAAAAGACATCTGGATTCAGAATGTCAGGATATCCACAACTCCAAAAATGCATTGGAACTGGTCTGTATTCTGTAGAATATCAAACATGTCATGTAAAGATGTCCCCTGATATGGACCCTTTTGCCCAGTGTGCTGTGACATTATGCAGAATTGAAATTATATGGCCTTATAACTTGCAGGGATGAATCTTGGAAACGACAGGCCAGGTCCATGTAGAGTGACAGGCCAGATCCATGTAGAATGACAGGCCAGATCCATGTAGAATGACAGGCCAGATCCATGTAGAGTGACAGGCCAGATCCATGTAGAATGACAGGCCAGATCCATGTAGAGTGACAGGCCAGATCCATGTAGAGTGACAGGCCAGATCCATGTAGAGTGACAGGCCAGGTCCATGTATAATGACAGGCCAGATCCATGCAGAGTGACAGGCCAGATCCATGTAGAGTGACAGGCCAGATCCATGTAGAGTGACAGGCCAGATCCATGTAGAATGACAGGCCAGATCCATGTAGAATGACAGGCCAGATCCATGTAGAATGACAGGCCAGATCCATGTAGAGTGACAGGCCAGGTCCATGTAGAGTGACAGGCCAGGTCCATGCAGAGTGACAGGCCAGATCCATGCAGAGTGACAGGCCAGGTCCATGTAGAGTGACAGGCCAGATCCATGTAGAGTGACAGGCCAGGTCCATGTAGAATGACAGGCCAGATCCATGCAGAGTGACAGGCCAGATCCATGCAGAGTGACAGGCCAGATCCATGTAGAGTGACAGGCCAGATCCATGTAGAGTGACAGGCCAGATCCATGTAGAGTGACAGGCCAGATCCATGTAGAGTGACAGGCCAGATCCATGTAGAATGACAGGCCAGATCCATGTAGAGTGACAGGCCAGATCCATGTAGAGTGACAGGCCAGATCCATGTAGAGTGACAGGCCAGGTCCATGTAGAGTGACAGGCCAGGTCCATGTAGAGTGACAGGCCAGGTCCATGCAGAGTGACAGGTCTGATCCATGCAGAGTGACAGGCCAGGTCCATGTAGAGTGACAGGCCAGGTCCATGTAGAGTGACAGGCCAGATCTATGTAGAGTGACAGGCCAGATCCATGTAGAATGACAGGCCAGGTCCATGTAGAATGACAGGCCAGATCCATGTAGAGTGACAGGCCAGATCCATGTAGAATGACAGGCCAGATCCATGTAGAGTGACAGGCCAGATCCATGTAGAGTGACAGGCCAGGTCCATGTAGAGTGACAGGCCAGGTCCATGTAGAGTGACAGGCCAGATCCATGTAGAGTGACAGGCCAGATCCATGCAGAATGACAGGCCAGATCCATGTAGAATGACAGGCCAGATCCATGTAGAATGACAGGCCAGATCCATGCAGAATGACAGGCCAGATCCATGTAGACAGGCCAGAATTTGTATCATTTGTATTTATTATGGATCCCCTTTAGTTCCTGCCAATACAGTTCCTGATCCCCATTAGTTCCTGCCAATAAACCTCCTGGGGTTTATTATGGAACCCCATTAGTTCCTGCCAAGGCAGCAGCTACTCTTCCTGGGGTTTATTATGGATCCCCAATAGTTCCTGCCAAGGCAGCAGCTACTCTTCCTGGGGTTTATTATGGATCCCCATTAGTTCCTGCCAAGGCAGCAGCTACTCTTCCTGGGGTTTATTATGGATCCCCATTAGTTCCTGCCAAGGCAGCAGCTACTCTTCCTGGGGTTTATTATGGATCCCCATTAGTTCCTGCCAAGGCAGCAGCTACTCTTCCTGGGGTTTATTATGGATCCCCATTAGTTCCTGCCAAGGCAGCAGCTACTCTTCCTGGGGTTTATTATGGATCCCCATTAGTTCCTGCCAAGGCAGCAGCTACTCTTCCTGGGGTTTATTATGGATCCCCATTAGTTCCTGCCAAGGCAGCAGCTACTCTTCCTGGGGTTTATTATGGATCCCCAATAGTTCCTGCCAAGGCAGCAGCTACTCTTCCTGGGGTTTATTATGGAACCCCATTAGTTCCTGCCAAGGCAGCAGCTACTCTTCCTGGGGTTTATTATGGATCCCCAATAGTTCCTGCCAAGGCAGCAGGTACTCTTCCTGGGGTTTATTATGGATCCCCATTAGTTCCTGCCAAGGCAGCAGCTACTCTTCCTGGGGTTTATTATGGATCCCCAATAGTTCCTGCCAAGGCAGCAGGTACTCTTCCTGGGGTTTATTATGGATCCCCATTAGTTCCTGCCAAGGCAGCAGCTACTCTTCCTGGGGTTTATTATGGATCCCCATTGGTTCCTGCCAAGGCAGCAGCTACTCTTCCTGGGGTTTATTATGGATCCCCATTAGTTCCTGCCAAGGCAGCAGCTACTCTTCCTGGGGTTTATTATGGATCCCCATTAGTTCCTGCCAAGGCAGCAGCTACTCTTCCTGGGGTTTATTATGGATCCCCATTAGTTCCTGCCAAGGCAGCAGCTACTCTTCCTGGGGTTTATTATGGATCCCCAATAGTTCCTGCCAAGGCAGCAGCTACTCTTCCTGGGGTTTATTATGGATCCCCAATAGTTCCTGCCAAGGCAGCAGCTACTCTTCCTGGGGTCCAGCAAAATTAAGGCAGTTACAAAATGTTAAAAACATTACAATATATTCATAACAGATTTCAAAACCCACTGTGTGCCCTCAGGCCCCTACTCTACTACCACATATCTACAGTACAAAATCTATGTGTACGTGTGTGTATAGTGTGTATGCATGTGTCTGTGCCAATGTTTGTATTGCTTCACAGTCCCCGCTGTTCCATAAAGGTGCATTTTAATCAGTTTTTTAAATCTGATTCTACTGTTTGCATCAGTTACCTGATGTGGAATATAGTTTCATGTAGTCATAGTACTGTGCGCCTCCCATAGTCTGTTCTGGACATGGGGACTTTGAAGAGACCCCTGGTGGCATGTCTTGTGGGGTATGCATGGGTGTCCGAACTGTGTGCCAGTAGTTCAGTCAGACAGCTCGGTGCATTCAACATGTCAATACCTCTCATAAATACAAGTAGTGATGAAGTCAATCTATCCTCCACTTTCAGCCAGGAGAGATTGACATGCATATTATTAATATTAGCTCTCTGTGTACATCCAAGGGCCAGCCGTGCTGCCCTGTTCTGAGCCGAATGGAATTTTCCTAAGTCCCTCTTTGTGGCACCTGACCACACGACTGAACAGTAGTCCAGGTGCGACAAAACTAGGGCCTGTATGACCTGCCTTGTTGATAGTGCTGTTAAGAAGGCAGAGCAGTGCTTTATTATGGACAGACCTCTCCCCATCCTAGCTACTGTTGAATCAATATGTTTTGACCATGACAGTTTACAATACAGAGTTACTCCAAGAAGTTTAGTCAGCTCAACTTGCTCAATTTCCACATTATTTATTACAAGATTTAGTTGAGGTTTAGTGAATGGTTTTACCCAAACACAATGCTTTTAGTTTTATAAATTAGGACTAACTTATTCCTTGCCACCCATTCTGAAACTGCAGCTCTTTGTTGAGTGTTGCAGTCATTTCAGTCGCTGTAGTAGCTGACATGTATAGTGTCGAGTCATCTGCATACATAGACGCTCTGGCTTTACTCAAAGCCAGTGGAATGTCATTTGTAGATTGAAAAAAGGGGCCTAGACAGCTGCCTTGGGGAATTCCTGACACTACCTGGATTTTGTTGAGAGGCTTCCATTATAGAACACCCTCTGTGTTCTGTTAGACAGGTAACTCTTTATCCACATTATAGCAGTGGGGTGTAAAGCCAGAACACATACGTTTTTCCAGCAGCAGACTATGATCAATAATGTCAACAGCCGCACTGAAGTCTAACAAACAGCCCCCACAATATTTTTTATCATCAATTCTCTCAGCCAATCATCAGTCATTTGTGTGAGTGCTGTGCTTGTTGAATAGCCTTCCCCTATAAGCGTGCTAAAAGTCTTTTGTCAATTTATTTACTGTAAAATGGCATTGTATCTGTTCAAACACTATTTTTTCCAAAAGTTTACTAAGGGTTGGTAACAGGCTGATTGGTTGGCTATTTGAGCCAGTAAAGGGGGCTTTACTATTCTTGGGTAGTGGAATGACTTTTTCTTCCCTCCAAGCCTGAGGGCACACGCTCTCTAGTAGGCTTAAATTGAAGAAATGGCAAATAGGAGTGACAATATCATCTGCTATTATCCTCAGTAATTTTCCATATAGTCAGATCCTGGTGGCTTGTCATTGTTGATAGACAACATACATTTTTTCACCTCTTCCACACTAACTTTATGGAATTAAAAATAAAAATTCTTGTCTTTCATAATTTGGTCAGATATACTTGGATGTGGTGTCAGTGTTTGTTGCTGGCATGTCATGCTAATCTTGCCAATGTATCATCGGTAGCCACCGTCAGTAATACCCCTAGTAGCCACAGTCAGTAATACCCCTAGTAGCCACAGTCAGTAATACCCCTAGTAGCCGCCGTCAGTAATACCCCTAGTAGCCGCCGTCAGTAATACCCCTAGTAGCCGCCGTCAGTAATACCCCTAGTAACCGCCGTCAGTAATACCCCTAGTAGCCGTCAGTAATACCCCTAGTAGCCGCCGTCAGTAATACCCCTAGTAGCCGCCGTCAGTAATACCCCTAGTAGCCGCCGTCAGTAATACCCCTAGTAGCCGCCGTCAGTAATACCCCTAGTAGCCGCCGTCAGTAATACCCCTAGTAACCGCCGTCAGTAATACCCTAGTAACCGCCGTCAGTAATACCCCTAGTAACCGCCGTCAGTAATACCCCTAGTAACCGCCGTCAGTAATACCCTAGTAACGCCGTCAGTAATACCCTAGTAGCCGCCGTCAGTAATACCCCTAGTAGCCGCCGTCAGTAATACCCTAGTAACCGCCGTCAGTAATACCCTAGTAACGCCGTCAGTAATACCCTAGTAGCGCCGTCAGTAATACCCCTAGTAACGCCGTCAGTAATACCCCTAGTAACCGCCGTCAGTAATACCCCTAGTAGCCGATCAGTAATACCCCTAGTAACCGCCGTCAGTAATACCCCTAGTAGCCGTCAGTAATACCCCTAGTAGCCGCCGTCAGTAATACCCCTAGTAACCGCCGTCAGTAATACCCCTAGTTGCCGCCGTCAGTAATACCCCTAGTAGCCACCGTCAGTAATACCCCTAGTAGCCACCGTCAGTAATACCCCTAGTAACCACAGTCAGTAATACCCCTAGTAGCCGCCGTCAGTAATACCCCTAGTAACCGCCGTCAGTAATACCCCTAGTGGCCGCCGTCAGTAATACCCCTAGTGGCCGCCGTCAGTAATACCCTAGTGGCCGCCGTCAGTAATACCCCTAGTGGCCGCCGTCAGTAATACCCTAGTGGCGCCGTCAGTAATACCCTAGTGGCCGCCGTCAGTAATACCCTAGTGGCGCCGTCAGTAATACCCCTAGTGGCGCCGTCAGTAATACCCCTAGTGGCGCCGTCAGTAATACCCCTAGTGGCGCCGTCAGTAATACCCCTAGTGGCCGCCGTCAGTAATACCCCTAGTGGCGCCGTCAGTAATACCCCTAGTGGCGCCGTCAGTAATACCCTAGTGGCGCCGTCAGTAATACCCCTAGTGGCCGCCGTCAGTAATACCCCTAGTGGCGCCGTCAGTAATACCCCTAGTGGCCGCCGTCAGTAATACCCCTAGTAGCCGCCGTCAGTAATACCCCTAGTAGCCGCCGTCAGTAATACCCCTAGTAGCCGCCGTCAGTAATACCCCTAGTAGCCGCCGTCAGTAATACCCCTAGTAGCCGCCGTCAGTAATACCCCTAGTTGCCGCCGTCAGTAATACCCCTAGTAGCCACCGTCAGTAATACCCCTAGTAGCCACAGTCAGTAATACCCCTAGTAACCACAGTCAGTAATACCCCTAGTAGCCGCCGTCAGTAATACCCCTAGTAACCGCCGTCAGTAATACCCTAGTAACCGCCGTCAGTAATACCCTAGTAACGCCGTCAGTAATACCCCTAGTGGCGCCGTCAGTAATACCCCTAGTGGCGCCGTCAGTAATACCCTAGTGGCGCCGTCAGTAATACCCCTAGTGGCGCCGTCAGTAATACCCTAGTGGCCGCCGTCAGTAATACCCCTAGTGGCGCCGTCAGTAATACCCCTAGTGGCCGCCGTCAGTAATACCCCTAGTGGCCGCCGTCAGTAATACCCCTAGTGGCCGCCGTCAGTAATACCCCTAGTGGCCGCCGTCAGTAATACCCCTAGTGGCCGCCGTCAGTAATACCCCTAGTGGCCGCCGTCAGTAATACCCCTAGTGGCGCCGTCAGTAATACCCCTAGTGGCCGCCGTCAGTAATACCCCTAGTGGCCGCCGTCAGTAATACCCCTAGTGGCCGCCGTCAGTAATACCCCTAGTAACCACAGTCTAATACCCCTAGTATCCGGAGGGTTGCTAGCAATAGTGGATCATATTTAATAACATACTGTAGTGTGAGACAGCCATGGCCCAGTGAGACACGGATGCCAGTCCGCGTAGATGAGAACACCTTACCTTTCAGGTAAAACACAAGGGTAAATCCTTAAACAACCAATCAGGACAAGAGAGCACAACTTTACATTTTATTATTTGTTTTATTTCTCACGTTACATCAAAAAAGACGCTCGTGATGGGAGAGGGATGGAGGGACGAAGAGGTCTAAGATAAACTTCTGACCCCTGACCCCAAGAGGAGGGTAGACAGTCAGCCGTGATGGAGAGAGACGGAGGGAAGAAGAATGCCGTGGTTCAGGTCAGAGGTCAGGGTTTAGTTGACCTTGGGGTGGCGGTAGTCCTTGCCTGCGAACTTTGCCTTGTCTCCAAGCTCCTCCTCAATCCTGGAAGGGTCAAAGGTTAGGGGTTAGAGGTCAAAGTTTCAGTCAGAATCTCTGAAATGACATCCTAACAATGACAAAACAATTATCCATCTTGGAAAGCTTTCAATCTAGAAACAGTAAACACGAATGATGCAGCGCCACCCTTGACAGCAATTGAAGCTTAAATGGGACAGGAGAAATGCTTGTTCAAAGTTCGTAATTTCAGTTTTAGTATAACGCTCCCTTGTGCCACTCAGTGTAATTAGCCGGGTCTCAATGGCAAGACGCACCATTCACCCAAGTTTCGTCAAAATTGGCCCAGTGGTGTCTGAGATATTGCGTGTGACTAACTTACATATTAACGTACAAACGGACAGACAGGCCCAATTTCATCGAGGGGGACAACTAGCCTAGTTGTATTGGTCAGGGTACAGTAGCTGTTGCCAGGGTTGGGGTCAATTCCATTTCAAATGAGGAAGTAGACTGAAATTCCAATTCTCTTTAAGGCTTTTCAATTAGGAAAATGTTTAATTCTAAATTGGGTTTACTTTCTGCATTCATTTGCATATTGCCGTTACGGAACACCTTCTCTGTGAAGTTACAACGCAATTCAGTTCGTAATGATTGTAGTTTTGGTAACAGAAAACTGTGTTGAGATTGAATGTTTAATTGACGAGAAAATGTGCAGAATGTCAGGCAAGTTTCATCCAGTTCCATCTTCTCCCACCTTCCGCCAGTGGACTTCCACTCCAAATATGGTGATAAGAGGAAGTTCTAAACGGATTCTTCAGATTCAGGAAACTTTAACTCCAGTCTTCTTGGGTTTGACGCTACAAGCTTGCCACACCTGTATTTGGAGAGTTTCTCCCATTCTTCTCTGCAGATCCTCTCAAGCTCTGTCAGGTTGGATGGGGAGCGTCGCTGCACAGCTATTTTCAGGTCTGTCCAGAGATGTTTGATCGGGTTCAAGTCCGGGCTCTGGCTCGGCCACTCAAGGACATTCAGAGACTTGTCCCGAAGCCACTCCTGCGTTGTCTTGGCTGTGTGCTTAGGGTCGTTGTCCTGTTGGAAGGTGAACCTTCTCCCCAGTCTGAGGTCCTGAGCACTCTGGAGCAGGTTTTCATCAAGGATCTCTCTGTACTTTGCTCCGTTCATCTTTCCCTCGATCCTGACTAGTCTCCCAGTCCCTGCCGCTGAAAAACATCCCCACAGCATGATGCTGCAACCAGCATGCTTCATTCACCGTAGGGATGGTGTCAGGTTTCCTCCAGACGTGACGCTTGGCATTCAGGCCAAATAGTTCAATATTGGTTTCATCAGACCAGAGAATCTTGTTTCTCATGATCTGGGTGTCCTTTAGGTGCCTTTTGGCAAACTCCAAATAGGCTGTTAATTGCCTTTTACTGAGGAGTGGCTTCTGTCTGGCCACTACCATAAAGGCCTGATTGCTGGAGTGCTGCAGAGATGGTTGTCCTTCTGGAATGTGCTCCCATCACCACAGAGGAACTCTAGAACTCTGTCAGAGTGACCTTTGTGTGATCAACGGTGCCTCAATCCTGTCTCGGAGCTCTACGGACAATTCCTTCCACCTCGTGGCTTGGTTTTTGCTCTGACATGCACTGCCAACTGTGGGACCGTATATAGACAGGTGTGTGCCTTTCCAAATCATGTCCAATCAATTGAATTTACCTGTTTTTGCTTTGTCATTATGGGGTATTGTGTGTGGATTGAAGGGGGAAAAAAACGATTTAATTATTTTAACGTGACAAAATGTGGAAAACCTAAAGGGGTCTGAATACTTTCTGAATGCACTGTATACATCATGTGACATCTGGCTCCTATCAGTGTCATGTCTGTCAGTCTACCATAAGGCTCCAGTATATTAACCGAGTCAGGGTGCAGTAGCTGGTGTATTCCTGTAGGAGTCAGTCTACCATAAGGCTCCAGTATATTAACTGAGTCAGGGTGCAGTAGCTGGTGTATTCCTGTAGGAGTCAGTCTACCATAAGGCTCCAGTAGATTAACCGAGTCAGGGTGCAGTAGCTGGTGTATTCCTGTAGGAGTCAGTCTACCATAAGGCTCCAGTATATTAACTGAGTCAGGGTGCAGTAGCTGGTGTATTCCTGTAGGAGTCAGTCTACCATAAGGCTCCAGTATATTAACTGAGTCAGGGTGCAGTAGCTGGTGTATTCCTGTAGGAGTCAGTCTACCATAAGGCTCCAGTATATTAACTGAGTCAGGGTGCAGTAGCTGGTGTATTCCTGTAGGAGTCAGTCTACCATAAGGCTCCAGTATATTAACTGAGTCAGGGTGCAGTAGCTGGTGTATTCCTGTAGGAGTCAGTCTACCATAAGGCTCCAGTATATTAACCGAGTCAGGGTGCAGTAGCTGGTGTATTCCTGTAGGAGTCAGTCTACCATAAGGCTCCAGTATATTAACCGAGTCAGGGTGCAGTAGCTGGTGTATTCCTGTAGGGGTCAGTCTACCATAAGGCTCCAGTATATTAACTGAGTCAGGGTGCGGTAGCTGGTGTATTCCTGTAGGGGTCAGTGTATTATAAGGCTACAGTATTAACTAGTGTGCAGTAGCAGGTGTATTCCTGCAGGGGTCAGTGTAACTGACCTCATCAGCTGGTTGTATTTGGCCAGACGTTCTGATCTACAGGGGGCACCAGTCTTGATCTGTCCAGTGCAGAGTCCGACCACCAGGTCAGCGATGAAGGTATCCTCTGTCTCTCCGGAACGATGAGACACCATCACACCCCATCCATTAGACTGGGCCAGTTTACACCTGTTATACACAGAGAAGAGATGGTCAGGGGTGTATTCATTAACGCACACTGTATCAAAACTGTAGCAATGGAAAAAATAAAACAAGTGTTTGTTATTTGACTAATTTAGGTCCCACCCCGTAACGGCCTGTTTGCTTCAGTGTGGTTCCTAGTGAATACATCCCAGGCCCTGTAATTTAGCCCCTGTGGAGCAGCTCTGCGAGGGGGCCCTGTAATATAGTCCCTGTGATGCAGCACTGCAAGGGGGCCCTGTAGCCTAGTCCCTGTGATGCAGCACTGCAAGGGGGCCCTATACTTACGCCTTGATGGACTCTGTGACGGAGCCGATCTGGTTGACCTTGAGGAGCAGGCAGTTACAGGCCTTCTTCTCCACAGCCTGCTGGATACGCTTGGGATTGGTCACAGTCAGATCATCTCCTACCACCTGTAGAATAACAATGTATAGATTATATAGGTTAACATCACAGAGTAACTCTAACAGTACTGCTTGGGGTTGGTCACAGTCAGATCACCCACCAGGGTTGATATAGAGAACATATATAATATATAGGGTTATATAGAGAACATATATAATATATAGGGTTATATAGAGAACATATAGTATATATAGGGTTATATAGAGAACATATAGGGTTATATAGAGAGCATATAGTATATATAGGGTTATATAGAGAACATATAGAATATATAGGGTTATATAGAAAACATATAGAATATATAGGGTTATATAGAGAACATATAGTATATATAGGGTTATATAGAGAACATATAGGGTTATATAGAGAACATATAGAATATATAGGGTTATATAGAGAACATATAGTATATATAGGGTTATATAGAGAACATATAGTATATATAGGGTTATATAGAGAACATATAGTATATATAGGGTTATATAGAGAACATATAGTATATATAGGGTTATATAGAGAACATATAGGGTTATATAGAGAACATATATAATATATAGGGTTATATAGAGAACATATATAATATATAGGGTTATATAGAGAACATAGTATATATAGGGTTACATAGAGAACATATAGAATATATAGGGTTATATAGAGAACATATAGTATATATATATATATATATATATATATAGGGGTTATATAGAGAGCATATATAATACACTGCTCAAAAAAATAAAGGGAACACTAAAATAACACATCATAGATCTGAATGAATTAAATAATCTTATTAAATACTTTTTCTTTACATAGTTGAATGTGCTGACAACAAAATCACACAAAAATTATCAATGGAAATCAAATTTATCAACCCATGGAGGTCTGGATTTGGAGTCACACTCAAAATTAAAGTGGAAAACCACACTACAGGCTGATCCAACTTTGATGTAATGTCCTTAAAACAAGTAAAAATGAGGCTCAGTAGTGTGTGTGGCCTCCACATGCCTGAATGACCTCCCTACACCGCCTGGGCATGCTCCTGATGAGGTGGCGGATGGTCTCCTGAGGGATCTCCTCCCAGACCTGGACTAAAGCATCCAACGTGGCGTTGGTGGATGGAGCGAGACATGATGTCCCAGATGTGCTCAATTGGATTCAGGTCTGGGGAACGGGCGGGCCAGTCCATAGCATCAATGCCTTCCTCTTGCAGGAACTGCTGACACACTCCAGCCACATGAGGTCTAGCATTGTCTTGCATTAGGAGGAACCCAGGGCCAACCGCACCAGCATATGGTCTCACAAGGGGTCTGAGGATCTCATCTCGGTACCTAATGGCAGTCAGGCTACCTCTGGCGAGCACATGGAGGGCTGTGCGGCCCCCCAAAGAAATGCCACCCCACACCATGACTGACCCACCGCCAAACCGGTCATGCTGGAGGATGTTGCAGGCAGCAGAACGTTCTCCACGGCGTCTCCAGACTCTGTCACGTGCTCAGTGTGAACCTGCTTTCATCTGTGAAGAGCACAGGGCGCCAGTGGCGAATTTGGCAATCTTGGTGTTCTCTGGCAAATGCCAAACGTCCTGCACGGTGTTGGGCTGTAAGCACAACCCCCACCTGTGGACGTTGGGCCCTCATACCACCCTCATGGAGTCTGTTTCTGACCGTTTGAGCAGACACGTGGCCTGCTGGAGGTCATTTTGCAGGGCTCTGGCAGTGCTCCTCCTTGCACAAAGGCGGAGGTAGTGGTCCTTCTGCTGGGTTGTTGCCCTCCTACGGCCTCCTCCACGTCTCCTGTTGTACTGGCCTGTCTCCTGGTAGCGCCTCCATGCTCTGGACACTCACGGCTGACAGACACAGCAAACCTTCTTGCCACAGCTCGCATTGATGTGCCATCCTGGATGAGCTGCACTACCTGAGCCACTTGTGTGGGTTGTAGACTCCGTCTCATGCTACCACTAGAGTGAAAGCACCGCTAGCATTCAAAAGTGACCAAAACATCAGCCAGGAAGCATAGGAACTGAGAAGTGGTCTGTGGTCACCACCTTCAGAACCACTCCTTTATTGGGGGTGTCTTGCTAATTGCCTATAATTTCCACCTGTTGTCTATTCCATTTGCACAACAGCATGTGAAATTTATTGTCAATCAGTGTTGCTTCCTAAGTGGACAGTTTGATTTCACAGAAGTGTGATTGACTTGGAGTTACATTGTGTTGTTTAAGTGTTCCCTTTATTTTCTGGAGCAGTGTATATAGGGTTATATAGAGAACATATAGAATATATAGGGTTATATAGAGAACATATAGGGTTATATAGAGAGCATATATAATATATAGGGTTACATAGAGAACATATATAATATATAGGGTTACATAGAGAACATATAGTATATATAGGGTTATATAGAGAACATATAGTATATATAGGGTTATATAGAGAACATATAGTATATATAGGGTTATATAGAGAACATATAGTATATATAGGGTTATATAGAGAACATACAGTATATATAGGGTTATATAGAGAACATACAGTATATATAGGGTTATATAGAGAACATACAGTATATATAGGGTTATATAGAGAACATACAGTATATATAGGGTTATATAGAGAACATATAGTATATATAGGGTTATATAGAGAACATACAGTATATATAGGGTTATATAGAGAACATATAGTATATATAGGGTTATATAGAGAACATACAGTATATATAGGGTTATATAGAGAACATACAGTATATATAGGGTTATATAGAGAACATATAGAATATATAGGGTTATATAGAGAACATATAGTATATATAGGGTTATATAGAGAACATATAGTATATATAGGGTTATATAGAGAACATATAGTATATATAGGGTTATATAGAGAACATATAGAATATATAGGGTTATATAGAGAACATATAGTATATATAGGGTTATATAGAGAACATATAGTATATATAGGGTTATATAGAGAACATATAGTATATATAGGGTTATATAGAGAACATATAGTATATATAGGGTTATATAGAGAACATATAGTATATATAGGGTTGATATAGAGAACATATATAATATATAGGGTTATATAGAGAACATATAGAATATATAGGGTTATATAGTGAACATATAGTATATATAGGGTTATATAGAGAACATATATAATATATAGGGTTATATAGAGAACATATAGTATATATAGGGTTATATAGAGAACATATATAATATATAGGGTTATATAGAGAACATATAGTATATATAGGGTTATATAGAGAACATATAGTATATATAGGGTTGATATAGAGAACATATATAATATATAGGGTTATATAGAGAACATATAGTATATATATAGGGTTATATAGAGAACATATAGTATATATATAGGGTTGATATAGAGAACATATAGAATATATAGGGTTATATAGAGAACATATAGAATATATAGGGTTATATATAGAACATATAGTATATATAGGGTTATATAGAGAACATAGAGTTAACGCTTGGTTTGCAAACATTTCTAAAGACCTGTTGTCCCTTTGTCATTATGGGGTATTGTGATGTCATTATGGGGTATTGTGATGTCATTATGGGGTATTGTGTGTAGATTGAGGACATTTCTTTTTTATTGAATCCATTTTAGATTAAGGCTGTAACGTAACAAAATGTGGAAGAAGTCAAGGGGTCTGAATACTTTCCCAATGCATTGTATGAATACAGAGAGCTAGACCCCCTAGACATAGGTGGAGATCAACAGTAAACTAAACAAACAATAACTGGACCCACCTGGATGTCGACGGCAGCAGTGAACTTTGACCATGCAGCCCAATCATCCTGATCGAAGGGATCCTCAATGGACTGGACTGGAGAGGAAGATGAGGAGTTAGAGAGGAAGGGTGTGTGTGTGTGTGTGTGTGTGTGTGTGTGTGTGTGTGTGTGTGTGTGCACGTACCGGGATATCCCTTGATGAAGCTCTTGTACAGATCTCCCAGCTGATCCCCGGTGATGTACCTGGCAGGGTCGTCAGGCGACTTGAAGTCCAGGTCGTACTTTCCTGCCTTGTAGAACTCCGAGGCAGCAACGTCCATGCCGATGATGATCTTGTCTGGGTAGCCGGCCTTCTCAATGGCTGACTTCAGGAGCTCCAGAGCTGGAGGGAGGGAGAAGAAAGGGTTTTAAAGTACCATGCACCAGGGGGCCCTATAGTTGTAGTCCCTGTGACGCAGCTCCACCAGGGAGCACTATAGCTATGCATAGAAGTGTCCGAGTCTGGTCGAGTGAGAAAGGGAAAGGGGTTTGAACTGGGCCGTTTGTGCTCTTCTATACTCCTGTCTCGTCATAAACTTCTACTAAATATACAAAGAGATCTATAGCGGGTCCTATAGTAATAGTCCCCGTGGTGCAGCTCCACAAGGGGGTCCTATAGTAATAGTCCCCGTGGTGCAGCTCCACCAGGGGGCCCTATTATAATAGTCCCTGTGGCGCAGCTCCACCAGGGTGCCCTAAGACCCTTTAGGACTGTCCCTGTGGTGCATCTCCACCAGGGGGCCCTACAGGATAGTCTCTGTGGTGTAGCTCCACCAGGGGGCCCTATAGTAATAGTCCCTGTGGCGCAGCTCCACCAGGGTGCCCTATAGTAATAGTCCCCGTGGCGCAGCTCCACCAGGGTGCCCTATAAGCTCTTACCCTCGTTGTTCTCCAGGATGTTGGGTGCGAAGCCGCCCTCATCACCTACGTTGGTGGCATCCTTTCCGTACTTGGCCTTGATCACGTTCTTCAGGTTGTGGTAAACCTCAGCTCCGATCCTCATGGCCTCGTGGAAGTTCGATGCTCCGATGGGCAGGATCATGAACTCCTGCATGGCCAGCTTGTTACCAGCATGGCTACCACCGTTGATCACGTTGAAGGCCTGGAGAGAGGGAGGAGAGGTTAGAGATATTGTTGAGATTCTTCAAAGTAGCCACCCTCTTGGCATTCTCTCTGCAGACATTTTTTGGTTCCATTTCCCAGATCTGCGCCTTGACACAATCCTGTCTCGGAGCTCTGCGGACAATTCCTTCGACATCATGGCTTGTTTTTTTGCTCTGAGATGCACTGTTAACTGTGGGACCTTATATAGACAGGTGTGTGCCTTTCCAAATCATGTCCAATTAATTTACCACAGTTGGACTCCAAACATCTCAGGGCTGATCAATAGAAACAGGAGCTACAGTGAGTCTCAAGGCAAAGTGTCTGAATACTTTAGAATAAGGCTGTAACGTATGTTTGATCCATGTTAGAATAAGGCTGTAACGTATGTTTGATCCATGTTAGAATAAGGCTGTAACGTATGTTTGATCCATGTTAGAATAAGGCTGTAACGTATGTTTGATCCATGTTAGAATAAGGCTGTGATGTCTGTTTGATCCATGTTAGAATAAGGCTGTGATGTCCTGGTTATATTATATACAGGTAGGTATATGATGGGGCAGGGGTCAGGGTTAAAGGTTAAATCTGTACTCACAGGGCAGGGTGATGTCCTGGTTATATTATATACAGGTAGGTATATGATGGGGCAGAGGTCAGGGTTAAATCTGTACTCACAGGGCAGGGTGATGTCCTGGTTATATTATATACAGGTAGGTATATGATGGGGCAGAGGTCAGGGTTAAATCTGTACTCACAGGGCAGGGTGATGTCCTGGTTATATTATATACAGGTAGGTATATGATGGGGCAGAGGTCAGGGTTAAAGGTTAAAGTTGTACTCACGGGGCAGGGCAGGATGACGTCCTTGTGTCCGGCCAGGTCAGCGATGTGTCGGTACAGAGGCACTCCCTTCTCTGCTGCTCCTGCCTTGCAGACCGCCAGAGACACACCCAGGATGGCATTGGCTCCAAACTTAGCTACAAGCCAAGAGTTTTAAACAGTGATACCCTCTCCTCCAGTGGTAAAGTATTTTGCAGCTTATTCGAAGAAGCATGGACATATTACTGGGAGACGACCTAGTTGGAATTAAATTTCTATGTTAATAAAGTGAATTAAGAGAGGGGGAGATGAGCGACGTACATTTGTTCTCAGTTCCGTCCAACTCCAGCATGAATTTGTCAATCTTCTCCTGGTCAACAACGCTGAACTTCTGCTCAATCAGTTTAGCGGCGATGTCCTTGTTCACATGATCCACAGCCTTAACAGTACCTTTAGAGATAGTAAGATTGATTTGATATTTAGAGATAGGCCTTCTTAGAACACAACACTGTCAGACCAGACCTACCGATCACTGAGAGACACTAGCGATCTCCTTTCTATACAATGGTCTCATCTGTGACAGCAGCCATTCTCCATTTTAAAGTAGTCCATTTCTTCTACTTCTATGCATATTGGCAGTTCATAAATAAACAGAAAAAGGTACCACCTAATGTGCTGGAGTAACTATATTCTTAGCAAGGAAGGTAGTAGTAGTAATAGTAGTAGTAACAGTAGTAACAGTAGTAACAGTAACAGTAGTAGTAGTAATAGTAACAGTAGTAGTAGTAACAGTAGTAACAGTAATAGTAGTAGTAATAGTAACAGTAGTAGTAGTAGTAGTAACAGTAGTAGTAACAGTAGTAACAGTAGTAGTAGTAGTAATAGTAACAGTAGTAGTAGTAACAGTAGTAACAGTAGTAGTAGTAGTAATAGTAACAGTAGTAGTAGTAGTAGTAATAGTAGTAGTAACAGTAGTAACAGTAGTAGTAGTAACAGTAGTAGTAGTAACAGTAGTAGTAGTAACAGTAGTAGTAGTAACAGTAGTAACAGTAGTAGTAGTAACAGTAGTAGTAGTAGTAATAGTAACAGTAGTAACAGTAGTAGTAACAGTAGTAGTAGTAGTAATAGTAACAGTAGTAGTAGTAGTAATAGTAGTAGTAACAGTAGTAGTAGTAGTAGTGGTAGTAGTAGTAACAGTAGTAGCAGTAGTAGCAGTAGTAGTAGTAACAGTAGCAGTAGCAGTAACAATAATAACAGTAGTAATAGTAACAGTAGTAACAGTAGTAGCAGTAACAATAGTAACAGTAGTAACAGTAACAGTAGTAACAATAGTAACAGTAACAATAGTAACAGTAACAATAGTAACAGTAACAATAGTAACAGTAGTAACAGTAACAATAGTAACAGTAGTAACAGTAACAATAATAACAGTAGTAACAGTAACAGTAGTAACAGTAACAATAACAATAGTAACAGTAGTAACAGTAATAACAACAGTAACATTAGTAACAGTGGTGATAGTAACAGTAGTAACAGTTCCAGTAGTAACAGTTGTAGCAGTAGTAACAGTTCCAGTAGTAACAGTTCCAGTAGTAACAGTTGAAGCAGTAGTAACAGTTCCAGTAGTAACAGTAACAGTAGTAACGTTAGTGACAGTAGTTACAGTTCCAGTAGTAACAGTTCCAGTAGTAACAGTTGTAGCAGTAGTAACAGTTCCAGTAGTAACAGTTGTAGCAGTAGTAACAGTTCCAGTAGTAACAGTTCCAGTAGTAACAGTTGTAGCAGTAGTAACAGTTCCAGTAGTAACAGTAACAGTAGTAACGTTAGTAACAGTAGTTACAGTTCCAGTAGTAACAGTAGTAACAGTGCCAGAAGTTAGTGAAATTAGTAACAGTGCCAGTAGTAACAGTAACAGTAGTAACAGTAACAATAGTAACAGTAGTAATAGTAGTAACAATAGTAACAGTAACAATAGTAACAGTAACAATAGTAACAGTAACAATAGTAACTGTAGTAACAGCAGTAACAGTAGTAACAGTAACAATAGTAACAGTAACAATAGTAACAGTAACAATAGTAACAATAGTAACAGTAGTAACAGTAACAATAGTAACAGTAACAGTAGTAACAGCAGTAACAGTAACAGTAGTAACAGTAACAGTAGTAACAGTAGTAACAGCAGTAACAGTAACAATAGTAACAGTAGTAATAGTAGTAACAGTAGTAACAGTAACAATAGTAACAGTAACAATAGTAACAGTAACAATAGTAACAGTAGTAACTGTAGTAACAGCAGTAACAGTAAGAATAGTAACAGTAGTAACAGTAGTAACAGTAACAATAGTAACAATAGTAACAGTAACAGTAGTAACAGTAACAGTAGTAACAGTAATAATAGTAACAGTAGTAACAGTAGTAACAGCAGTAACAGTAGTAACAGTAGTAACAGCAGTAACAGTAATAATAGTAACAATAACAATAGTAACAGTAGTAACAGGGAAAGGGGGGATACCTAGTCAGTTGTACAACAATGCATTCAACCAGAATGTGTCATCTGCATTTAACCCAACCCCTCTGAATCAGAGGTGTAGGGGCAGCTCCGTGTAGGGGGGCTGCCTTAATCAACACTGTCGGGGGCAGTCGTTGTTGGGGGTTTACCGCCTTGCTCAAGGGCAGAACAGCACATTTTTCTACCTTGCTGGCTCGGGATTCGAACCACCGTCCTCTTGGTTACTGGCCTAACGTTTTTAACCGCTAGGCTACCTGTCGCTAGGCTACCTGTCGCTAGGCTACCTGTCGCTAGGCTACCTGTCGCTAGGCTACCTGTCGCTAGGCTACCTGTCGCTAGGCTACCTGTCGCTAGGCTACCTGTCGCTAGGCTACCTATCTGACTACTTCAAAATGGTGAAAGTCCTCAAAGGCCCTGCCCATGCTAAAACAAGCTTTGGGCCAAGTGCACCATCTATCCACCTCTATGGATCGTACTCACCTTTTCCCAGGTAGCGTGACTTGTCTCCATCTCTCAGCTCCAGAGCCTCATGGACACCGGTAGAGGCACCGCTGGGCACGGCTGCCCTGAAACGGCCTGAACACACAGAGAGAGATAGAGACAGAGAGAGAGGTTAGACTTCTGGGTCGGTGAACAACATTGTGGTACAGTATGTTTGTATGTAAACACTGTGAGCACCTTTGGCGGTGTAGAGGTCCACCTCCACGGTGGGGTTTCCTCTGGAGTCGAGGATCTCCCGGGCGTGGATCTTAGTGATAGACATCCTGACTAGAGGAAGGGGGTGGTAGAGAGAAAAACATGTAAAACTTCAGATTTCTTCTGTTTGCTCTGAGCCGAACAGAATACAGGTCAGCGTCTCCTAGAAATCTGTTCTGTAGTCTGAACACTGCAGTCTGTGTCATATAGAGATAGATAGAGGACTCATCTTTATATCTGTCCTGTTATAG
Organism: Brachymystax lenok tsinlingensis; assembly: GCA_030435695.1. Lineage (NCBI taxonomy): Eukaryota > Metazoa > Chordata > Actinopteri > Salmoniformes > Salmonidae > Brachymystax > Brachymystax lenok. The sequence goes on along the minus strand of CM059811.1, from coordinate 1,134,741 downwards.
GGTCTGTGACAGCATGTGCAGCTCCATTGAGGCTACAACCCATAGGAATCCCCACACAGTTGACTACTTTAAAATGGCAGAAGCCCTCAATGACGCTGCCTATGCTAAAACTTCCTTTTGGCCACTAGAGGCCTCTATCATTCTCTATGGTGTGACCTGAGGTAGCCAGTCTGTGTAGTAGCTTCATGTTCTCAGCAGTGTAATCTGTCCTTCTTCCCACACCGTAGGTCCTCCTCTACGCATCTCACACCCAGCTAGCCTATCAGAGAGCAGTGCGGTCACAGATGGCCAACGGCAGGCCAGGACATTCAGATCCCGGTTTAGAGAGAGATATGCTAGTTCATTTAGCTGCTCCCCTGCAGAACCACCACCTTTTCTCGGCCTGCCTGCCTTGGCCTGCCTTGGCCTGCCTTGGCCTGCCTGCCGGCCTGCCTGCCGGCCTGCCTTGGCCTGCCTGCCGGCCTGCCTGCCTGCCTGCCTGCCTTGGCCTGCCTGCCTTGGCCTGCCTGCCTTGGCCTGCCTGCCTTGGCCTGCCTGCCTTGGCCTGCCTGCCTGCCTTGGCCTTCCTTGGCCTGCCTGCCTGCCTTGGCCTTCCTTGGCCTGCCTGCCTCGACCTGCCCATTAAATCTGAGCTGGACACTAAAGCTGTCCCTACACTGTCACTCGGCCCGGAGTACAGCTGTCTGAAGGACTCCCCCAAGAGCGGTGCAGGGAGGTGTACAGCTATGCCCTGAATGCTCTCTAAAGACTATTAATAAACACAAGATAGTGTGTACTGTACACATGCTGCGTATAGTGTGTATTGTATACGTGCTGCGTATAGTGTGTTAGTGTGTACTGTACACATGCTGCGTATAGTGTGTTAGTGTGTACTGCATATAGTGTGGTAGTGTGTACTGCGTTAATGTGTACTGCATACAGTGTGTTAATGTGTACTGCATACAGTGTGTTAATGTGTACTGCATACAGTGTGTTAGTGTGTACTGCACTACAGTGTGTTAGTGTGTACTGCGTATAGTGTGTACTGTATACTGCATACAGTGTGTTAGTGTGTACTGCGTATAGTGTGTACTGTGTACTGCATACAGAGTGTTAGTGTGTACTGCGTATAGTGTGTACTGTGTACTGCATACAGAGTGTTAGTGTGTACTGCGTATAGTGTGTACTGTGTACTGCATACAGAGTGTTAGTGTGTACTGCGTATAGTGTGTTAATGTGTACTGCATACAGTGTGTTAGTGTGTACTGCGTATAGTGTGTACTGTATACTGTAAACAGTGTGTTAGTGTGTACTGCGTATAGTGTGTTAGTGTGTACTGTGTACTGCATACAGAGTGTTAGTGTGTACTGCATACAGTGTGTTAGTGTGTACTGTGTACTGCATACAGTGTGTCAGTGTGTACTGCGTATAGTGTGTACTGTGTACTGCATACAGTGTGTTAGTGTGTACTGCGTATAGTGTGTACTGTGTACTGCATACAGTGTGTTAGTGTGTACTGCGTATAGTGTGTACTGTGTACTGCATACAGAGTGTTAGTGTGTACTGCGTATAGTGTGTACTGTGTACTGCATACAGTGTGTTAGTGTGTACTGCGTATAGTGTGTACTGTGTACTGCATACAGAGTGTTAGTGTGTACTGCGTATAGTGTGTACTGTGTACTGCATACAGAGTGTTAGTGTGTACTGCGTATAGTGTGTACTGTGTACTGCATACAGAGTGTTAGTGTGTACTGCGTATAGTGTGTACTGTGTACTGCATACAGAGTGTTAGTGTGTACTGCATACAGAGTGTTAGTGTGTACTGCGTATAGTGTGTACTGTATACTGTAAACAGAGTGTTAGTGTGTACTGCGTATAGTGTGTACTGTGTACTGCATACAGAGTGTTAGTGTGTACTGCATACAGAGTGTTAGTGTGTACTGCGTATAGTGTGTACTGTATACTGTAAACAGAGTGTTAGTGTGTACTGCGTATAGTGTGTACTGTGTACTGCATACAGAGTGTTAGTGTGTACTGCATACAGAGTGTCAGTGTGTACTGCGTATAGTGTGTACTGTGTACTGCATACAGAGTGTTAGTGTGTACTGCGTATAGTGTGTACTGTGTACTGCATACAGAGTGTTAGTGTGTACTGCGTATAGTGTGTGGTTAGCAGTTAATGTGTGCAATGTGTGTGTGTGAAGCGTCGTAGAGTCTCATTGATCCTTCACCTTTAAGTTTGACCTTTCCCCAGTGGTCAGGGTTGAGGCTGGCGATACTGTATTACAGTACGGAACGCAGTGTGTTTATTAATACACACCACATTCATGCCATTTAAACGACATTAGCTAGCTGATACAGGATAAGCGGTCCTTGAGTTGGTCTCCGAGTCCGGGAGTCCGTCTGTTCCGTGACTCTCCTTTTCTGGACTGGGAGAGAACATTCTGAAGTAGCATTCTAGACACTGAGCGTACAAAACATTAGGAACACCTGCTCTTTCCATGAGTGATTCCAGGTCAAAGTTATGGTCTCTTATGGATGTCACCTGTTCAAATCAGTGTAGATGAAGGGGAGGAGACGGGTTAAAGAAGGATTTCTAAGCCTTGAGACAATTGAGACATGGATTGTGTGTGTGCCATTCAGAGGGTTAGTGCGCAAGACAAAATATTGAAGTGCCTTTGAACGGGGTATGGTAGTAGGTGCCAGGCGCACCGGTTTGTGTCAAGAACTGCAATGCTGCTGTGTTTTTTAACAAGCAACAGTTTCTTGTGTCTATCAATAATGGTCCACCACCCAAAGGACATCCAGCCAACTTGACACAACTGGGGGAAGCATTGGAGTCAACATGGGCCAGCATCACTGTGGAACACTTCCGACACCTTGTAGAGTCCATGCCCCGACGAATTGAGGCTGTTCTGAGTGGAGGGGGCAACTCCATATTAGGAAGGTGTTCCTAATGTTTTGTGCACTCAGCGTACGTCCACATCGACATTCTAAAGGAATATCCTGGACTAACGCAACACTACAATCTCAGAAACTCCCGTTTAAAAAGAATACTGGTCAACTGGATGTTGGTTTAGTTAAACTAGGCTAAATACGATGATGTACAGTGAGGGAAAAAAGTATTTGATCCCCTGCTGATTTTGTACGTTTGCCCACTGACAAAGAAATAATCAGTCTATAGTTTTAATGGTAGGTTTATTTGAACAGTGAAAGACAGAATAACAGACGGAGGCTGTAGCAGTAACAGATCCATCCAGCCTCCATCCTACTAAACTACACTGTAGCAGTAACAGATCCATACAGCCTCCATCCTACTAAACTACACTGTAGTAGTTACAGATCCATACAGCCTCCATCCTACTAAACTACACTGTAGCAGTAACAGATCCATACAGCCTCCATCCTACTAAACTACACTGTAGTAGTTACAGATCCATACAGCCTCCATCCTACTAAACTACACTGTAGTAGTTACAGATCCATACAGCCTCCATCCTACTAAACTACACTGTAGCAGTTACAGATCCATACAGCCTCCATCCTACTAAACTACACTGTAGCAGTTACAGATCCATACAGCCTCCATCCTACTAAACTACACTGTAGTAGTTACAGATCCATCCAGCCTCCATCCTACTAAACTACACTGTAGCAGTTACAGATCCATCCAGCCTCCATCCTACTAAACTACACTGTAGCAGTTACAGATCCATCCAGCCTCCATCCTACTAAACTACACTGTAGCAGTAACAGATCCATACAGCCTCCATCCTACTAAACTACACTGTAGTAGTTAGATCCATCCAGCCTCCATCCTACTAAACTACACTGTAGTAGTTACAGATCCATCCAGCCTCCATCCTACTAAACTACACTGTAGCAGTTACAGATCCATCCAGCCTCCATCCTACTAAACTACACTGTAGCAGTTACAGATCCATCCAGCCTCCATCCTACTAAACTACACTGTAGCAGTTACAGATCCATCCAGCCACCATCCTACTAAACTACACTGTAGCAGTTACAGATCCATCCAGCCTCCATCCTACTAAACTACACTGTAGCAGTTACAGATCCATCCAGCCTCCATCCTACTAAACTACACTGTAGTAGTTACAGATCCATACAGCCTCCATCCTACTCAACTACACTGTAGCAGTAACAGATCCATACAGCCTCCATCCTACTAAACTACACTGTAGCAGTTACAGATCCATACAGCCTCCATCCTACTAAACTACACTGTAGTAGTTACAGATCCATACAGCCTCCATCCTACTAAACTACACTGTAGTAGTTACAGATCCATACAGCCTCCATCCTACTAAACTACACTGTAGCAGTTACAGATCCATACAGCCTCCATCCTACTAAACTACACTGTAGCAGTTACAGATCCATACAGCCTCCATCCTACTAAACTACACTGTAGCAGTTACAGATCCATACAGCCTCCATCCTACTAAACGACACTGTAGCAGTTACAGATCCATACAGCCTCCATCCTACTAAACTACACTGTAGCAGTTACAGATCCATCCAGCCTCCATCCTACTAAACTACACTGTAGTACTTACAGATCCATCCAGCCTCCATCCTACTAAACTACACTGTAGCAGTTACAGATCCATACAGCCTCCATCCTACTAAACTACACTGTAGCAGTTACAAATCCATACAGCCTCCATCCTACTAAACTACATTGTAGCAGTTACAGATCCATCCAGCCTCCATCCTACTAAACTACACTGTAGCAGTTACAGATCCATCCAGCCTCCATCCTACTAATCTACACTGTAGCAGTTACAGATCCATCCAGCCTCCATCCTACTAAACTACACTGTAGCAGTAACAGATCCATCCAGCCTCCATCCTACTAAACTACACTGTAGTAGTTACAGATCCATACAGCCTCCATCCTACTAAACTACACTGTAGTAGTTACAGATCCATACAGCCTCCATCCTACTAAACTACACTGTAGCAGTTACAGATCCATCCAGCCTCCATCCTACTAAACTACACTGTAGCAGTTACAGATCCATACAGCCTCCATCCTACTAAACTACACTGTAGTAGTTACAGATCCATCCAGCCTCCATCCTACTAAACTACACTGTAGCAGTTACAGATCCATCCAGCCTCCATCCTACTAAACTACACTGTAGCAGTTACAGATCCATCCAGCCTCCATCCTACTAAACTACACTGTAGCAGTTACAGATCCATACAGCCTCCATCCTACTAAACTACACTGTAGTAGTTACAGATCCATACAGCCTCCATCCTACTAAACTACACTGTAGTAGTAACAGATCCATACAGCCTCCATCCTACTAAACTACACTGTAGTAGTTACAGATCCATACAGCCTCCATCCTACTAAACTACACTGTAGTAGTTACAGATCCATACAGCCTCCATCCTACTAAACTACACTGTAGTAGTTACAGATCCATACAGCCTCCATCCTACTAAACTACACTGTAGTAGTAACAGATCCATACAGCCTCCATCCTACTAAACTACACTGGAGAAAAGTGTTACTCCTAAATGTATTTAGGGTTTCCATAACAAAAGGAGTTCAATACTGGACTCAAAACATTCCAGCTTTTCATTTTTAATTAATTTGTAAAACATTAGAAAAACATGACAAAATTAAAAATAAATTGATCCATTTTGAATTCATAACAACATGTGGAAAAGGTCAGGCTGTGATTAGCACAGTACTCCTCCTCCTCCTGTTGTCCGTAAACATGCTGTGTAACGTGGCGATATGCCCGTGTGGGAACACTGATCCTATCAAGGTATGAATCCATTTAGCCTTTTTTGGGGGAGGGGGTGGTATCTTTCATATCAGAGAAGTTAAAGGGCATTATGCTTCCAACCCCGTATTGCAGTGTTCAGATTTAGCGTCGGGGCTCTTATTAACAAAACCCCCCATACAGAAGACGCCTTTGTGCAATGCCTTGTTTGGTCTAATGGAACTGAGAGTCATGATCAAGGACTATTCAGGCTCCAGCTTGTACAACCGATGAACCAGTGTCCCCCAACCAAAAGTAGTCATGCTGTCAGTCGGCTACAGACAGCCAGACAAGAATAGGAGGCAGGGGTTTCAGTAGGGAATATGTCAAAAACGTACATTTTAAAAAGGTAGATCCATTGCTAACAGTTGCAATATCTAAAGAAACGAGTCTGGCGTTTCCTCATTCCCAAACGCTATGATGAACGTCTACAGTAGCCTATATAGGCCGATCTATGAAGTGGTCAGACATGGGACATGAGTAGGCGTAGGCTACAGTCCAAAGCAACTGACGCGTTTCCCTGATAACCAGCAAGGACGAGCTTTCCCAAGTCTTTACATTAGACTAAATGTTTAAGAGAACCAAAGAAAACTGGACGGTACCTGAGGGGGGTTGCTGGCTGTCCTTCTGGAAAGTGCAACTCTGTTCTCCAGTCGGACTTTTATAGACTGCCGGGGCGACCGCTGCCCAATAAGAGCTTAGGGACCAGAAACAAACTACCAGACACAATCAGAAACGGAAAAACTGAAAGTATGGTCACGTGTCTGTATAAAGGGTTTTTATATATAGAATACATATGATTCATCAACATGTAAAATCATTAAAGGATTTAAAGAGTATAAAATACAATTTTGATTACTTTTGAATGTTTTCTAGATTTCTCTATTTTAGATGAAAACATGTAGGCCTACTGTCAACTTACAGTGGGGTGTCTCGGAACGCACAAACTGACCAGAGAGAACAGTGGGGTGACTAGGAACACATTAACTTATATTAAGAGATAGCCAGGGGCACACTCCAACACGTTGACAGTCATTTACAAACAAAACATTTGTGTTTAGTACATCCACCAGATCAGAGACAGTAGGGATGACCAGGGGTGTTCTCGTGTGTTTAGTGAGTCCTCCAGATCAGAGGCAGTAGGGATGACAGTAGAGACTAGTTCAGTAGTGTACTGAACTAGTCAAGTAGTGGTAGTGATAATGTAGTGTAGTGAACTAGTCAGGTAGTGATAATGTGGTGTGTTGAACTAGTAGGGTAGTGATAATGTAGTGTACTGAACTCTTCGTGTAGTGGTATAGATAATGTAGTGTAGTGAACTAGTCAGGTAGTGGTAATGTAGTGTACTAGTTGGGTAGTGGTAGTGATAATGTAGTGAACTGAACTAGTTAGGTAGTGGTATTGATAATGTAGTATACTGAACTAGTCTGGTAGTGGTATTGATAATGTAGTGTTCTGAACTAGTTGGGTAGTGATAATGTAGTGCACTGAACTAGTCTATTAGTGGTAGTGATAATTAAGTGTACTGAACTAGTCAGGTACTGGTAGTGATAATGTGGTGAACTGAACTCTTCGTGTAGTGGTATAGATAATGTTGTATAGTGAACTAGTCGGGTAGTGGAACTGATAATGCAGCACACTGAACTAGTCAGGTAGTGATAATGTAGTGTGCTGAACTAGTCTGGCAGTGGTAGTGATAATGCAGTGTACTGAACTAGTTGGGTAGTGATCATGTAGTGTACTGACCTGGTCAGGTACGGGTAGTGATAATGCATTGTACTGAACTAGTTGGGTGGTGATAATGTAGTGTACTGACCTGGTCAGGTACGGGTAGTGATAATGCATTGTACTGAACTAGTTTGGTGGTGATAATGTAGTGTAATGAACTGGTCAGGTACTGGTAGTGATAATGCATTGTACTGAACTAGTTGGGTGGTGATAATGTAGTGTAATGAACTGGTCAGGTACTGGTAGGGATAATGTAGTCTATTGAACTAGTCAGGGAATGATAATGTAGTGAACTGAACTAGTTGGGTAGTGGTAGCTATAATGCAGTGCATTGAACTAGTCAGGGAATGATAATGTAGTGAACTGATCTAGTTGGGTAGTGGTAGTGATAATGCAGTTTAGTGAACTAGTCAGGGAGTGATAATGTAGTGAACTGAACTAGTTGGGTAGTGGTAGTGATAATGCAGTGCATTGAACTAGGCAGGTAGTGATAATGTAGGGTACTGAAATAGTCGGGTAGCGGTAGTGATAATGCAGTGCATTGAACTAGTTGGGAGTGATAATGTAGTGAACTGAACTAGTCGGGTAGTGGTAGTGATAACGTAGTGCATTGAACTAGTCAGGGAGTGATAATGTAGTGTACTGAACTAGTTGGGTAGCGGTAGTGATAATGCAGTTTATTGAACTAGTCAGGGAGTGATAATGTAGTGTACTGAACTAGTTGGGTAGCGGTAGTGATAATGCAGTGCATCGAACTAGTCAGGGAGTGATAATGTAGTGAACTGAACTAGTCGAGTAGTGGTAGTGATAATGCAGTGCGTTGAACTAGTCAAGGAGTGATAATGTAGTGAACTGAACTAGTCAGGGAGTGATAATGTAGTGTATTGAACTAGTCAAGGAGTGATAATGTAGTGTATTGAACTAGTCAAGGAGTGATAATGCAGTGCATTGAACTAGTCAGGGAGTGGTAGTGATAATGTAGTGAACTGAACTAGTCAGGGAGTGATAATGTAGTTTATTCAACAGTGTAGTAAGCTTACACATGTTAACAACGCACCTTTGATTGAATCCAGGCCTCAAAGCTAATGTAGTTATACACACTAGATTCTCCAGTAACTACACTGAGTAAACAGAACATTAAGAACACCTTTCCATGACAGACTGACCAGGGGATTCCAGGTGAAAACGCTGATCCCTTATTGATGTCCCTCAGATCCACTTCAGTGTAGGTGAAAGGGAGGAGACAGGTTAAAGAAAGATTTTTAAGCCTTGACAAAATATTGAAGTGCCTTTGAACGGGTTACGGTAGCAGGTGTCCGGCGCACCGGTTTGTGTCAAGTACTGCAATACTGCTGGGTTTTTCACGTTCAACAGTTTCCTGTGTGTATCATGATCGGTCCACCACCCAAAGGACATCCAGCCAACTTGATACAACAATGGGAAGCATTGGAGTCAACATGGGCCAGAATCCCTGTGGAACGCTTCCCGCACCTTGTAGAGTCCATGACCCGACGAATGGGTGGGCACACTAAATATTAGGAAAGTGTTAATGTTTTGTACACTCAGCGTGTATATTCATTAATTTATTAAATACACTCCACCCCACCCCTCAATGTCTGACACTCCCTATCTCGCCTATAGGTCAAGTTTCAGCGAAGGTGAAATGTGAGCCGCTCTGGGCTCGCAGCGAAAGGCCAGCGAACCGACACACACACCCTACCCTTTCACTGTACCACACACACGGTGTGCTAAAGGCCAGTGTCCTGACACGCACAAACATGCCCTTTCACTGTACCCCTACCCTTTACTGGCTACAGAACTATATTTAACCCTCCTACCCTCCCCTGTGACCAGGGAGACACCCCGGGGACACCCTACCCTCCCCTGTGACCAGGGAGACACCCCGGGGACACCCTACCCTCCCCTGTGACCAGGGAGACACCAGGGACACCCTACCCTCCCCTGTGACCAGGGAGACACCAGGGACACCCTACCATCCCTGTGACCAGGGAGACAGCAGGGACACCCTACCATCCCTGTGACCAGGGAGACACCAGGGACACCCTACCCTCCCCTGTAACCATGGAGACACCAGGGACACCCTACCCTCCCCTGTAACCATGGAGACACCAGGGACACCCTACCCTCCCCTGTAACCATGGAGACACCAGTGACACCCTACCCTCCCCTGTAACCATGGAGACACCAGGGACACCCTACCCTCCTGTAACCATGGAGACACCAGGGACACCCTACCCTCCCCTGTAACCAGGGACACCCTACCCTCCCCTGTAACCATGGAGACACCAGGGACACCCTACCCTCCCCTGTAACCATGGAGACACCAGGGACACCCTACCCTCCCCTGTAACCAGGGACACCCTACCCTCCCCTGTAACCATGGAGACACCAGGGACACCCTACCCTCCTGTAACCAGGGACACCCTACCTCCTCCTGTAACCATGGAGACACCAGGGACACCCTACCCTCCCTGTAACCAGGGACACCCTACCCTCCCCTGTAACCATGGAGACACCAGTGACACCCTACCCTCCCCTGTAACCATGGAGACACCAGGGACACCCTACCCTCCCCTGTAACCATGGAGACACCAGGGACACCCTACCCTCCCCTGTAACCAGGGACACCCTACCCTCCCCTGTAACCATGGAGACACCAGGGACACCCTACCCTCCCCTGTAACCAGGGACACCCTACCCTCCTTTCTTTCTTTTTTTTACCTTTATTTGACCAGGTAAGTTGACTGAGAACACGTTCTCATTTACAGCAACGACCTGGGGAATAGTTACAGGGGAGAGGAGGGGGATGAATGAGCCAATTGTAAGCTGGGGATGATTAGGTGACCATGATGGTATGAGGGACAGCTTGGGAATTTAGCCAGGCCACCGGGGTTAACACCCCTACTCTTACGATAAGTGCCATGGGATCTTTAATGACCTCAGAGAGTCAGGAAACCCATTTAACGCCCCATCCAAAAGACAGCACCCTACACAGGGCAATGTCCCCAATCACTGCCCTGGGGCATTGGGATATATATGTTTTAGACCTGAGGAAAGAGTGCCTCCTACTGGCCCTCCAACACCACTTCCAGCAGCATCTGGTCCCCCATCCAGGGACTGACCAGGACCAACCCTGCTTAGCTTCAGAGGCAAGCCAGCAGTGGGATGCAAGGTGGTATGCTGCTTGCGTGTGACCAGGGAGACACCTGGGACACCCTACCCTCCTCTGTGACCAGGGAGACACCAGGGACACCCTACCCTCCCCTGTGACCAGGGAGACACCTGGGACACCCTACCCTCCCCTGTGACCAGGGAGACACCTGGGACACCCTACCCTCCCCTGTGACCAGGGAGACACCTGGGACACCCTACCCTCCCCTGTGACCAGGGAGACACCAGTGCTGTGTGCCGAGTGCTGAAGCGCGTTGCAACACTCACTACCGAGTTCCAAACTGACTCTGGAAGCAACGTCAGCACAATAACTCTTCTTCGGAAGCTTCATGAAATGGGTTTCCATGGCCGAGCAGCCGCACACAAGCCTAAGATCACCATGCGCAATGTAATACTTGCCGCCATTGGACTCTGGACTAGTGGAAATACGTTCTCTGGAGTGATGAATCACACTTCACCATCTGGCAGTCCGAAGGATGAATCTGGTTTTGGTGGATGCCAGGAGAACACTACCTGCCCCAATGCATAGAGCCAACTGTAAAGTTTGGTGGAGGAGTAATGGTCTGGGTCTGTTTCTCATGGATCAGGCTCCTTAGTTCCAGTGAAGGGAAATCTTAACGCTACAACATACAATGACATTCTAGATGATTCTGTGCTTCCAACTTTGTGGCAACAGTTTGGGGAAGGCCCTTTCCTGTTTCAGCATGACAATGCCCCCATGCACAAAGCGAGGTCCATACAGAAATGGTTTGTCGAGATCGGTGTGGAAGAACTTGACTGGCCTGCACAGAGCCCTGACCTCAACCCCATCAAACACCTTTGGGATGAATTGTAACGCCAACTGCGAGCCAGGCTTAATCGCCCAACATCAGTGCCCGACCTCACTAATGCTCTTGTCACTGAATAGAATCTAGCCCCGCATCAATGTTCCAACATCTAGTGGAAAGCCTTTCTAGAAGAGTGGAGGCTATTATCTTCTTAGGGCTAGGGTCCCATTTTCCGAATTTTCGCCTGTCTGACGTGCCCAAAGTAAAATTCCTGCCACTCAGGCCCAGAAACTAGGATATGCAAGTACTATTGGATAGGAAACACTCTGAAGTTTCTAAAACCGTTATAATAATGTGGGTATAACAGAACTGATATAGCAGGCAAAAACCAGAGAAATGTCTGTCCGGAAATCATTTTCTTTTGACCTTTGCTCACTTTGAATGGCTGATAAAAGAATTCATAGGGAATAGGACACAGGTTGCAGTACCTATGGCTTCCACTAGATGTCAACAGTCTCTGGACAGTGTTTGGAGGCTTTAGCACTGAACAGAACCATACAGAAGAAGAATTACTGAAGGAAGTAGAAATGTCAACAATATTTTCCGGGCACGAGAACGTGAGCGCGCTCCAATTTATTTTCCTTTTATAACGTTTAGGTTATCATCAGTGTAAAATATTATCATTATTATTCATAAAAGGATACCTAAGGATGCATTATAAATTATGTTTGATATGTTTGGGCAAAGTTTATAGGTATAATTTGAACGCGTTCTCTTCACTGTACAACGGGCGAGTAGACTGGAAATGCTTGGTGGACTATCTGAACATAACGCGCCAACCAAACGGAGATTTATGGATATAATAAATGACTTTTTCTAACAAAAGAACCATGGATTCTCTTGTTTGGACACTTGGGAAGCCCTCAGCAGATGTTCTTCGAAAGGTAAGTGATTTGTTTTAGCTCTTATATGGGTTTTGTGTGACCCATGCTGGATATGAATTTATGCTAATGTGGAAAATAGGAGAGGTGCTATCCTCAAACAATCAAATGTTGTGCTTTCGCCGTAAAACCTTTTTGAAATCTGACAACGCTGTGATATTGCCAAGAATCAGAGCTTTTGATGACTATGCAACACTTGTATATTGATGAATGTTAAATATTACGAATTTTTATTTTGAATTTTGCCGCACTTTGTTTGCTCCGAAAACGAGCCCGCTCACGGGATCGGATCCGTAAGAGGTTATAGCAGCAAAAGGAGAACCAACTCCATATTAATGTCCATCAGTGGAGGCTGCTGAGGGGAGGAGCTTCATAATAATGGCTGGAATGGAGCAGATAGAATGACATCACCTGAAAACCATGTCTTTGACAACATTCCACCTATCCCACTCCAGCCATTACCACGAGCCCGTCCTCCCCAGTTAAGGTGCCACCAACCTCCTGTGGTGCCCATGATTTTAGAATGAGATGTTTGACGAGCAGATGACCACATAGTTTTGGCTATGTAGTGTAGTTACCATCAGATACAGGCAGACAGAGATATAGTTACCAGCAGATACTTCATAGAGATACAGGCAGACAGAGATATAGTTACCAGCAGATACTTCAGAGAGATACAGGCAGACAGAGATATAGTTACCAGCAGATACTTCATAGAGATACAGGCAGACAGAGATATAGTTACCAGCAGATACTTCACAGAGATACAGGCAGACAGAGAGATAGTTACCAGCAGATACTTCACAGAGATACAGGCAGACAGAGATATAGTTACCAGCAGATACTTCATAGAGATACAGGCAGACAGAGATATAGTTACCAGCAGATACTTCACAGAGATACAGGCAGACAGAGATATAGTTACCAGCAGATACTTCACAGAGATACAGGCAGACAGAGAGATAGTTACCAGCAGATACTTCATAGAGATACAGGCAGACAGAGAGATAGTTACCAGCAGATACTCCCATTGTCTAACTGTTAGGACCATCCTGACACTAGTTCTGGATAAAGACAAACACCATCCAGACACTAGTTCTGGATAAAGACAAACACCATCCTGACACTAGTTCTGGATAAAGACAAACACCATCCTGACACTAGTTCTGGATAAAGACAAACACCATCCTGACACTAGTTCTGGATAAAGACAAACACCATCCTGACACTAGTTCTGGATAAAGACAAACACCATCCTGACACTAGTTCTGGATAAAGACAAACACCATCCTGACACTAGTTCTGGATAAAGACAAACACCATCCTGACACTAGTTCTGGATAAAGACAAACACCATCTTGACACTAGTTCTGGATATAGACAAACACCATCCTGACACTAGTTCTGGATAAAGACAAACACCATCTTGACACTAGTTCTGGATATAGACAAACACCATCCTGACACTAGTTCTGGATGAAGACAAACACCATCTTGACACTAGTTCTGGATAAAGACAAACACCATCCTGACACTAGTTCTGGATAAAGACAAACACCATCCTGACACTAGTTCTGGATATAGACAAACACCATCCTGACACTAGTTCTGGATATAGACAAACACCATCCTGACACTAGTTCTGGATAAAGACAAACACCATCCTGACACTAGTTCTGGATGAAGACAAACACCATCCTGACACTAGTTCTGGATATAGACAAACACCATCCTGACACTAGTTCTGGATAAAGACAAACACCATCCTGACACTAGTTCTGGATATAGACAAACACCATCCTGACACTAGTTCTGGATAAAGACAAACACCATCCTGACACTAGTTCTGGATATAGACAAACACCATCCTGACACTAGTTCTGGATATAGACAAACACCATCCTGACACTAGTTCTGGATAAAGACAAACACCATCCTGACACTAGTTCTGGATAAAGACAAACACCATCCTGACACTAGTTCTGGATAAGAGACAAACACCATCCTGACACTAGTTCTGGATAAAGACAAACACCATCCTGACACTAGTTCTGGATAAAGACAAACACCATCCTGACACTAGTTCTGGATAAAGACAAACACCATCTTGACACTAGTTCTGGATATAGACAAACACCATCCTGACACTAGTTCTGGATAAAGACAAACACCATCCTGACACTAGTTCTGGATGAAGACAAACACCATCCTGACACTAGTTCTGGATAAAGACAAACACCATCCTGACACTAGTTCTGGATAAAGACAAACACCATCCTGACACTAGTTCTGGATAAAGACAAACACCATCCAGACACTAGTTCTGGATATAGACAAACACCATCCTGACACTAGTTCTGGATAAAGACAAGCACCATCCTGACACTAGTTCTGGATAAAGACAAACACCATCCTGACACTAGTTCTGGATAAAGACAAACACCATCCTGACACTAGTTCTGGATAAAGACAAACACCATCCTGACACTAGTTCTGGATATAGACAAACACCATCCTGACACTAGTTCTGGATGAAGACAAACACCATCCTGACACTAGTTCTGGATAAAGACAAACACCATCCTGACACTAGTTCTGGATGAAGACAAACACCATCCTGACACTAGTTCTGGATGAAGACAAACACCATCCTGACACTAGTTCTGGATAAAGACAAACACCATCCTGACACTAGTTCTGGATAAAGACAAACACCATCCTGACACTAGTTCTGGATATAGACAAACACCATCCTGACACTAGTTCTGGATAAAGACAAACACCATCCTGACACTAGTTCTGGATGAAGACAAACACCATCCTGACACTAGTTCTGGATAAAGACAAACACCATCCTGACACTAGTTCTGGATAAAGACAAACACCATCCTGACACTAGTTCTGGATAAAGACAAACACCATCCTGACACTAGTTCTGGATGAAGACAAAACACCATCCTGACACTAGTTCTGGATAAAGACAAACACCATCCTGACACTAGTTCTGGATGAAGACAAACACCATCCTGACACTAGTTCTGGATAAAGACAAACACCATCCTGACACTAGTTCTGGATAAAGACAAACACCATCCAGACACTAGTTCTGGATAAAGACAAGCACCATCCTGACACTAGTTCTGGATAAAGACAAACACCATCCTGACACTAGTTCTGGATAAAGACAAACACCATCCTGACACTAGTTCTGGATGAAGACAAGCACCATCCTGACACTAGTTCTGGATAAAGACAAGCACCATCCTGACACTAGTTCTGGATAAAGACAAGCACCATCCTGACACTAGTTCTGGATAAAGACAAGCACCATCCTGACACTAGTTCTGGATAAAGACAAGCACCATCCTGACACTAGTTCTGGATGAAGACAAGCACCATCCTGACACTAGTTCTGGATAAAGACAAGCACCATCCTGACACTAGTTCTGGATAAAGACAAGCACCATCCTGACACTAGTTCTGGATAAAGACAAGCACCATCCTGACACTAGTTCTGGATAAAGACAAACACCATCCTGACACTAGTTCTGGATGAAGACAAGCACCATCCTGACACTAGTTCTGGATAAAGACAAGCACCATCCTGACACTAGTTCTGGATAAAGACAAACACCATCCTGACACTAGTTCTGGATGAAGACAAACACCATCCTGACACTAGTTCTGGATAAAGACAAGCACCATCCTGACACTAGTTCTGGATAAAGACAAACACCATCCTGACACTAGTTCTGGATAAAGACAAACACCATCCTGACACTAGTTCTGGATATAGACAAACACCATCCTGACACTAGTTCTGGATGAAGACAAACACCATCCTGACACTAGTTCTGGATGAAGACAAACACCATCCTGACACTAGTTCTGGATAAAGACAAGCACCATCCTGACACTAGTTCTGGATAAAGACAAACACCATCCTGACACTAGTTCTGGATAAAGACAAACACCATCCTGACACTAGTTCTGGATGAAGACAAACACCATCCTGACACTAGTTCTGGATGAAGACAAGCACCATCCTGACACTAGTTCTGGATAAAGACAAGCACCATCCTGACACTAGTTCTGGATAAAGACAAACACCATCCTGACACTAGTTCTGGATAAAGACAAACACCATCCTGACACTAGTTCTGGATATAGACAAACACCATCCTGACACTAGTTCTGGATGAAGACAAACACCATCTTGACACTAGTTCTGGATAAAGACAAACACCATCCTGACACTAGTTCTGGATAAAGACAAACACCATCCTGACACTAGTTCTGGATAAAGACAAACACCATCCAGACACTAGTTCTGGATATAGACAAACACCATCCTGACACTAGTTCTGGATATAGACAAACACCATCCTGACACTAGTTCTGGATAAAGACAAGCACCATCCTGACACTAGTTCTGGATAAAGACAAACACCATCCTGACACTAGTTCTGGATAAAGACAAACACCATCCTGACACTAGTTCTGGATAAAGACAAACACCATCCTGACACTAGTTCTGGACAAAGACAAACACCATCCTGACACTAGTTCTGGATAAAGACAAACACCATCCTGACACTAGTTCTGGATAAAGACAAACACCATCCTGACACTAGTTCTGGATAAAGACAAACACCATCCTGACACTAGTTCTGGATAAAGACAAACACCATCCAGACACTAGTTCTGGATAAAGACAAACACCATCCAGACACTAGTTCTGGATAAAGACAAACACCATCCTGACACTAGTTCTGGATAAAGACAAACACCATCCTGACACTAGTTCTGGATAAAGACAAACACCATCCTGACACTAGTTCTGGATAAAGACAAACACCATCCTGACACTAGTTCTGGATAAAGACAAACACCATCCAGACACTAGTTCTGGATATAGACAAACACCATCCTGACACTAGTTCTGGATAAAGACAAACACCATCCTGACACTAGTTCTGGATAAAGACAAACACCATCCTGACACTAGTTCTGGATAAAGACAAACACCATCCTGACACTAGTTCTGGATAAAGACAAACACCATCCTGACACTAGTTCTGGATATAGACAAACACCATCCTGACACTAGTTCTGGATAAAGACAAACACCATCCTGACACTAGTTCTGGATAAAGACAAACACCATCCTGACACTAGTTCTGGATAAAGACAAACACCATCCTGACACTAGTTCTGGATAAAGACAAACACCATCCTGACACTAGTTCTGGATAAAGACAAACACCATCCTGACACTAGTTCTGGATAAAGACAAACACCATCCTGACACTAGTTCTGGATAAAGACAAACACCATCCTGACACTAGTTCTGGATAAAGACAAACACCATCCTGACACTAGTTCTGGATAAAGACAAACACCATCCTGACACTAGTTCTGGATAAAGACAAACACCATCCTGACACTAGTTCTGGATAAAGACAAACACCATCCTGACACTAGTTCTGGATATAGACAAACACCATCCTGACACTAGTTCTGGATAAAGACAAACACCATCCTGACACTAGTTCTGGATAAAGACAAACACCATCCTGACACTAGTTCTGGATAAAGACAAACACCATCCTGACACTAGTTCTGGATAAAGACAAACACCATCCTGACACTAGTTCTGGATAAAGACAAACACCATCCTGACACTAGTTCTGGATAAAGACAAACACCATCCTGACACTAGTTCTGGATAAAGACAAACACCATCCTGACACTAGTTCTGGATAAAGACAAACACCATCCTGACACTAGTTCTGGATAAAGACAAACACCATCCTGACACTAGTTCTGGATAAAGACAAACACCATCCTGACACTAGTTCTGGATAAAGACAAACACCATCCTGACACTAGTTCTGGATATAGACAAACACCATCCTGACACTAGTTCTGGATATAGACAAACACCATCCTGACACTAGTTCTGGATATAGACAAACACCATCCTGACACTAGTTCTGGATAAAGACAAACACCATCCTGACACTAGTTCTGGATAAAGACAAACACCATCCTGACACTAGTTCTGGATAAAGACAAGCACCATCCTGACACTAGTTCTGGATAAAGACAAAACACCATCCTGACACTAGTTCTGGATAAAGACAAACACCATCCTGACACTAGTTCTGGATAAAGACAAACACCATCCTGACACTAGTTCTGGATAAAGACAAACACCATCCTGACACTAGTTCTGGATAAAGACAAACACCATCCTGACACTAGTTCTGGATAAAGACCAAACACCATCCTGACACTAGTTCTGGATAAAGACAAACACCATCCTGACACTAGTTCTGGATAAAGACAAACACCATCCTGACACTAGTTCTGGATAAAGACAAACACCATCCTGACACTAGTTCTGGATAAAGACAAACACCATCCTGACACTAGTTCTGGATAAAGACAAACACCATCCTGACACTAGTTCTGGATGAAGACAAACACCATCCTGACACTAGTTCTGGATAAAGACAAACACCATCCTGACACTAGTTCTGGATAAAGACAAACACCATCCTGACACTAGTTCTGGATAAAGACAAACACCATCCTGACACTAGTTCTGGATAAAGACAAACACCATCCTGACACTAGTTCTGGATGAAGACAAACACCATCCTGACACTAGTTCTGGATATAGACAAACACCATCCTGACACTAGTTCTGGATAAAGACAAACACCATCCTGACACTAGTTCTGGATAAAGACAAGCACCATCCTGACACTAGTTCTGGATATAGACAAACACCATCCTGACACTAGTTCTGGATAAAGACAAACACCATCCTGACACTAGTTCTGGATATAGACAAACACCATCCTGACACTAGTTCTGGATAAAGACAAACACCATCCTGACACTAGTTCTGGATAAAGAGACAAACACCATCCTGACACTAGTTCTGGATAAAGACAAACACCATCCTGACACTAGTTCTGGATAAAGACAAACACCATCCTGACACTAGTTCTGGATAAAGACAAACACCATCCTGACACTAGTTCTGGATAAAGACAAACACCATCCTGACACTAGTTCTGGATAAAGACAAACACCATCCTGACACTAGTTCTGGATAAAGACAAACACCATCCTGACACTAGTTCTGGATAAAGACAAACACCATCCTGACACTAGTTCTGGATAAAGACAAACACCATCCTGACACTAGTTCTGGATAAAGACAAACACCATCCTGACACTAGTTCTGGATATAGACAAACACCATCCTGACACTAGTTCTG
This sequence comes from Brachymystax lenok tsinlingensis, assembly GCA_030435695.1. Taxonomy (NCBI): domain Eukaryota; kingdom Metazoa; phylum Chordata; class Actinopteri; order Salmoniformes; family Salmonidae; genus Brachymystax; species Brachymystax lenok. The sequence continues at coordinate 1,115,032 of CM059811.1, read as the reverse complement.
GATAAAGACAAACACCATCCTGACACTAGTTCTGGATAAAGACAAACACCATCCTGACACTAGTTCTGGATAAAGACAAACACCATCCTGACACTAGTTCTGGATATAGACAAACACCATCCTGACACTAGTTCTGGATAAAGACAAACACCATCCTGACACTAGTTCTGGATAAAGACAAACACCATCCTGACACTAGTTCTGGATAAAGACAAACACCATCCTGACACTAGTTCTGGATAAAGACAAACACCATCCTGACACTAGTTCTGGATAAAGACAAACACCATCCTGACACTAGTTCTGGATAAAGACAAACACCATCCTGACACTAGTTCTGGATAAAGACAAACACCATCCTGACACTAGTTCTGGATAAAGACAAACACCATCCTGACACTAGTTCTGGATGAAGACAAACACCATCCTGACACTAGTTCTGGATAAAGACAAGCACCATCCTGACACTAGTTCTGGATAAAGACAAACACCATCCTGACACTAGTTCTGGATAAAGACAAACACCATCCTGACACTAGTTCTGGATAAAGACAAACACCATCCTGACACTAGTTCTGGATAAAGACAAACACCATCCTGACACTAGTTCTGGATAAAGACAAACACCATCCTGACACTAGTTCTGGATATAGACAAACACCATCCTGACACTAGTTCTGGATAAAGACAAACACCATCCTGACACTAGTTCTGGATAAAGACAAACACCATCCTGACACTAGTTCTGGATAAAGACAAACACCATCCTGACACTAGTTCTGGATAAAGACAAACACCATCCTGACACTAGTTCTGGATAAAGACAAGCACCATCCTGACACTAGTTCTGGATATAGACAAACACCATCCTGACACTAGGTTCTGGATAAAGACAAACACCATCCTGACACTAGTTCTGGATAAAGACAAACACCATCCTGACACTAGTTCTGGATAAAGACAAACACCATCCTGACACTAGTTCTGGATAAAGACAAACACCATCCTGACACTAGTTCTGGATAAAGACAAACACCATCCTGACACTAGTTCTGGATAAAGACAAACACCATCCTGACACTAGTTCTGGATAAAGACAAACACCATCCTGACACTAGTTCTGGATAAAGACAAACACCATCCTGACACTAGTTCTGGATAAAGACAAACACCATCCTGACACTAGTTCTGGATAAAGACAAACACCATCCTGACACTAGTTCTGGATAAAGACAAACACCATCCTGACACTAGTTCTGGATAAAGACAAACACCATCCTGACACTAGTTCTGGATGAAGACAAACACCATCCTGACACTAGTTCTGGATAAAGACAAGCACCATCCTGACACTAGTTCTGGATAAAGACAAACACCATCCTGACACTAGTTCTGGATAAAGACAAACACCATCCTGACACTAGTTCTGGATAAAGACAAACACCATCCTGACACTAGTTCTGGATAAAGACAAACACCATCCTGACACTAGTTCTGGATATAGACAAACACCATCCTGACACTAGTTCTGGATAAAGACAAACACCATCCTGACACTAGTTCTGGATAAAGACAAACACCATCCTGACACTAGTTCTGGATAAAGACAAACACCATCCTGACACTAGTTCTGGATAAAGACAAACACCATCCTGACACTAGTTCTGGATAAAGACAAACACCATCCTGACACTAGTTCTGGATAAAGACAAACACCATCCTGACACTAGTTCTGGATAAAGACAAACACCATCCTGACACTAGTTCTGGATAAAGACAAACACCATCCTGACACTAGTTCTGGATAAAGACAAGCACCATCCTGACACTAGTTCTGGATAAAGACAAACACCATCCTGACACTAGTTCTGGATAAAGACAAACACCATCCTGACACTAGTTCTGGATAAAGACAAACACCATCCTGACACTAGTTCTGGATAAAGACAAACACCATCCTGACACTAGTTCTGGATGAAGACAAACACCATCCTGACACTAGTTCAGTTAAAATTCTTGAAAGTACTTAAGTAGTTTTTGGGGGTATCTGTACTTAACTATTTATATTTTTGACAACTTACTTTTAATTCATTATATTCCTAAAGAAAATAATGTTCTTTTTACTCCATACATTTTTCCTGACACCCAATAGTACTCATTACATTTTGAATGCTTAGCAGAAAATAGTCTAATTCACACACTTATCAAGAGAACACCCCTGGTCATCCCTACTGTCTCTGATCTGGTGGACTCACTAAACACAAGAGAACATCCCTGGTCATCCCTACTGCCTCTGATCTGGAGGACTCACTAAACAGAGAACATCCCTGGTCGTCCCTACTGCCTCTGATCTGGAAGACTCACTAAACACAAGCTTTGTTTGTAAATTATATCTGAGTGTTGGAGCCCCTGGCTATCATTTCTTTTTTTTTTGTATAAGGAATTTTTAATACTTTTGATACTTAAGTGTGTATATATATATATATATATATATATATATATATATATATATATATATATATAAATAAAACCAAATACTTTTACTCATGTAGGTGTTTTACTGGGTGACTTTCACTTTTGAGTCATTTTATGAAGGCATATTTACATTTACTCTAGTATGACAAGTGGGTACTTTTCCACCGCTGCTATCTAGTTCTACATATGGACACACACACTCCTCTACACACTCTCAAACACACACACACTCCTCTACACACTCTCAAACACACACACACTCCTCTACACACTCTCAAACACACACACTCCTCTACACACTCTCTCAAACACACACACACACCTCTACACACTCTCAAACACACACACACACAACACACTCCTCTACACACTCAAACACCTCTACACACTCTCAAACACACACACACAACACACTCCTCTACACACTCTCTCAAACACACACACTCCTCTACACACACACACACACACACACACACACACACACACACACACTCCCTCTACACACTCTCTCAAACACACACACACACTCCTCTACACACTCTCAAACACACACACACACTCCTCTACACACACACACACACACACTCCTCTACACTCTCTCTCAAACACACACTTTTCTTAGAATAAATCTTTATTTTATTTGCCACAATGATTCATTGTTTCACAGGTCTGTTCATTTGCATATTGTCATCAGGTAAGGGTCTAGACCACCAGCTCTGAGAGGGGAGGTCAGGGGTTAGAGGTCAGGGGTTAGAAGCCACTCTTCCTCAGGTACTGCATCATGTCTGAGGCCTTTATGTTGATCTTTCCTCCAGGAATGTCCTTCATCCCTTTAACAATGATCAGCGCTGAGAGAGAGAGAGAGACAGAGACAGAGACACAGAGAGAGAGAGAGAGAGAGGGGGGAGAGAGAGGAGAGAGAGGGGAGAGAGAGGGGAGAGAGGGGGAGAGAGGGGGAGAGAGGGGGAGAGAGCCAGATAGAGACAGAGAGAGAGAGACAGAGAGAGAGACACTCCTTTAGAACACAGTAAACCCAGCAGTATTCTCATTCAGAATCCTATAAAGGATAACAGCACATTCTGTCAAGAAGAGAGGGGGGTTCGTACTCTGGCCACTCTTAGCGATGGTGATGCTGTAGGAGTTGGTGTGTCTGTGTGTGTGTGGGGGGGGTTCGTACTCTGGCCACTCTTAGCGATGGGGATGCTGTAGGAGTTGGTGTGTCTGTGTGTGTGTGGGGGGGTTCGTACTCTGGCCACTCTTAGCGATGGTGATGCTGTAGGAGTTGGTGTCGGTAGCAGTGGGCCTCATCTTAACATCTAAAGTGTGGTCCCCATCGGTATGAAGATTATCCCTCAGGACAGTACACTTGTTCCCACTGAGATGAAGACCACTGGCGAAGAGAGGAGAACGATCCAATGACATCATCGCCTTGATCTCTGCAGCCTAGAGACAGAGACAGAGAGACAGAGAGACAGAGAGAATGTTAGAGGTACCACACCAGCTCCATCTAGTGGCAGTACAGTTTACCTAGTAAAGACATTACTGCAGTGTTTCCCAAAGCACCTTTTTGTTGTTGTCCTAGCACAACCAATTCCACTAATCAACTCATCATCGAGCTTTTGATCCTTTAAATCAGCTGTTCTAGAGGCAACAACACCCCTTTGGGTCCCGAGGACAGAGTTTGAGAAACTCTGGCGACAACCACACGAACTGGATAGACGCAACTGTTGGTAACTCACTCACTTCAGCAACAAACAACTAACTAGTCAATCAGACTCAGACCTCTCAGTGCATCCATCTAGTGGTGATAAGAGCTGGTCTGCAGCCAGACACTACACAGTTAACTCACCTAGACTAAACCCAACCCTGTTCTCCTGTACAGTTCAGATGTCCTGATATTGATAAAGATAAAGCAGATATCAACATTTATAAAATGACACACTCAAAGAGAGGAACATGCTCAAACAGGTTCCTGTACATATGTTTTAGTCTCTCTCGCAAATTCCAACAGTTCTAGTCCAGTCATGCCCACCTCGAGTCTCAAATTTGGACCACACCCGACACACAGAGAGTATTGTGCAGAGAGAGAGAGAGTATGGTGCAGAGAGAGAGAGAGAGTATGGTGCAGAGAGAGAGAGAGAGAGAGAGAATGGTGCAGAGAGAGAGAGAGAGAGAGAGAGAGTATGGTGCAGAGAGAGAGAGAGTATGGTGCAGAGAGAGAGAGAGAGAGAATGGTGCAGAGAGAGAGAGAGAGAGAGTATGGTGCAGAGAGAGAGAGAGAGAGAATGGTGCAGAGAGAGAGAGAGAGAGAGAGTATGGTGCAGAGAGAGAGAGAGAGAGAGAGTATGGTGCAGAGAGAGAGAGAGAGAGAATGGTGCAGAGAGAGAGAGAGAGAGTATGGTGCAGAGAGAGAGAGAGAGAGAGAGTATGGTGCAGAGAGAGAGAGAGAGAGTATGGTGCAGAGAGAGAGAGAGAGAGAGTATGGTGCAGAGAGAGAGAGAGAGAGAGTATGGTGCAGAGAGGGAGAGAGAGTATGGTGCAGAGAGGGAGAGAGAGAATGGTGCAGAGAGGGAGAGAGAGAATGGTGCAGAGAGAGAGAGAGAGAGTGTATGGTGCAGAGAGAGAGAGAGAGTATGGTGCAGAGAGAGAGAGAGAATGGTGCAGAGAGAGAGAGAGAGAATGGTGCAGAGAGAGAGAGAGAGAATGGTGCAGAGAGAGAATGGTGCAGAGAGAGAATGGTGCAGAGAGAGAATGGTGCAGAGAGAGAATGGTGCAGAGAGAGAATGGTGCAGAGAGAGAATGGTGCAGAGAGAGAATGGTGCAGAGAGAGAATGGTGCAGAGAGAGAATGGTGCAGAGAGAGAATGGTGCAGAGAGGGAGAGAGAATGGTGCAGAGAGGGAGAGAGAATGGTGCAGAGAGGGAGAGAGAATGGTGCAGAGAGGGAGAATGGTGCAGAGAGAGCATGATGCAGAGAGAGCATGATGCAGAGAGAGCGAGAGAGAGAATGGTGCAGAGAGAGCGAGAGAGAGAATGGTGCAGAGAGAGAGAGAGAGAGAGAATGGTGCAGAGAGAGAGAGAGAGAATGGTGCAGAGAGAGTGAGAGAGAGAGAGAGAGAGAGAGAATGGTGCAGACAGAGAGAGAGAGTATGGTGCAGAGAGAGAGAGAGAGTATGGTGCAGAGAGGGAGAGAGAGAATGGTGCAGAGAGAGTGAGAGAGAGAGAGAGAGAGAGAATGGTGCAGACAGAGAGAGAGAGAGTATGGTGCAGAGAGAGTATGGTGCAGAGAGAGTCTACTATCAACTGGTTCTATTATATCCCGGAAGACAGTCTTCAAAAAGGTAGTAACCTCAGAAGTGGTTCCTGCTTGTAGAAGCATATGGCTGTGCAAAGGCCTTGTCTTGTTAATTTAGCAGACAAGACGCTCTGACTTCCCGAGGCCTTCTCACCTTTTTTTATAGAACAAGCATGTAATATATTAGAACTGAATAGCGAGAAGCGATCTCACATCTAGATCTGTTATTCTCAGAGTGTGATCATTTGAACCAGGGCTCAATTTAGAGAGTCGAAAGACATTTTTCAAGGTTACACAGGCGAATATATTGATAAAAGTCACCTTGTCCCAGAGAGATCGGTTATCAAAATGTCACGCCAGGGTAAACCTACACACTGCCCTTATTTTCAGGGGTTCTAAAATCCCCTACGAGGAAAAACTATTGTAAACATTTCCTTGTTTGACCGCTAGGTTTGATGTGTTTTAGGATACTGTGGAAGTCTATAAAACACAAATGGACATGAAAGATGACTACCTCTGTAACCCTAACCCTTCTGTAATCACAGTCTGTCACAAGACAATGAGTTAGACAAGTCTCTCTCCCTCTGCATGCCTACTGTTGCCTCAATCCTTCATGTGCAGCGAAACAGTTTGTTGTTGTTGAAACACCACACCCCTCAACCTGAGCTTTCCAAACCCCTGAACATGTCTGACACACAGTCATTCCAAGAGCAACAACATCTTCATGCACCTCATGTGACCGGCTGTAGGGCGGTGTGTGTGACTGGCTGTAGGGCGGTGTGTGTGACTGGCTGTAGGGTGCTGTGTGTGTGTGTGTGTGTGTGTGTGTGTGTGTGTGTGTGTGTGTGTGTGTGTGTGTGTGTGTGTGTGTGGCAGAAGTTTGATGGGGGAAGTGACTCAGAGAAGGTTTACCACTTCTCACTTCCTATATGTTGAGCTGTGGTGTGTGTGTGAGTGTGTGTGTATATATATCTGGAGTAACATGACCAAATAAGGACCTCAAAATCCAACTCAAAACACGGAACTACCCCGGACACACACACACACACACACACACACACACACACACACACACACTTATGCAATATGAATCATTAAATAATGCAGCGGTCACATTTGAACATTTTACCAGAAGTCAGCGGTGTCCTCTGACTAACTATTCTCTAACAGCTACTAGGGGTTAGGGTTCAGAGGTCAGGGGACTACTAGTGTACTATCCAATCTGCTATGGACACTAACCCAGCCTCAGCCCATACTTGCATCCTAAATAGTAGGCTATTTGAGTGAAAAATATAGTTTAATAGTACGTGGCATTTTGAAAGTTTAAAATTCCTGATGTCATACTGACAACAGCTGAGCAATCAGATATGAGGATCCACTACTGAAATCCATGAATAGCAAAAAAAAACAACACAATCACGCATGACTGTCTCAGTATACAAAAATATAATGTTAGTATGTACATTTTAGAAAATCTAGTTTAAATGCCAGGATGTTCTACTCATTTCGGCTCTTCATCCAGTAGAATTTGATGCACACTTTTCCACAAGGCATTGGAAGAGGTGGGCTGGGAGTGATGGGACATAGTTCTCTTCAGCTACAAGACAAGGCTTGTTTCCGTGTTGGTCAAACGTAGCGCTAAGTAGTTTTTGTTCTTCTTAAAACGATAACGAGAATTGCATCGTATGCTACATCTTTAAAAAACAAAGTGGATTTCCTGTTTCCTCATTGAAAAGTGCTTCTTGTTTTCTTGGCCTTCGTCGGAGCTTTCGAAACTAAATCCTGAACCATCTTTAGATGTGTGAATGTGTCGGCACCGGGGCCTCGGGATGTGGCTGCGTTATTGATGTCATGTTAATCAGGCCTTTCGATTTCAACATATGGATGGATTTTAGTTTAGTAGGCTAGGCTACCTATTTAATGACTTCTTCCTTTATGGATCAATCCTCATTAACAGTCATTCTGATCTCGTTCCCAGTGATCAGGGCTTTAGTTTCATTTCGCTCGCTGTTCCAGCGGTTCTGAATTTGCCGTGCACCAGACTGTTTTTCTGTGCAATCAGCCTTTAGAGTTCAACGTGTGAAAGGTTTTAGTGAGGGCACTAGGGCTATTTGGTTCAATACATGTTACATCCGTTTGGTTTCACTAATAAATATGTTGAAATGGAAACGCATGATCTGTTGACGATGAGCTCAAAAAAAGGACTGAAACAGATCATTTGTTTCCATTTCAACATATTTATTAGTGAAACCAAAACGCATATTTATTTTATGGGCTACAGCAGAGTTTCCCAAACATGGTCCTGCCTATAGGCTTGAATGTGATAGTCTGCCTATAACCAGACTGAGTAGGTCTATAACTCCATTAGGCTTGAATGTGATAGTCTGCCTATAACCAGCCTGAGTAGGTCTATAACTCCATTAGGTTGAATGTGATAGTCTGCCTATAACCAGACTGAGTAGGTCTATAACTCCATTAGGTTGAATGTGATAGTCTGCCTATAACCAGACTGAGTAGGTCTATAACTCCATTAGGCTTGAATGTGATAGTCTGCCTATAACCAGACTGAGTAGGTCTATAACTCCATTAGGTTGAATATGATAGTCTGTCTATAACCAAAATTCTACTCAGAGTTTAGAGAAATTAATCAAATTGGAAATGAACTATTATCAGACTGGTAATGGGATGCATGTCTGTTGAATTTGGAAAAATCCACAGGCACTCGGCCATGCCCCACCTCCTCAGCCAGTCAGGAGCCACTACTGCCTTTCAGACATGGCATACTGTTTACTAAATAGTATGCGATGATGAGTACATAGTATGCAGTTTAAGTATGTAGTATGCTAGTATGAGTATCCAGACACGGCCACTGTCTAGGGGCCACTTCACCCCAAACACCTCTTCCCTCTCCAGCTGAGCTTTAATTTCCACTTCTTGGTTGACAGGTCAACTTACGGACAACGCTTTCGTTATGTCAGAGTCACCGGGAAACATCAAACACCCATTCACCCAACCGGTGTCTTGACTTCACCAGCCGCCTACAACGGTGTCGCCCGCGGAGAGACCTAAGCCTGCACACACACACACTCCCGTGTTAGTTACTCACAGAGACACCAGCCAGTTGACCTCCAGGTGTTGCTGCCCAGACCGACTCCTTCCCAGCCTCCGACCCACAGATCGCTGCCTCTCCCACGAAGGGAGGTGTCCCCGCCATCAGGTTGGTTATATAGCCGTCCCACGCCATGGTTCAACAGCACTGATTAATATATACACTATAGAGACATGGGGGGACGGAGAGATGCGGAGGAGAAGATAGGAGTTTTAAGCGTCACTTTTAACAAACAGAAACCAACATATTGAGCGCTCAACATTCCCGAGGCTCTGCAGCAGAATATCAAAGTAACACAAGTCCTACAGGGACCCAGAATAAAGGTGTGTGTGTCGGGCTGTTACCTGAGCGGCTCCAGACTCGGGGACCTCGGAGTGAAAACGGCGGAGGAGCAGGCGCCCGGTTATATATGCCTCCTCTCGCCCACCCCTCCGGACTTCCTCGTTCAGTTCACTCAAAGTTCCGTTCAGTAACGGAGACGAAGAATACTGATCTACACGTTTTCTCCCCAAACAGTAGTCAACATTCTCATTTCCAACAGCACTGTAGAGCTGTGCCCTTCAGTCCACCGTAATTAGGCTAAATGGAACTATTTCAACTGGTCATTCAGGATAGAAAACATTACCTTTCAATTTAACCATTAAACACCTTTTTGACCGCAGGAGGATTCACATAGGATGCCATAGAGCCCCACAGTGGAGGTGTCATAATACCCATAAAACCTAGCGGTCAAACAGGAAAATGGTTCCAATAGTTTTTCCACCATTCATTTATCCCATAGGGGATTTTAGAACCCCTTCAAGTAAGGGCTGTGTTTGATGTAGGATTACCCTGGCGTGACGTTTTTATAACTATCCAAATCTCTCTCAGACAAGGTGACTTTTATCAATATATTTGTCTTTATTTACCCTCAGATTTCAAAAATGCTAATTAGCATCAAAATAGACATCATGCAAGACTACAAATCCCAGCATGCTCCCTGCACGTCATCTCTAGCTGACACCTTTGTTAACAGGTATTGTGTCAATTAAAAATTTGACAATACAGTTCACAGAATTGTCCATTTAAAGAAATGTAGGTAATTTATTCATTACTACATTTAGCTAATATTAGACAGTTCATTCAGAGATTCTTACCTTTGCCTCGTTTCAGCAGTCTCATCCAGATCATCATGGTATTTGTAGTTCTTTATGATAGCCACATTAGCAGCTAATTAGCATTTCATTTTGGGTGGTAAATACAGACAAATATATTGATAAAAGTAACCTTGTCCATAGAGAGATTTACATGGTTATCAAAACGTCACTCCAGGGTAGGCCGACACGAAACACAACCCTTACTTTAAGTGTTTCTAAAATCCCCTATGGCGAAAAATGAATGGTGGAAAAACTTTTGGAACCATTTCCCTGTTTGACTGCTAGGTTTTGTGGGTATTATGACTCATACTGTGGTACTCTATAAAATCACTCTCCTGCCGGGTTTAAACGAGAGGGACAGGATAAAGACAGGAGAGAAGGAAGGCCCCTGGCATTCTCTGGAGGAAGTCTCTCACTTTAGTTTATTTCTATTTCATTCTAAAACTAATATTCATTTAGAATGTTGGTGGATAACGTTGACAGACTCTGTTCTCTCGCTGCGCAACCTTTATCTACTCAGACGACACCATTCTGTATACTTCTGGCCCTTCTTTGGACACTTTGTTATCAAACCTCCAGTCGAGCTTCAATGCCATACAACTCTCCTTCTATGGCCTCCAACTGCTCTTAAATGCAAGTAAAACTAAATGCATGCTCTTCAACCGATCGCTGCCTGCACCTGCCCGCCCGTCCAGCATCACAACTCTGGACGGTTCTGACTTAGAATATGTGGACAACTACAAATACCTAGGTGTCTGGTTAGACTGTAAACTCTCCGTCCAGACTCACATTAAGCATCTCCAATCCCAAATTAAATCTAGAATCGGCTTCCTATTTCACAACAAAGCCTCCTTCACTCATGCTGCCAAACATACCCTCGTAAAACTGACTATCCTATTGATCCTTGACTTCGGCGATGTAATTTACAAAATAGCCTCCAACACTCTACTCAGTAAATTGGATGCAGTCTATCACAGTGCCATCGGTTTTGTCACCAAAGCCCCATATACTACCCACCACTGCAACCTGTATGCTCTCGTTGGCTGGCCCTCGCTTCATATTCGCCGCCAAACCCACTGGCTTCAGGTCATCTACAAGTCCCTACTATGTAAAGCCCCACCTTATCTCAGCTCACTGGTCACCATAGCAGCACCCACCCGTAGCACTCGCTCCAGCAGGTATATCTCACTGGTCACCCCCAAAGCCAATTCCTCCTTTGGCCGCCTTTCCTTCCAGTTCTCTGCTGCCAATGACTGGAATGAACTGCAAAAATCACTGAAGCTGGAGACTCATATCTCCCTCACTAACTTTAAGCACCAGCTGTCAGAGCAGCTCACAGATCACTGCACCTGTACATAGCCCATCTGTAAACAGCCCATCCAACTATCTCATCCCCATATTGGTATTTATTTTGCTCCTTTGTACCCCAGTATCTCTACTCGCACATTCGTCTTCTGCACATCGATCACTCCAGTGTTAATGCTAAATTGTAATTATTTCGCCACTGTGGCCTATTTATTGCCCTACCTCCCTAATCTTCTACATTTGCACACACTGTACATAGATTTTTCTACTGTATTATTGACTGTATGTTTGTTTACTCCATGTGTAACTCTGTGTTGTTGTTTGTGTCGAACTGCTTTGTTTTATCTTGGCCAGGTCGCAGTTGTAAATGAGAACTTGTTCTCAACTGGCCTCCCTGTATTATGACATCAGATAGAACTACCTGGTTAAATAAAGGGGAAATAAAAATGAAAATGTAACTATGCAAGGTAGTTAAAGAACAAATTCTTATTTACAATGACGGCCTCCACCGGCCAAACCCGGACGACACTGGGCCAATTGTGCGCCGCCCTATGGGACTCCCGATCACGGCCGGATATGATGCAGCCTGGAACATTCCACAGTCCCACACTCCTCTGGGCTTCTCAGACCCAGCAGAACTCACTGTGTGTGTGTGTGTGTGTTTAATAGCTCTGTTCAGACAGGTTAGTGCTAGTCTAATGACACACACATAGCTACAGAATCCAGACCTTGTACAGACACACACGTTCTCTGAACTGTCTCTCCATCTCTCCGTGTGTCTGATAGCTCCGTTCAGACTGCAGGCCTCTTGGTCAGTGTCTAGGTGTTATTGTCTGATAGGCTGTCAGACTGCAGGCCTCTTGGTCAGTCTCCAGTGTCTAGGTGTTATTGTCTGATAGGCTGTCAGACTGCAGGCCTCTTGGTCAGTCTCCAGTGTCTAGGTGTTATTGTCTGATAGGCTGTCAGACTGCAGGCCTCTTGGTCAGTCTCCAGTGTCTAGGTGTTATTGTCTGATAGGCTGTCAGACTGCAGGCCTCTTGGTCAGTCTCCAGTGTCTAGGTGTTATTGTCTGATAGGCTGTCAGACTGCAGGCCTCTGGGTCAGTCTCCAGTGTCTAGGTGTTATTGTCTGATAGGCTGTCAGACTGCAGGCCTCTTGGTCAGTCTCCAGTGTCTAGGTGTTATTGTCTGATAGGCTGTCAGACTGCAGGCCTCTTGGTCAGTCTCCAGTGTCTAGGTGTTATTGTCTGATAGCTCCGTTCAGACTGCAGGCCTCTTGGTCAGTCTCCAGTGTCTAGGTGTTATTGTCTGATAGGCTGTCAGACTGCAGGCCTCTTGGTCAGTCTCCAGTGTCTAGGTGTTATTGTCTGATAGGCTGTCAGACTGCAGGCCTCTTGGTCAGTCTCCAGTCTTCTCTCCATCTCTCCATGTCTCTTTCTCTCCATAACTCTTTCTCTCCCCTCCATCTCCCTCCTCCTCTTACATCATAGACACACACACTGAGAGACAGTGAGGGAGAACACACTGAGAGACAGTGAGGGAGAACACACTGAGAGACAGTGAGGGAGAACACACAGAGACAGTGAGGGAGAACACACAGAGACAGTGAGGGAGAACACACTGAGAGACAGTGAGGGAGAACACACTGAGAGACAGTGCCAGGCCCGAACTATGGTGATACCAACCCACACATGCACTTCCTGTACCTAACGGTACACTGGCTTTCTGACTCAGTTAGAGAGAAGGAAGACGAGAGGATGTGGTCACACACCCTTTAACTAGGAGAGTTGGTAACCTCTTCTAACCAGTCTTTCTGGCAGTGTCTGATTGGTTTGACGGCTGTATGCTGGCTCCTTATTTGGCAAAAATGGGAGAGAGAAGAAGAGAGAGGAGAAAGAGAAAGAGAAAAACCCAATTTTGATAAACTCCCATCTCTACTGGGTGAAATACCACAGTGTGCCGTCACAGCAGCAAGACGTGTGACCTGTTACCACAAGAAAAGGGCAACCAGTGAAGAACAAACACCATTGTAAATACAACCCATATTTATGTTCATTTATTTTCCCTTTTGTACTTTATAACTATTGGCACATCGTTACAACACTGTATATAGAAATATGACATTTGTCATGCTTACTGTTCATTTTTTATTGTTTATTTAACTTTTGTCAATTATCTATTTCACTTGCTTTGTCAATGTTAACATATGTTTCCCATGCCAATAAAGCTCTTTGAATTGAATTAAGGGAGAGAGAGAGACAGAGAGAGAGAGAGAGAGAGAGAGAGAGAGAGAGAGATGTATGGGTGCTGGGGTGCTGCAGTACCCCCTGGTGGTGAGATGGTAAACCTGCAGAAGAGGCCAGGACCGTACAGAGCACCAAGGAGAGATCACCTCAAATGAACCAATCAGGGCACTGAGAGATGACAGCCAAGGTTTGAATGAAAATACAGTTTAATTAAATAAATTATACATAGACAAGTTTAAAACACTATAATATACTAACATGACCTGTAACATTGGTAAAACAAACACAAAATAATACAGTTAAAATACATCTTTCCTGAAGAGAATATCTCCGAAAACAACCGGCCCTCCTCTCTGTGAATGGATTACATTTGATTTGTGTCAAATCGCCAATTGGCAACACATACCTCTCTCTCTCACCCTTCCTCTATCTCCCCCTCTCCCGCTCTCTCCAGAAATGACATTATCTGATTGTGTTTTGGGCCATTCTAGGTGTCGTGACTTTCATTAATCTGATGACTGTTATTGATTGAATCCACTAACTATGTTTAATTGTTACTTGATTCAATTAATCATGTAACAATTAACTCATTAAGAATTTGGGGCACCACGGAAGAAGTTGTTACCATGTCCAAAATTAAACTCTAGAAGATAAGTTATACATCGATAAGTCACTTATTAATCATTACCAGTTCTCATTCTGAACAGTCGTCACCTTCTTGGATGTGCAAGAACCCCAGCCTTGCTGATTATTCAGTATCACACAAATTGGTTAAATTATTTATTTACTAACTAAATAATAAACACAGAATACACATACACGAGACAAAAGTCCCTAGTGGACTGACAAGATATGACGGCTTGTTACATCATAGATGGGAAAGGGGGAAAGAGAGACAGAGATAAATAGACAAAGAGAATACTTATCGTACATTTGGTAACTCCGCTCACAGTAACCATTTACTTTGTACACGAACCACTGCCGTTTTGGAATGATGGCATGCTATGATACCAACCCTAACTCTTAGACCCCAGAGAGAGGGCCATGCTGCATGCTATGATACCAACCCTAACTCTTAGACCCCAGAGAGAGAGCTATGCTGCATGCTATGATACCAACCCTAACTCTTAGACCCCAGAGAGAGAGCTATGCTGCATGCTATGATACCAACCCTAACTCTTAGACCCCAGAGAGAGGGCCATGCTGCATGCTATGATACCAACCCTAACTCTTAGACTCCAGAGAGAGGGCTATGCTGCATGCTATGATACCAACCCTAACTCTTAGACCCCAGAGAGAGGGCCATGCTGCATGCTATGATACCAACCCTAACTCTTAGACCCCAGAGAGAGGGCCATGCTGCATGCTATGATACCAACCCTAACTCTTAGACCCCAGAGAGAGGCCATGCTGCATGCTATGATACCAACCCTAACTCTTAGACCCCAGAGAGAGAGAGCTATGCTGCATGCTATGATACCAACCCTAACTCTTAGACCCCAGAGAGAGGGCTATGCTGCATGCTATGATACCAACCTAACTCTTAGACCCCAGAGAGAGAGCTATGCTGCATGCTATGATACCAACCCTAACTCTTAGACCCCAGAGAGAGGCCATGCTGCATGCTATGATACCAACCTAACTCTTAGACCCCAGAGAGAGGGCCATGCTGCATGCTATGATACCAACCCTAACTCTTAGACCCCAGAGAGAGAGCCATGCTGCATGCTATGATACCAACCCTAACTCTTAGACCCCAGAGAGAGGCCATGCTGCATGCTATGATACCAACCCTAACTCTTAGACCCCAGAGAGAGGGCCATGCTGCATGCTATGATACCAACCCTAACTCTTAGACTCCAGAGAGAGGGCTATGCTGCATGCTATGATACCAACCCTAACTCTTAGACCCCAGAGAGAGGGCCATGCTGCATGCTATGATACCAACCCTAACTCTTAGACCCCAGAGAGAGGGCCATGCTGCATGCTATGATACCAACCCTAACTCTTAGACCCCAGAGAGAGAGAGCTATGCTGCATGCTATGATACCAACCCTAACTCTTAGACCCCAGAGAGAGGGCTATGCTGCATGCTATGATACCAACCCTAACTCTTAGACCCCAGAGAGAGAGCTATGCTGCATGCTATGATACCAACCCTAACTCTTAGACCCCAGAGAGAGGGCCATGCTGCATGCTATGATACCAACCCTAACTCTTAGACCCCAGAGAGAGGGCCATGCTGCATGCTATGATACCAACCCTAACTCTTAGACCCCAGAGAGAGAGCCATGCTGCATGCTATGATACCAACCCTAACTCTTAGACCCCAGAGAGAGCCATGCTGCATGCTATGATACCAACCTAACTCTTAGACCCCAGAGAG
The DNA here is from genome assembly GCA_030435695.1 of Brachymystax lenok tsinlingensis. NCBI lineage: Eukaryota > Metazoa > Chordata > Actinopteri > Salmoniformes > Salmonidae > Brachymystax > Brachymystax lenok. Next base: position 1,099,083 of record CM059811.1, on the reverse strand, counting down.
AGGGCTATGCTGCATGCTATGATACCAACCCTAACTCTTAGACCCCAGAGAGAGGGCCATGCTGCATGCTATGATACCAACCCTAACTCTTAGACCCCAGAGAGAGGGCCATGCTGCATGCTATGATACCAACCCTAACTCTTAGACCCCAGAGAGAGGCCATGCTGCATGCTATGATACCAACCCTAACTCTTAGACCCCAGAGAGAGAGCCATGCTGCATGCTATGATACCAACCCTAACTCTTAGACCCCAGAGAGAGCCATGCTGCATGCTATGATACCAACCCTAACTCTTAGACCCCAGAGAGAGGCTATGCTGCATGCTATGATACCAACCCTAACTCTTAGACCCCAGAGAGAGGGCCATGCTGCATGCTATGATACCAACCCTAACTCTTAGACCCCAGAGAGAGAGCTATGCTGCATGCTATGATACCAACCCTAACTCTTAGACCCCAGAGAGAGAGCCATGCTGCATGCTATGATACCAACCCTAACTCTTAGACCCCAGAGAGAGGGCTATGCTGCATGCTATGATACCAACCCTAACTCTTAGACCCCAGAGAGAGGGCCATGCTGCATGCTATGATACCAACCCTAACTCTTAGACCCCAGAGAGAGGCCATGCTGCATGCTATGATACCAACCCTAACTCTTAGACCCCAGAGAGAGAGCTATGCTGCATGCTATGATACCAACCCTAACTCTTAGACCCCAGAGAGAGGGCTATGCTGCATGCTATGATACCAACCCTAACTCTTAGACCCCAGAGAGAGAGAGCTATGCTGCATGCTATGATACCAACCCTAACTCTTAGACCCCAGAGAGAGAGCCATGCTGCATGCTATGATACCAACCCTAACTCTTAGACCCCAGAGAGAGAGCTATGCTGCATGCTATGATACCAACCCTAACTCTTAGACCCCAGAGAGAGAGCCATGCTGCATGCTATGATACCAACCCTAACTCTTAGACCCCAGAGAGAGAGAGCTATGCTGCATGCTATGATACCAACCCTAACTCTTAGACCCCAGAGAGAGGGCTATGCTGCATGCTATGATACCAACCCTAACTCTTAGACCCCAGAGAGAGGGCCATGCTGCATGCTATGATACCAACCCTAACTCTTAGACCCCAGAGAGAGTGCCATGCTGCATGCTATGATACCAACCCTAACTCTTAGACCCCAGAGAGAGGCTATGCTGCATGCTATGATACCAACCTAACTCTTAGACCCCAGAGAGAGAGAGCTATGCTGCATGCTATGATACCAACCTAACTCTTAGACCCCAGAGAGAGAGCCATGCTGCATGCTATGATACCAACCCTAACTCTTAGACCCCAGAGAGAGAGAGCTATGCTGCATGCTATGATACCAACCCTAACTCTTAGACCCCAGAGAGAGGGCCATGCTGCATGCTATGATACCAACCCTAACTCTTAGACCCCAGAGAGAGAGAGCTATGCTGCATGCTATGATACCAACCCTAACTCTTAGACCCCAGAGAGAGAGAGCTATGCTGCATGCTATGATACCAACCCTAACTCTTAGACCCCAGAGAGAGGGCTATGCTGCATGCTATGATACCAACCCTAACTCTTAGACCCCAGAGAGAGAGAGCTATGCTGCATGCTATGATACCAACCCTAACTCTTAGACCCCAGAGAGAGAGCTATGCTGCATGCTATGATACCAACCCTAACTCTTAGACCCCAGAGAGAGAGCTATGCTGCATGCTATGATACCAACCCTAACTCTTAGACCCCAGAGAGAGGGCCATGCTGCATGCTATGATACCAACCCTAACTCTTAGACCCCAGAGAGAGAGCTATGCTGCATGCTATGATACCAACATGCATTTCTGTATCCTTGTCAGATAGCAGACGCTGTAGCTATCAGGGCCGGCTTCGTGGGCGGTACCGTACATCATTGCCCTCTAAAGAGCCTTGCAGTCAGCGGCAGAGTTGCTTGCAAGCCTCCCCCTTTTTCCTCCAAACATAACGATGGTCATTATGGCCAAACAGTTTTATTTTTGTTTCATCAGACCAGAGGAGATTTCTCCAAAAAGTACAATCTTTGTCCCCATGTGCAGTTGCAAACCGTAGTCTGTCTTTATGGCGGTTTTGGAGCAGTGGCTTCTTCCTTGCTGAGCGGCCTTTCAGGTTATGTCGATATAGGACTCGTTTTACTGTGGATATAGATACTTTTGTACCTGTTTCCTCCAGCATCTTCACAAGGTCCTTTGCTGTTGTTCTGGGATTGATTTGCACTTTTCACACCAAAGTACGTTCATCTCTAGGAGACAGAACGCGTCTCCTTCCTGAGCGGTATGACGGCTGCGTGGTCCCATGGTGTTTATACTTGCGTACTATTGTTTGTACAGATGAACGTGGTACCTTCAGGCGTTTGGAAATTGCTCCCAAGGATGAACCAGACTTGTGGAGGTCTACAATCTTTTTTCTGAGGTCTTGACTTATTTCTTTTGATTTTCCCATGATGTCAAGCAAAGAGGCACTGAGTTTGAAGGTAGGCCTTGAAATACATCCACAGGTACACCTACAATTGACTCAAATGATGTCAATTAGCCTATCAGAAGCTTCTAAAGCCATGACATAATTTCCTGGAATTTTCCAAGCTGTTTAAAGGCACAGTCAACTTAGTGTATGTAAACTTCTGACCCATTGGAATTGTGATACAGTGAATTATAAGTGAAATAATCTGTCTGTAAACAATTGTTGGAAAAATTACTTGTGTCATGCAGAGTAGATGTCCTAACCGACTTGCCAAAACTATAGTTTGTTAACAAGAAATGTGTGGAGTGGTTGAAAAACGAGTTTTAATGACTCCAACCTAAGTGTATGTAAACCTCCGACTTCAACTATATATCATGAAATCCTTATGAACTATAAAAGATTTTACTGTTTTACAATTGTTTTATGTAGCGTTTACATTTCTGTTCAGTCAGAGTCACTTCAGTTCATAGAACTATTCCTTTTTAAATATAGAAATATTTTAAATCAGTGTACCAGAAGGTGGTTCTACTCTTTATTTTCTGGTGTTTCAATCACTGATTAATCCATCCACCAATCTCCTAGATCGTCGTTGATCATTTGGAATCAGCTGTGTAGTGGTAAGGCAAAACCCAACCCGGAGGACAGAGCTTTGGGAACAGCTGATAGGAAATTCTGAATTTATCATCAACAGCAGGTGAAATAAAAACAAAACCGTGTTTTCTTTCAGAAATAAATCCATTTTTAATCTGTTTGTCATCATCACGGTTTTCCAGCCAGCCATCTGTTTCCATAGTGGGGACGACTGTACCACGCGTCAATACGCCCTGAACAGGGGGTGGCTGACAGGGTACATTCTGAGTCCTTCAGTAAAAATAACAGAATGTATACAATGGGGCGAGGGGGTCACATGACAGGGGTTAAAGGTCACTCACATGACACATGAGGGTGTGTGTCTGTCCGTGTGTGTAGTGTGCCTGTGTGTCTGTCCGTGTGTGTAGTGTGCCTGTCCGTGTGTGTGTGTGTGTGTGTGTGTGTGTGCGCGCGCTGCTCCGGGGTGAAGTTTCCCGTAGGTGCATTACTAGGATCAGCTTCCCTCCTCCCAATCCTTGTCTCTAGTCTCTAGTCTAGGAAGTAGACTTTGTAAGCCTTGTTCATCTGTTCCAGGAAGATGAACGTGAGGACGGTGTGAGGTCCCAGTCTGGCGTAGTATGGCGTGAAACCCTTCCACAGAGAGAAGAACCCTTCATTACGGATCACCCTCGCCAACACGTCCTGCAGGGAGAGACAGGTAAAACAGTTTGTGCTGCAGCGGTTTCTCAGCTTAAAGATCCGCAGGAAACGGAGACACTGTCCGCCCCACGGCCGTTACGGGTTTCATTTTGCTGAATGAAGCTGATCTGCATCATCAAAACAAATGGCCGTACATATTCTGCTGTTCTATCGAGCGTGCAGTGGTGTCAGAGGGGAGGGAAACAGAGTGTCAGACAGGAAACAGTGGAAGGTCAGTCAAGGCACAGGGTGGCTACTTTGAAGAATCTCAAATAATTTAAAATATATGTTGATTTGTTTAACACTTGTTTGGTTACTACATGATTCCATACGTGTTATTTCAGTGTTGATGTCTTCACTATTATTCTACAATGTAGAAAGTAGTAAAACTGGTACTGTATATGAATAATATATATTAATGAAGTGATAATGCCTGAGAAGCCGGTGTTTGGAGGATATATTGGCATGGTGTCAGACCCGAGACCAAGTCAGCTTCAAAGGCATTATCACTTTTATACAACGGGTCACCAACATGTTCAAATAATGGACATTTTCATTAAAAACGTTATTTTGAGTTGGTCTTTCGTTCTATTGGTTCGGTGGCCAGAGACGCGACTCAGTCGTTCAGTCTTTTTGTTCTGGTCCATGTTGACTCCAATGCTTCCCACAGTTGTGTCAAGTTGGCTGGATGTCCTTTGGGTGGTGGACCATTCTTGATACACACGGGAAACTGTTGAGCGTGAAAAACCCAGCAGCATTGCAGTTCTGGGCACAAACCGGTGCGCCTGGCACCTACTACCATACCCCATTCAAAGGCACTTCAATATGTTGTCTTGCGCACTAACCCTCTGAATGGCACACACACACTTGTTCATAAAAATTGTTCTTTAACAAGGGACACCATAGATTCCACCTGGCCAGTCTGTCATGGAAAGAGCAGGTGTTCCTAATGTTTTGTACGCTCAGTGTAGTTAGAACTTACCAGGCCATTCTTAAACTCAGGTTTTCCATCAATCATCCTCATGTTCTGAATCCTGGTCTTGACGATGTCGACCGGCATGGATGCTGCCGTGGTTACCAGCCCACTGATCATACTGGCACAGAAATGGAGGAAGATACCGTCCACAAAATACCCTGGGGGGGAGAGAAGTTCAAAATGAATGGATTGCTGAAGGAAACGCACCCTGACCCATCTTTTAGAAGAGAAAGGAGTTCCCCTAACCTGCCCCGTCCGTCCGTCCCCCTAACCTGCCCCGTCCGTCCGTCCCCCTAACCTGCCCCGTCCGTTCTCCTAGGGTTAGAATTAGAGATTACCTGTCTCTATAAGAGCCTGTTTGCTCTGAGAGTAGGAGGCCAGCTGGGCAGCGTTGACCACTACAGCACGGGCCATGGTGGGAATACACCCCTGGAGGAAAACACAGTTATTGTTAAGTTCAGCAGTCCCTCAGAGGGCTGCACTGGAGGCCACCTTCCACCATTGGGGAATATCCCGCTAAAAAACATCAGCTGATATGGGCTAGTTGATCGGTACATTTCTGACAAGTTATAAATAGTGGCATAGCGGCCGTCGTATAGCGGCCGCGGCAGAGCGGCCGTCGTATAGCGGCCGTCGTATAGCGGCCGTCGTATAGCGGCCGCGGCAGAGCGGTCGTATATATATATATATATATATATATATATATATATATATATATATTTAACCTTTATTACATCAGGAGTCCTAGTAATAGTGTAGTATATTTATTTGTATTATTGTAGTGTAGTATATTTATTAGTAGTATAGTATATTTATTAGTATTATTGTAGTGTAGTATATTTATTAGTAGTATAGTATATTTATTAGTATTATTGTAGTGTAGTATATTTATTAGTAGTATAGTATATTTATTAGTAGTATAGTAGTGTAGTATATTTATTAGTAGTATAGTATATTTATTAGTAGTATAGTAGTGTAGTATATTTATTAGTAGTATAGTATATTTATTAGTATTATTGTAGTGTAGTATATTTATTAGTAGTATAGTATATTTATTAGTATTATTGTAGTGTAGTATATTTATTAGTAGTATAGTATATTTATTAGTATTATTGTAGTGTAGTATATTTATTAGTAGTATAGTATATTTATTAGTAGTATAGTAGTGTAGTATATTTATTAGTAGTATAGTATATTTATTAGTATTATAGTAGTGTAGTATATTTATTAGTAGTATAGTATATTTATTAGTATTATAGTAGTGTAGTATATTTATTAGTAGTATAGTATATTTATTAGTATTATTGTAGTGTAGTATATTTATTAGTAGTATAGTATATTTATTAGTATTATTGTAGTGTAGTATATTTATTAGTAGTATAGTATATTTATTAGTATTATTGTAGTGTAGTATATTTATTAGTAGTATAGTATATTTATTAGTATTATTGTAGTGTAGTATATTTATTAGTAGTATAGTATATTTATTAGTATTATTGTAGTGTAGTATATTTTAGTAGTATAGTATATTTATTAGTATTATTGTAGTGTAGTATATTTATCAGTAGTATATTTTTTAGTATTATTGTAGTGTAGTATATTTATTAGTAGTATAGTATATTTATTAGTATTTTTGTAGTGTAGTATATTTATCAGTAGTATATTTTAGTATAGTATATTTATTAGTTGTATAGTATATTTATTACTAGTATAGTATATTTATTAGTAGTATAGTAATAGTATATTTATTAGTAGTATTGTAGTGTAGTATATTTATTAGTAGTATATTTATTAGTATAGAAATAGCAGTGTAGTAATAGTATATTTATTAGTAGTATATTTATTAGTAGTGTAGTATATTTATTAGTAGTATATTTATTAGTATAGAAATAGCAGTGTAGTAATAGTATATTTATTAGTAGTGTAGTATATTTATTAGTAGTATAGAAATAGCAGTGTAGTAATAGTATATGTATTAGTAGTATATTTATTAGTAGTGTAGTATATTTATTAGTAGTATAGAAATAGCAGTGTAGTAATAGTATATTTATTAGTAGTATAGAAATAGCAGTGTAGTAATAGTATATTTATTAGTAGTATAGAAATAGCAGTGTAGTAATAGTATATTTATTAGTAGTATAGAAATAGCAGTGTAGTAATAGTATATTTATTAGTAGTATAGAAATAGCAGTGTAGTAGTATATGTATTAGTAGTATAGAAATAGCAGTGTAGTAATAGTATATTTATTAGTAGTATATTTATTAGTAGTATAGAAATAGATCTAGGATCAGATTACTCTACCTCCAATTCTGACGCCCTTATGTCTTAGCAGTGTAGTAATAGTATATTTATTAGTAGTATATTTATTAGTAGTATATTTATTAGTAGTGTAGAAATAGCAGTGTAGAAATAGTATATTTATTAGTAGTGTAGTATATTTATTAGTAGTATAGAAATAGCAGTGTAGTAATAGTATATTTATTAGTAGTATATTAGTAGTATATGTATTAGTAGTATAGAAATAGCAGTGTAGTAATAGTATATTTATTAGTAGTGTAGTATAGAAATAGCAGTGTAGTAATAGTATATTTATTAGTAGTATATTTATTAGTAGTATAGAAATAGCAGTGTAGTAATAGTATATTTATTAGTAGTGTAGTATAGAAATAGCAGTGTAGTAATAGTATATTTATTAGTAGTATATTTATTAGTAGTATATGTATTAGTAGTATAGAAATAGCAGTGTAGTAATAGTATATTTATTAGTAGTATATTTATTAGTAGTATATGTATTAGTAGTATATGTATTAGTAGTATAGAAATAGCAGTGTAGTAATAGTATATTTATTAGTAGTGTAGTATAGAAATAGCAGTGTAGTAATAGTATATTTATTAGTAGTATATGTATTAGTAGTATAGAAATAGCAGTGTAGTAATAGTATATTTATTAGTAGTATATTTATTAGTAGTATATGTATTAGTAGTATATGTATTAGTAGTATAGAAATAGCAGTGTAGTAATAGTATCTTACCCTCCACAGTGTGGTGACCCCCTCTTCTTTAGTGATTCTGGCCAGAGCATTGAACACATTAGAATACCCTCTCTTCTGGTCTGCAGGGAGACTGGGGGAGAGAGAGGGGAATTAGACATCATTTAACTCCTCTGTTACCACTGTTCATCCTGTCTCACACCCTCCCTCTCACCGTCCGTCAGCGGTCATTCTGATCAAGGCCACTTCAGCAGGTGTTCCTACGAAGGCTCCGGTTGCTCCAGCCGTCATACCAATCAGAGCCTTCATGAGGAAGTTGGGCGGGGTCCCGTCCTGTCCCGTCATCTTCTCGAACAGCACCGTGTAGATGCCTAACCTGGTGGTGGTGTAAGTAGCCTGGCGGAGCAAACCTGCTGACAGACTGGAAACAACATCATGATGTAGATACCTAACCTACACCATGTTGGTAGCCTGCTGGACTCAATTACTATAGTACAGTAGTATTATAGTAAATGGTATAGTAGTATTATAGTAAATGGTATAGTAGTATTATAGTAATGCTATAGTAGTAGTAGTAGTAGTAGTATTATAGTAATGCTGTAGTAGTAGTAGTATTATAGTAATGCTATAGTAGTATTATAGTAAATGGTATAGTAGTATTATAGTAAATGGTATAGTAGTATTATAGTAAATGGTATAGTAGTAGTAGTAGTAGTATTATAGTAATGCTGTAGTAGTAGTAGTATTATAGTAAATAGTATTAGTATAGTAATATTGGATGATAGCATAGCACTCATAGCATAGCACAAGTATAGCAGTACTCATAGCATAGCACTAGTATAGCAGTACTCATTGCATAGTACAAGTATAGTAGTACACATAGCATAGCACTAGTACTCATAGCATAGCACTAGTACAGCAGTACTCATAGCATAGCACTAGTATAGCAGTACTCATAGCATAGCAGTACTCATAGCATAGCACTAGTATAGCAGTACTCATAGCATAGCACTAGTATAGCAGTACTCATAGCATAGCACTAGTACTCATAGCATAGCACTAGTACTCATAGCATAGCACTAGTATAGCAGTACTCATAGCATAGTACAAGTATAGTAGTACTCATAGCATAGCACTAGTACTCATAGCATAGCACAAGTATAGCAGTACTCATAGCATAGTACAAGTATAGTAGTACTCATAGCATAGCACTAGTACTCATAGCATAGCACTTGTATAGCAGTACTCATAGCATAGTACAAGTATAGTAGTACTCATAGCATAGTACTAGTTTAGTAGTACTCATAGCATAGTACTAGTATAGTATTAGTAGCATAGTATTAGTAGCATAGTAACAGTACGGTGAGTAGTATTAGTAGCATAGTAACAGTACGGTGAGTAGTATTAGTAGCATAGTAACAGTACGGTGAGTAGTATTAGTAGCATAGTAACAGTACGGTGAGTAGTATTAGTAGCACAGTAATGGTATAGTAGTAATATATAATAGCATAGTAGTACTAACCCAGTATAGATGCCTCCTAGTCCTTCATTCTTCAGTATAGAGGCCAGAGCATGGAAGCTGGTCTTGTATTCCCGGGCCTGTCCTCCCTGACCACTCAGCTGCATCCTGTTCTTCACTAGATCTAGAGGCTGGACGAACACTGTCGCTCCCATCCTGGAGGAAAGACAGACAGACAGTTATAGAGGCTGGACGAACACTGTCGCTCCCGTCCTGCAGAAGGAGGGAGGGACACGGAGAGAGATTCCATGTGTTATTTCTTCACTATTATTCTACAATGTAGAAAATAATTTTAAAAAATAAAGAAAACCCCTTGAATGAGTAGGCGTGTCCAGACTATTGACTGGTACTGTACAGACAAACAGACGTTTTATCTAGATTTGACTGGCACTGTACGTATTCTGCATGAAGCCATGCCAAAGTATTCAGACCCCTTGGATTTCTTCACATTGTATTTCAAAGTGGGATTAAAATGGATTGGGGGGAGTCAATCAGTACAAAGTGGAAGATATACATAGATACATAGAGATATATATAGTAGCTGCATAATTATTCAGCCCCTTTGTTCAGGTAGGTTAGTTGAGTGATATTTTGGTTTAACACATCCCATAATAATAATAAGGGTTGCCATGATGACCAACCCTTCCACAGTCCCACATACATACATCATCTAAGGTCCCTCAGTCAAGTGTTGAATTTCAAGCACAGATTCAACTACAAAGAGCAGGGAACTTTTCAGAAGCCTCAAAGTTAAGACGGTTAACAATAACAGAATCAGATATTGCATGGTCAGGTTAATAATGGGTGACGTATTAAAACCACTGCTTAGGGATTTAACCAGGAGGCCACTGGGGATTTTAAAACGGCTACAGAGATCAATGGCTGTGATGAGAGAACTGAGGATGGATCAACAACATCGTAGAGACTCCACAATAATGACCTAAATGACAGAGTGAAAAGAAGAATAAAAATATACAGAATAAAAAAATATTCCAAAAATATGCAACAAGGCACTTAAGCAATCGTGAAGAAAACAAACTAAATCAAAGGAACAAACTTTTTGGCATCAATGAAAAGCTTTATGTTGTGCTGTATTTTCCCCCAACATATTACTGAGTAACTGCCTCTTCATTTCCAAGCATGGTGGTGGCTGCATCATGTTATGGGTATGCTTGTCATGGTGGTGGCTGCATCATGTTATGGGTATGCTTGACTGGGGAGTTTTTCAGGATGAAATGGGATGGAACTAAACACAGGAGGAAAAATTCTATAGGGGAAAAACAGGTTGTGTCTGTTTTACACCAAAGACTGGGAGAGGAATTCACCTCTAAGCTGGACAATAACCTACAACACAAGGCCAAATTGCTTACCAAGAGTTGCTTACCAAGAAGACAGTGAATGTTCCGGAGCGGCAGAGTTACAGTTTTGACTTAAATCTGCTTGAAATTCTGTCAAGATTAGAAAATTGCTGTATAGCCATGATCCGAGAGAAAGAGAGAGAGAGATTTTTTTAAAGGAGCAAATACAGTATGGTACAATCCAGATGTGGAAAGCTCTTAGAGACTTACTCAAGAAGCCTCCCAGCTCTTACAGAGACTTAGTCAAGAAGCCTCCCAGCTCTTACAGAGACTTAGTCAAGAAGCCTCCCAGCTCTTACAGAGACTTAGTCAAGAAGCCTCCCAGCTGTAATAGACTGCCTCCAGAAGACTCCCAGCTGTAATAGACTGCCTCCAGAAGACTCCCAGCTGTAATAGACTGCCTCCAGAAGACTCCCAGCTGTAATAGACTGCCTCCAGAAGACTCCCAGCTGTAATAGACTGCCTCCAGAAGCCTCCCCACAACAACTAGCTGTATATCTATATTTTAACTATTATTATACTTTTCAATCTTTAAAAGTAAATGACACTTTGACAAAGTATTTTGTGCAGATTATTGTTGGAAAATGACAATTAAATCCCACTTTGTAAAACAATGAAATGTGAAGAAATCATTGGGGTCTGAATACTTTTGCAAGGCACTGTAGGCTGCAAGTTGGAATCCCTTGCGGTGAAACTGCCACGTCCGTTTGGGATATTACAACAAAGACTTCAAGCAAACTATTGCAGAGTAGTAGGGCAGAGCAGTAGGGCAGAGCAGTAGGGCAGAGCAGAACAGAAGAGTAGAAGGGCAGAGTAGAAGGGCAGAGTAGAAAAGTAGTAGGGCAGAGTAGTAGGGCAGAGCAGAAGGGCAGAGCAGAAGGGCAGAGCAGAAGGGCAGAGCAGAACAGAAGAGTAGAAGGGCAGAGCAGAAGGGCAGAGCAGAAGGGCAGAGCAGAAGAGTAGTAGGGCAGAGTAGTAGGGCAGAGCAGAAGGGCAGAGCAGAAGGGCAGAGCAGAACAGAAGAGTAGAAGGGCAGAGCAGAAGGGCAGAGCAGAAGGGCAGAGCAGAAGAGTAGTAGGGCAGAGTAGTAGGGCAGAGTAGTAGGGCAGAGCAGAACAGAAGAGTAGAAGGGCAGAGTAGTAGGGCAGAGCAGTAGGGCAGAGCAGAACAGAAGAGTAGTAGGGCAGAGCAGTAGGGCAGAGCAGAACAGAAGAGTAGTAGGGCAGAGTAGTAGGGCAGAGCAGTAGGGCAGAGCAGAACAGAAGAGTAGTAGGGCAGAGTAGTAGGGCAGAGCAGTAGGGCAGAGCAGAACAGAAGAGTAGAAGGGCAGAGTAGTAGGGCAGAGTAGTAGGGCAGGGCAGAGCAGAAGAGTAGAAGGGCAGCTATCAGCTCTGCATGCGTGCGAGGAGGCATAAGGGCCTACAGTGTTATGCCCACAGCAGAGACAGAAATACACCAACACTACCATACACAGCCAACCCACTATCATCACACCACTACAGTACTGGTACTCTCACTATACTGAGAAGAGACAATGCTGAGTAGGATCCTACTAGCAGTAAAGCCCATATTACCCTCTACACTGATAGTGCACTTGGTGAAAACCATTTTGATAGATCAGAGGCTATACCTGACAGGCTAGGGTCCCGGGCCTATATCTGAGAGAACAGGCTAGGGTCCCGGGCCGATATCTGAGAGAACAGGCTAGGGTCCCGGGCCGATATCTGAGAGAACAGGCTAGGTTAACGGGCCGATATCTGAGAGAACAGGCTAGGGTCCCGGGCCTATATCTGAGAGAACAGGCTAGGGTCCCGGGCCGATATCTGAGAGAACAGGCTAGGTTAACGGGCCGATATCTGAGAGAACAGGCTAGGTTAACGGGCCTATATCTGAGAGGGTATTTGTAAACAGACCGCGTAGTACGCAGACAGAGCAACACAGACCGCGGAGTACGCAGACAGAGCAACACAGACCGCGGAGTACGCAGACAGAGCAACACAGACCGCGAGTACGCAGACAGAGCAACACAGACCGCGAGTACGCAGACAGAGCAACACAGACCGCGAGTACGCAGACAGAGCAACACAGAACAAAAAGTAACAAAACAAAGTGCATAAAGGCAACAGTGTTTCCACACCTCAACCGGTAACAGACACCGTGGAAAGCGGTAACGCACAGCTAGGGGTGGTGGTGGCGGCTGAACCTAACCGGAGGCACCGACGTCCAGGGCTCTGGGCCTAGTCAGCGGTCGGTGCGTCCAGACCCAAATGTCAAAGCGTGTGTGCCAAGGTTGACGCCATTATGCCGGGATAGTTCGGTACCGGGAGCGGTCAACATGCACCGTAAACACACACGCGCTTATCACTTAATGACACATTAATGAATTACGGAACACACAGACATGTTATTGTCGGTTTCTAACTTAGTACGCTGTGCCCCTGGCCGGTAACCGAGCACCGCTGTCAGCGGGGCCGCTGTGTAAGTGTGACCGCTGAGTGCGGCCTGTAGCCCGGGTAACCTACCCTGCCAGTCCCCCAAAGAGGAACTTCACGGCCTTGGGAGAGGTCTTCGGTTTGGAAGCTTCTGCCATTTTCTCTGTGGCTCTTATCAAACCGGACGGCAGTCCCTCGGTAACGGGCCTGGTTCTGGCGTCGCGGTAGGTGCTGCTCGGTGTTTTACCTCTTAGAGATGGAGCAAGGTGACACACGGGGGCGCGCACGGACCAAGGAGGAGGCCAGAGAACGAGCACGCTGGGTTTTATTTATTTTTATTTTTAATAAAGCTTCGTAGTTGAAAATAAACTTCCAATTTATTAAGAGATAACTCACATATATTAGATCTGTCGACAACAAAAACAAAATGTTTTGCTTCATCCAGTTGTTACAAGAACGCATGATCAAATAAGACACTACAAGACAGGGTCACAGGGGACAGTTGTGTATCTTAGCACCATTAGAATATCTTGGATAAAGACCTCACCTGCCAAACCAATCCGTGGATAGAATAGGCGGGCTTTGGTGCTGTCACGGCACAAAACACTCCGACGGACAACCTTTATTGGTTTATCTTGTTAGAGGGCGGGTTCTGAACTTCTGCCGCGTTCAAGGGCTACTGGAAACTCTCAACTTCCGAGCTAAACTGAACTTATGTTATTTGCGTAAAGCTATCTACTGATTGATTCTCATACTTCTCAAGAGGGAAACTCAGGATCATCTTTCACTAATGGACTTAGCAAGTCAGGCGGGAAAATGGCGGAAGCTGGTGTTCTGTTTGAAACAGATGGCGTATGGAGTGGAGATGAGGGTGAGAAGGATTGGTTTACAGTGGTGAATATCAGGAGACAAGAGAACTAAAAGTGGTAGTGGAATCTAGTAAATCCAAGATAAATTCACATTATTATTGGTCGGAGTGAGGGTTTTTGAATCGATGTTGTTACCTGGGAGATCCGTTTGAATTGTCTATGAAAATCGTGTGTGCATCGGATGAGGTGGGAGAGACGAGAAGTGGGCTTGTTATGGCTTTCTGTGTATCCGCGGAACAGAAGGAGCGTAGTCTGCGCCTCTATCGGATTGGAATGTGTGGATCTTCCAAGCAGCACACCTATAAAGGGGCTTATCTCTGGGGTGGCGCTAAAAGTGAAATGCGTGAAGAATTAGATCAAGTGGTTGGTGCACACAGCATGGTCGACAGATCCATTCTACTGTTTCTTCAAGAAGAGTCTCTCCCGTCACACGTGCTTGGCTTCTGTGATGTAAATTGCCAGCAGATCCAAGCCGCTTGCTTAAAGCTGCACTAGGGTCAGACAGTATTCTAGATGTAGAGGTGGCTACAAGCTCCACTCCGTCAACCGCTGTGCGTACATGTGCAAGGGCAGAGTTTATTTTTGGGGGGTGGAGGCTTGCACTTTTGTCCACATGGTCGTTGCGTTCCACCCAGAGAAGAAGTCCACCTTGTGTAGTTTATATCCACTAGGGAGCCAGAGTAGCTTACCAAGCAAGAGGGTCCTAGGCACTCAGAGCACGGAACAACTGGCAAGTGTCTTCGCTGTCATTTTCAACCTGTCCCTGATTGAGTCTGTAATACCAACATGCTTCAAGCAGACCACCATAGTCCTTGTGCCCAAGGAAGCGAAGGTAACCTGCCTAAATGACTACCGCCCCATAGCACTCACGTCTGTAGCCATGAAGTGCTTTGAAAGGCTGGTCATGGCTCACATAAACACCATTATCCCAGAAAGCCTAGACCCACTCCAATTCGAATACTACCCCAACAGGGTCTCCCGAGTGGCGCAGCAGTCTAAGGCACTGCAACTCGGTGCTTGAGGCGTCACTACAGACCCTGGTTTGAATCCAGGCTGTATCACAACCGGCCATGATTGGGAGTCCCATAAGGCATCAAACAATGGGCCCAGCGCCGGCCCGGGGCCGTCACTGTAAATATTAATTTGTTCTTAACTGACTTGCCTAGTTAAATAAAGGTTACATAAATATATATTAAACAGATCCACAGATGATGCATTCTCTATTGCACTCCACACTGCCTTTTCCCACCTGGACAAAAGGAACACCAATGTGAGAATGTTGTTCATTGACTACAGCTCAGCGTTCAACACCATAGTGCCCTCAAAGTTCATCACTAAGCTAAGGACCCTGGGACTAAACACCTCCCTCTGCAACTGGATCCTGGACTTCCTGACGGACTGTCCACAGGCGGTATCTGCCATGCTGATCCTCAACACGGGGGCCCCTCAGGGGTGCGTGCTTAGTCCCCTCCATTACTCCCTGTTCACCCACGACTGCGTGGCCAAACATGACTCCAACACCATCATTAAGTTTGTTGACGACACAACAATGGTAGGCCTGATCACCGACAACAATGAGACAGCCTATAGGGAGGTCGGAGACCTGGCAGTGTGTTGCCAGGACAACAACCTCTCCCTCAACCGTAACCAAGACTAAGGAGATGATTGTGGACTACAGGAAAAGGAGGACCGAGCACGCCCCCATTCTCATCGACGGGGCTGTAGTGGAGCAGGTTGAGAGCTTCAAGTTCCTTGGTGTCCACATCACCAACAAGCTGGAATGGTCCAAACACACCAAGACAGTCGTGAAGAGGACATGACAAAGCCTATTCCCCTCAGGAGACTAAAAAGATTTGGCATGGGTCCTTAGATCCTCAAACCGTTATACAGCTGCACCATTGAGAGCATCCTGACCGGCTGCATCACCGCCTGGTACGGCAACTGCTCGGCCTCCGACCTGCAAGGCGCTACAGAGGGGAGTGCGTATGGCCCAGTACATCACTGGGGCCAAGCTTCCTGCCATCCAGGAACTACAGGGGCAAGAAAAAATATGTGAACCCTTTGGAAATACCTGGATTTCTGCATAAATTGGTCATCAAATTGGTCATCTAAGTCACAACAACAGACAAACACAGTCTGCTTAAACTAATAACACACAAATTGTTATCGTATGTATGTTGTGGTATGTTAATTGGTACCCCCTGTATATACTAGGTGGTGTCAGAGGACTGTACCGGTACCCCCTGTATATACTAGGTGGTGTCAGAGGACTGTACCGCTATCCCCTGTATATACTAGGTGGTGTCAGAGGACTGTACCGGTACCCCCTGTATATACTAGGTGGTGTCAGAGGACTGTACCGCTATCCCCTGTATATACTAGGTGGTGTCAGAGGACTGTACCGGTACCCCCTGTATATACTAGGTGGTGTCAGAGGACTGTACCGGTATCCCCTGTATATACTAGGTGGTGTCAGAGGACTGTACCGGTACCCCTGTATATACTAGGTGGTGTCAGAGGACTGTACCGGTACCCCCTGTATATACTAGCTGGTGTCAGAGGACTGTACCGGTACCCCCTGTATATACTAGGTGGTGTCAGAGGACTGTACCGGTATCCCCTGTATATACTAGGTGGTGTCAGAGGACTGTACCGGTACCCCCTGTATATACTAGGTGGTGTCAGAGGACTGTACCGCTATCCCCTGTATATACTAGGTGGTGTCAGAGGACTGTACCGGTACCCCCTGTATATACTAGGTGGTGTCAGAGGACTGTACCGGTACCCCTGTATATACTAGGTGGTGTCAGAGGACTGTACAGTATCCCCTGTATATACTAGGTGGTGTCAGAGGACAGTACAGTACCCCCTGTATATACTAGGTGGTGTCAGAGGACTGTACCGGTACCCCCTGTATATACTAGGTGGTGTCAGAGGACTGTACCGGTACCCCCTGTATATACTAGGTGGTGTCAGAGGACTGTACCGGTACCCCCTGTATATACTAGGTGGTGTCAGAGGACTGTACCGGTACCCCCTGTATATACTAGGTGGTGTCAGAGGACTGTACCGGTATCCCCTGTATATACTAGGTGGTGTCAGAGGACTGTACCGGTATCCCCTGTATATACTAGGTGGTGTCAGAGGACTGTACCGGTACCCCCTGTATATACTAGGTGGTGTCAGAGGACTGTGCAGTACCCCCTGTATATACTAGGTGGTGTCAGAGGACTGTACCGTATCCCCTGTATATACTAGGTGGTGTCAGAGGACAGTACCGGTACCCCCTGTATATACTAGGTGGTGTCAGAGGACTGTACCGGTACCCCCTGTATATACTAGGTGGTGTCAGAGGACTGTACCGGTACCCCCTGTATATACTAGGTGGTGTCAGAGGACTGTACAGTACCCCTGTATATACTAGGTGGTGTCAGAGGACTGTACTGGTATCCCTGTATATACTAGGTGGTGTCAGAGGACTGTACCGTACCCCTGTATATACTAGGTGGTGTCAGAGGACTGTACCGGTATCCCCTGTATATACTAGGTGGTGTCAGAGGACTGTACCGTATCCCCTGTATATACTAGGTGGTGTCAGAGGACTGTACTGTACCCCCTGTATATACTAGGTGGTGTCAGAGGAATGTACGGTACCCTCTGTATATACTAGGTGGTGTCAGAGGACTGTACTGTACCCCTGTATATACTAGGTGGTGTCAGAGGACTGTACCGGTACCCCTGTATATACTAGGTGGTGTCAGAGGACTGTACCGGTACCCTGTATATACTAGGTGGTGTCAGAGGACTGTACAGTATCCCCTGTATATACTAGGTGGTGTCAGAGGACTGTACCGTACCCCTGTATATACTAGGTGGTGTCAGAGGAATGTACCGGTATCCCTGTATATACTAGGTGGTGTCAGAGGACTGTACTGTATATACTAGTACCCCCTGTATATACTAGGTGGTGTCAGAGGACTGTACCGTACTCCCTGTATATACTAGGTGGTGTCAGAGGACTGTACCGTATCCCTGTATATACTAGGTGGTGTCAGAGGACTGTACTATCCCTGTATATACTAGGTGGTGTCAGAGGACTGTACCGTATCCCTGTATATACTAGGTGGTGTCAGAGGACTGTACCGTACCCCCTGTATATACTAGGTGGTGTCAGAGGACTGTACCGCTATCCCCTGTATATACTAGGTGGTGTCAGAGGACTGTACCGGTATCCCCTGTATATACTAGGTGGTGTCAGAGGACTGTACCGGTAACCCCTGTATATACTAGGTGGTGTCAGAGGACTGTACCGGTACCCCCTGTATATACTAGGTGGTGTCAGAGGACTGTACCGGTATCCCCTGTATATACTAGGTGGTGTCAGAGGACTGTACCGGTATCCCCTGTATATACTAGGTGGTGTCAGAGGACTGTACCGGTACCCCCTGTATATACTAGGTGGTGTCAGAGGACTGTACCGGTACCCCTGTATATACTAGGTGGTGTCAGAGGACTGTACCGTACCCCCTGTATATACTAGGTGGTGTCAGAGGACTGTACCGGTATCCCCTGTATATACTAGGTGGTGTCAGAGGACTGTACCGGTACCCCCTGTATATACTAGGTGGTGTCAGAGGAATGTACCGGTATCCCCTGTATATACTAGGTGGTGTCAGAGGACTGTACCGGTACCCCCTGTATATACTAGGTGGTGTCAGAGGACTGTACCGGTATCCCCTGTATATACTAGGTGGTGTCAGAGGACTGTACAGTATCCCTGTATATACTAGGTGGTGTCAGAGGACTGTACCGGTACCCCCTGTATATACTAGGTGGTGTCAGAGGACTGTACCGGTATCCCCTGTATATACTAGGTGGTGTCAGAGGACTGTACCGGTATCCCCTGTATATACTAGGTGGTGTCAGAGGACTGTACCGGTATCCCCTGTATATACTAGGTGGTGTCAGAGGACTGTACCGGTACCCCCTGTATATACTAGGTGGTGTCAGAGGACTGTACCGCTATCCCCTGTATATACTAGGTTGTGTCAGAGGACTGTACCGGTATCCCCTGTATATACTAGGTGGTGTCAGAGGACTGTACCGGTACCCCCTGTATATACTAGGTGGTGTCAGAGGACTGTACCGGTACCCCCTGTATATACTAGGTGGTGTCAGAGGACTGTACCGCTATCCCCTGTATATACTAGGTGGTGTCAGAGGACTGTACCGGTATCCCCTGTATATACTAGGTGGTGTCAGAGGACTGTACCGGTACCCCCTGTATATACTAGGTGGTGTCAGAGGAATGTACCGGTACCCCCTGTATATACTAGGTGGTGTCAGAGGACTGTACCGGTACCCCCTGTATATACTAGGTGGTGTCAGAGGACTGTACCGGTATCCCCTGTATATACTAGGTGGTGTCAGAGGACTGTACCGGTACCCCCTGTATATACTAGGTGGTGTCAGAGGACTGTACCGGTACCCCTGTATATACTAGGTGGTTTCAGAGGACTGTACCGTACCCCCTGTATATACTAGGTGGTGTCAGAGGACTGTACCGGTACCCCCTGTATATACTAGGTGGTGTCAGAGGACTGTACCGGTACCCCCTGTATATACTAGGTGGTGTCAGAGGAATGTACCGGTATCCCCTGTATATACTAGGTGGTGTCAGAGGACTGTACCGGTATCCCCTGTATATACTAGGTGGTGTCAGAGGACTGTACCGGTACCCCCTGTATATACTAGGTGGTGTCAGAGGACTGTACCGGTACCCCCTGTATATACTAGGTGGTGTCAGAGGACTGTACCGGTATCCCCTGTATATACTAGGTGGTGTCAGAGGAATGTACAGTACCCCCTGTATATACTAGGTGGTGTCAGAGGACTGTACAGTACCCCTGTATATACTAGGTGGTGTCAGAGGAATGTACAGTACCCCTGTATATACTAGGTGGTGTCAGAGGACTGTACCGGTACCCCTGTATATACTAGGTGGTGTCAGAGGACTGTACCGGTACCCCCTGTATATAGCCTCGGTATTGTTCTTTTGTCTTTTATTTTTTTACTTTAGTTTATTTAGTAAATATTTTGTTAACTCTATTTCTTGAACTGCATTGTTGTTTAAAGGCTTGTCAGTCAGCATTTCACTGTAAGATCTACACCTGTTGTATTCGGCGCATGTGACAAACACACTTTGATTTGATCTAGGAAAACCACATTCCAAAGGCTGGGCCTAATATACAGTAGTGTGTAAGAGGTCATACAAGAAGTTTTGTAGTGATTCATATGTTGTTGATGTAAAGAATATGTGCTGGTCTGTTACACTTGACACATTTATGAAACTACTTATTCCAGTTACTAATAAACATGCACCCATAAGAAATGACTGTAAAAACTGTTCAATCCCCTTGGATTGATTAGGAATCGAAGAAGCGCTATTTGACCAAGAAGGAGAGTGATGGAGTGCTGCATCAGATGACCTGGCCTCCACAATCACCTGACCTCCACAATGTAGAAAATAGTAAAAATAAAGAAAAACCCTTGAATGAGTAGGGTGTTCTAAAACTTCTGACCGGTAGTGTATGTATGTATGTGTGTGTGTATTTATATATATATATATATATATATATATATATATATATATATATATATATATATATATATATATATATATATATATATATATATACACAGTGCATTGGGAAAGTATTCAGACCCTTGACTTCTTCCACATTTTGTTACGTTACAGCCTTAATCTAAAATGGATTCAATAAAAAAGAAATGTCCTCAATCTACACACAATACCCCATAATGACATCACAATACCCCATAATGACATCACAATACCCCATAATGACATCCCAATACCCCATAATGACATCCCAATACCCCATAATGACATCCCAATACCCCATAATGACATCCCAATACCCCATAATGACATCCCAATACCCCATAATGACATCACAATACCCCATAATGACAAAGCAAAAACTGTTTTTTAGAATTTTTTGCTAATGTATTAAAAATGTAAAACTGCAATATCACATTTACATAAGTATTCAGACCTTTAACTCAGTACTTTGTTGAAGCACCTTTGGCAGCGATTACAGCATTGAGTCTTCTTTGGTATGACGCTACAAGCTTGGCACACCTGTATTTGGGGAGTTCCTCCCATTCTTCTCTGCAGATCCTCTCAAGCTCTGTCAGGTTGGATGGGGAGCGTTGCTGCACAGCTATTTTCAGGTCTCTCCAGAGATGTTAGATCCGGTTCAAGTCCGGGCTCTGGCTGGGCCACTCGAGGACATTCAGAGAATTGTCCGGAAGCCACTCCTGCATTGTCTTGGCTGTGTACTGTGATAGAAAAATTACATATTTACCTGGTTTGTTTGATATTAATAGTTAGCAATGAATACTTAACAAATAGGACATATCTGTTCTGTTTAATTCTGTGTTTCTGTAAAGAGATGGTTTCCAAGCGTTAGCTTCCTGCAGTTAGTCTGGGCGTAGTGTCAAGGAAAAATGGGTTATGCTAGAGATAGCTTGAGCTGATAATGACCTACAGCCGGCATTCCATAGACAAGATGTGGTGTGTCTGACCCAGACAGAGAACAATGCCTTATTGTCTCGTCTTCCTGGCATCTGGGAAACTACACCGGGTGTAAATAACCAAGGTGGCTTATGGAAAGGTTACACATTTTATAGGGCCAATATAACATGTTTTTTCATTTTCAACTCAAGACTGTTGGGTTGACGGGTTTCATTACTGCAATAATTAATCCATATTAAATAAAGATGATTGTTTGAAGAAATGACCAAGTCTCTCTCATTACTGAATTTCCACGACAGTGCTTAGGGTCGTTGTACTGTTGGAAGGTGACCCTTCGCCCCAGTCTGAAGTCCTGAGCGCTCTGGAGCAGGTTTTCATCAAGGATCTCTCTGTACTTTGCTCCGTTCATCTTTCCCTCGATCCTGACTAGTTTCCCAGTCCCTGCCACTGAAAAACATCCCCACAGCATGATGCTGCCACCACCATGCTTCACCGTAGGGATGGTGCCAGGTTTCCTACAGACGTGACGCTTGGCAATCCGGACAGAGTTCAAGCTTTGTTTCATCAGACCAGAGAATCTTGTTTTTCATGTTCAGGTGCCTTTAGGCAAACTCCAAGCGGGCTGTCATGTGCCTTTTACTTAGGAGTGGCTTCCCTCAGCCACTCTACCATAAAGACCTGATTGGTGGATGCAGAGATGGTTGCCCTTCTGGAAGGCTCTCCCATCTCCACAGAGGAACTCTGGAGCTCTGTCAGAGTGACCATCGGGTTCCTGGTCACCTCCCTGACCAAGGCCCTTCTCCCCTGATTGCTCAGTTTGGCCATGCAGCCAGGTCTAGGAAGAGTCTTGGTGGTTCCAAACTTAATCCATTGAAGAATGATGGAGGCCACTGTGTTCTTGGGGACCTTCAATGCTGCAGCCGTTTTTTTGGTACTCTTCCCGAAATCTGTGCCTCGACACAATCATGTCTCGGAGCTCTATGGACAATTCCTTCAACCTCATGGCTTGGTTTTTTGCTCTGACATGCACTGTCAACTGTGGGATCTTATATAAAAAGGTGTGTGCCTTTCCAAATAATGTCCAATCAATTGAATTTACCACAGGTGGACTCCAATCAAGTTGTAGAAACATCTCAAGGATGATCAATGGAAACAGGATGCACCTGAGCTCAATTTCAAGTCTCATATCAAAGAGTCTGAATACTTATGTAAATTAAACTAAAAACCTGTTCTTGCTTTGTCATTCTGGGGTATTGTGATGTCATTCTGGGGAAATTGTGATGTCATTCTGGGGTATTGTGTGTAGATTGATTAGGAAAATATGTCATTTAATCTATTTTAGAATAAGGCTGTAACGTAACAAAATGTGGAATAAGTCAAGGGGTCTGAATACTTTCCAAAGGCACTCGACACATCAGTGGAGGCTCTTTAGGGGAGGAAGGGGAGGACCATCCTCAGTGAATTTCATTAAAAATAAAAATTGTAAAACATTAGTTATCCTTTTTAGATAAAACTATACTAAATATATTTACATCAACAAATAATTGATTAAAACAATGAAGGTCTACAGTAGCCTCAACAGCACTCTGTAGGGTAGCACCATGCTGTAGCCGGAGGACAGCTAGTGTCTGTCCTCTTCTGGGTACATTGACTGCAATGCAAAACCTAGGAGGCTCATGGTTCTCACCCCCTTTCATAGACTTACACAGTAATTATGACAACTTCCGGAGGACGTCCTCCAACCTATCAGAGCTCTTGCAGCATGAACTGACATGTTGTCCACCCAATCAAAGGATCAGAGAATTAATCTAGTACTGAAAGCATAAGCTACAGCTAGCTAGTATTGCAGTGCATTACATGTGGTGAGTAGTTGACTCAAAGAGAAAGACAATAGTTGAACAGTTTTGAACAAAACATTTTTTTCACTTTCAGTTTCCTTAAGCTAGCTTAGCCTACTCAGAGGGATGCTATGTTAGCTAGCTGGCTATGACTGTCCAACACAGCACTGGAACTCTTCCAAGTCAAGGTAAGCTTTTTGGTTTTACTAATTTATTGCCACCGGGTTTACTAACGTGTTAGTTCTATTAGCTATGTTGACTATGACGTTACTTTAGCTAATATGGGGACAACGACGTAGGCTGTGTGTAACGGTTATGACATGGTTTGGCTTGGAAAGGTGTTTTTCTCCTGGCC
Organism: Brachymystax lenok tsinlingensis; assembly: GCA_030435695.1. NCBI lineage: Eukaryota > Metazoa > Chordata > Actinopteri > Salmoniformes > Salmonidae > Brachymystax > Brachymystax lenok. The sequence continues at coordinate 1,075,403 of CM059811.1, read as the reverse complement.
ACATACGGCTGATGTGTTGTGCATTGAAGTCCACAAGCGAAGGGACAAGGTGAGAGGAGGAGAGCGGATAGATGCGAGAAGGAATACAACGTGGCTGCTATGAAAGTGAACTGTGTTTAAGCGTGATCAGGGGTGTCTTAATTCTGCCGATTCTGTTAAGTTTCTTAAAACGGAACCAAACGGGGATAAACATACCTGAATTTGTCCAATAGAAACGTGTTTTCAACTGTTGGGACTAATGATTACACGCTAGATGCAGGCGAGAGTGTGAAAGGCGGTATTGAATGTGTGTCACTGTCATCTCAAATGTCTATCTTGTCCTGTGTGCCCCTTACTATGTTGTAAATAAGGCCATGCTTATGAATAAATAAATCATCCTCCCTCCATCATAAACGGCACCTGATATATATTCCGGGGGATTCAAGTGATATCCCATAATACGCCCCCTGATCACCACGGTAACACGTCCTGCTACCCAGAACCCCCAGGGTCAGAGGTCAAAGGTGATGGTGTTGTCACCCTTAATCAGCCAATCAATAACCTGAAGACCGGAGTAATCAAAAGGTTGGAACTAATACAACGTTTACAGTGTTCAGTGTGTTCAGTGTGTGTGTTCAGTGTGTGTGTTCAGTGTGTTCAGTGTCCAGTGTGTCCAGTGTGTTCAGTGTCTGTGTTCAGTGTGTCCAGTGTGTTCAGTGTCTGTGTTCAGTGTGTTCAGTGTGTTCAGTGTGTTCAGTGTGTGTATTCAGTGTGTTCAGTGTGTGTGTTCAGTGTGTTCAGTGTGTGTGTTCAGTGTGTGTATCCAGTGTGTTCAGTGTCTGTGTTCAGTGTGTCCAGTGTGTGTCCATCGTAGTGGAGGATGACAATGCTTCTCTCACAGAACAGAAACACGTGATCATGTTGTTCAAGTTTACTGGTTCTACTGAAGACACGAGTCAACACAACATTCTGACATGTTATTAACAAATAAATACATGACTACACCCCTCACTTCCCCCAGACAACCCCACCCCCAAATGTGTGTGCGTGCCCGTTTGGTTTGCGTGCGGTGTGTGTGTGCGATGCGTGCATGTTTGTCTCCTCTGTGTTATGCAGCGCGGGGGCTGAAGAAGGGCAGGGCTCGGATGTAGAGGTCCAGTCTAGTAGAGAAGAGGTCAGAGGACAGCTGCTCCCCCAGAACACACAGGGGATTCTTCACTATGTACTCTACATACAGCTGGAATAGAGAGACAGAGGTTATAATACTACATACAGCTGGAAAAGAGAGACAGAGGTTATAACACACAGAGGATTCTTCACTATGTACTCTACAAACAGCTGGAATAGAGAGACAGAGGTTATAACACACAGAGGATTCTTCACTATGTACTCTACAAACAGCTGGAATAGAGAGACAGAGGTTATAACACACAGAGGATTCTTCACTATGTACTCTACATACAGCTGGAATAGAGAGACAGAGGTTATAATACTACATACAGCTGGAATAGAGAGACAGAGGTTATAACACACAGATGATTCTTCACTATGTACTCTATATACAGCTGGAATAGAGACAGAGGTTATAACACACAGAGGATTCTTCACTATGTACTCTACATACAGCTGGGAAGAGAAGGAGAGAGAGGAGAGAGAGGAGAGATGGGGGAGATACTGAGTTACTTCCACCCCCCATGCTTACCGTGCTGTATATCTGGAGCAGGATATCTTTAGCGTTGGGATACGGAGTTACTTCCACCCCCCATGCTTACCGTGCTGTATATCTGGAGCAGGATATCTTTAGCGTTGGGATACGGAGTTACTTCCACCCCCCATGCTTACCGTGCTGTATATCTGGAGCAGGATATCTTTAGCGTTGGGATACGGAGTTACTTCCACCCCCATGTTTACCGTGCTGTATATCTGGAGCAGGATATCTTTAGCGCTGGGATACGGAGTTACTTCCACCCCCATGCTTACCGTGCTGTATATCTGGAGCAGGATATCTTTAGCGTTGGGATACGGAGTTACTTCCACCCCCATGCTTACCGTGGCTGTATATCTGGAGCAGGATATCTTTAGCGTTGGGATACGGAGTTACTTCCACCCCCATGCTTACCGTGCTGTATATCTGGAGCAGGATATCTTTAGCGTTGGGATACGGAGTTACTTCCACCCCCATGCTTACCGTGCTGTATATCTGGAGCAGGATATCTTTAGCGTTGGGATACGGAGTTACTTCCACCCCCATGCTTACCGTGCTGTATATCTGGAGCAGGATATCTTTAGCGTTGGGATACGGAGTTACTTCCACCCCCCATGCTTACCGTGCTGTATATCTGGAGCAGGATATCTTTAGCGTTGGGATACGGAGTTACTTCCACCCCCCATGCTTACCGTGCTGTATATCTGGAGCAGGATATCTTTAGCGTTGGGATACGGAGTTACTTCCACCCCCCATGCTTACCGTGCTGTATATCTGGAGCAGGATATCTTTAGCGTTGGGATACGGAGTTACTTCCACCCCCATGCTTACCGTGCTGTATATCTGGAGCAGGATATCTTTAGCGCTGGGATACGGAGTTACTTCCACCCCCATGCTTACCGTGCTGTATATCTGGAGCAGGATATCTTTAGAGTTGGGATACGGAGTTACTTCCACCCCCATGCTTACCGTGCTGTATATCTGGAGCAGGATATCTTTAGAGTTGGGATACGGAGTTACTTCCACCCCCATGCTTACCGTGCTGTATATCTGGAGCAGGATATCTTTAGCGCCGGGATACGGAGTTACTTCCACCCCCATGCTTACCGTGCTGTATATCTGGAGCAGGATATCTTTAGCGTTGGGATACGGAGTTACTTCCACCCCCATGCTTACCGTGCTGTATATCTGGAGCAGGATATCTTTAGCGTTGGGATACGGAGTTACTTCCACCCCCATGCTTACCGTGCTGTATATCTGGAGCAGGATATCTTTAGCGTTGGGATACGGAGTTACTTCCACCCCCCATGCTTACCGTGCTGTATATCTGGAGCAGGATATCTTTAGCGTTGGGATATGGAGTTACTTCCACCCCCCATGCTTACCGTGCTGTATATCTGGAGCAGGATATCTTTAGCGTTGGGATACGGAGTTACTTCCACCCCCCATGCTTACCGTGCTGTATATCTGGAGCAGGATATCTTTAGCGTTGGGATACGGAGTTACTTCCACCCCCATGCTTACCGTGCTGTATATCTGGAGCAGGATATCTTTAGAGTTGGGATACGGAGTTACTTCCACCCCCATGCTTACCGTGCTGTATATCTGGAGCAGGATATCTTTAGCGTTGGGATACGGAGTTACTTCCACCCCCATGCTTACCGTGCTGTATATCTGGAGCAGGATATCTTTAGCGTTGGGATACGGAGTTACTTCCACCCCCATGCTTACCGTGCTGTATATCTGGAGCAGGATATCTTTAGCGTTGGGATACGGAGTTACTTCCACCCCCATGCTTACTGCGTGCTGTATATCTGGAGCAGGATATCTTTAGAGTTGGGATACGGAGTTACTTCCACCCCCATGCTTACCGTGCTGTATATCTGGAGCAGGATATCTTTAGCGTTGGGATACGGAGTTACTTCCACCCCCATGCTTACCGTGCTGTATATCTGGAGCAGGATATCTTTAGCGTTGGGATACGGAGTTACTTCCACCCCCATGCTTACCGTGCTGTATATCTGGAGCAGGATATCTTTAGCGTTGGGATACGGAGTTACTTCCACCCCCATGCTTACCGTGCTGTATATCTGGAGCAGGATATCTTTAGCGTTGGGATACGGAGTTACTTCCACCCCCATGCTTACCGTGCTGTATATCTGGAGCAGGATATCTTTAGCGTTGGGATACGGAGTTACTTCCACCCCCATGCTTACCGTGCTGTATATCTGGAGCAGGATATCTTTAGCGTTGGGATACGGAGTTACTTCCACCCCCATGCTTACCGTGCTGTATATCTGGAGCAGGATATCTTTAGCGTTGGGATACGGAGTTACTTCCACCCCCATGCTTACCGTGCTGTATATCTGGAGCAGGATATCTTTAGCGTTGGGATACGGAGTTACTTCCACCCCCCCATGCTTACCGTGCTGTATATCTGGAGCAGGATATCTTTAGCGTTGGGATACGGAGTTACTTCCACCCCCCATGCTTACCGTGCTGTATATCTGGAGCAGGATATCTTTAGCGCTGGGATACGGAGTTACTTCCACCCCCATGCTTACCGTGCTGTATATCTGGAGCAGGATATCTTTAGCGTTGGGATACGGAGTTACTTCCACCCCCCATGCTTACCGTGCTGTATATCTGGAGCAGGATATCTTTAGAGTTGGGATACGGAGTTACTTCCACCCCCCATGCTTACCGTGCTGTATATCTGGTGCAGGATATCTTTAGCGTTGGGAACTCCCAGGTCTGTGTTCATTATGATCTTGATGCCAGTAGCTGTCTCATAGTAGTGCAGTTTATACTTGCTGGTCTGAAAGGTCAAGAAACCATCCTTCCTGTGGAGGGGTTAAGGGTAAACAACATAGGCGACTAAACCTTCATACTCAGAGCAAATCTTCAGACGTCCAATAGCTGAGTCTACGATACAAGATTTAGGAGGGTGACCACGCAAGACTAATGTTAACACATACCACGCACCCACCTATACCACCCACCCATACCACCCACTCTGCAGGATACATATCCAGGGGAGACATCTTGCTGCAGAAGGATCTAATGGAGAACAGCATCCCATACATCAGCTTAAACTCCTGAGAGAGAGAGAGAGAGAGAGAAGGGAGGGAGGGAGAGAGAGAGACAGAGAGAGAGACAGAGAGAGAGGGAGAAACCAGTCTAGACAATTGTATCACTTCTGTTATAATAAAGCCTGTATGGAACAAGCCTGTATGGATGGTTATGAAGACTCTTTATAAACACTGTACGAAACACTATGAAGCTTGTATGAAACTGAAAAACTAAGAAGCATGAATGAAGCATTATGAAGCCTGTATGTCACGTTGTGCCTCCTGTCCCACCTCCTCCTTGGAGATGCCGGCCTGTTTCTTGCGGTTCCACTCCCCGTAGTGCAAACAGCTTCCGTTACGATCAAAGATGTACAGGTTATGAACCGTCATCTATACAGGGGTCAGAGGTCAGAGGTCAGGCTTAGGCTTCACTTCGACCACAACTGGGGACATGTTCAACCCTTCATATTGTTTTTGTAGTCCTGTGATGTCTATGAACCTGGCCCTATGATGTTGCGCTAGACAATAAGATCTTTCTCGGTATTTCTAATGCCAATATATTCGCCTTGTAAATAGCGAGGAAATAAACCACCGAGTTACACTGCGCTGTCTGCGTCGTTACTAGCGGATTCTCTCACTAACTAATAACACCATTAATTAAGACAATTTGGTCGAGATATCAAAACACTGTTCACCTTTGTCTTCCCGTTTCTTTACAGAAATACCAGAGACGCCCCTTCTACTGCCTGGCGATAAAAAGTCTGCCAAAAACGCTTTCGTTCCGAGCATGAAATCAACCATTGGAAGGAGAGCAAACTACTAGAAGAATAGAATAATATGTCTGTTTGTGCTACTATTTTACACATGAAGATAGAATTTGTGCGATAGTTTCATAAAGGCAGTCCCATAAACTGCGTTGTTTAGTCAAGCTACGTGAGAAGATGCGCCACGTGCGTACCAGTGCTCCAACTCGACTATTTATTACGTATCTTTGGTATCCAGTAGACGTCCGCTGGGTTGCCATGTTCGCGGTTTTCTAGTGGAAATGTAGTGGCGGGTTTTAGGGGTTTTAGGGTTTAGGGGTTTAGGGTTTTAGGGTTTTAGGGTTTTAAGGGGTTTAGGGGTTTAGAACTAGTTTTAAATCCCACCGATGTAAAATATATATACTTAACAAAAATATAAACGCAATAATTTCAACGATTTTTACTGAGTTACAGTTTATATGAAGAAATCAGTCAATTCCTTAGGCCCTAATGTATGGAATTTCACATGACTGGGGGTGCAGCCATGGGTGGGCATGGGAGGGCATAGGCCCACCCAACGGGGAACCAGGCCCAGTCACTTGGGGGCCAGGCCCACCCACAGGGGAACCAGGCCCACCCAACGGGGAGCCAGGCCCAGTCACTTGGGAGCCAGGCCCACCCACAGGGGAACCAGGCCCACCCAACGGGGAGCCAGGCCCAGTCACCTGGGAGCCAGGCCCACCCACAGGGGAACCAGGCCCACCCAACGGGGAACCAGGCCCACCCAACGGGGTGCCAGGCCCAGTCACTTGGGAGCCAGGCCCACCCACAGGGGAACCAGGCCCAGTCACTTGGGAGCCAGGCCCACCCACAGGGGAGCCAGGCCCAGTCACTTGGGAGCCAGGCCCACCCAACGGGGTGCCAGGCCCAGTCACTTGGGAGCCAGGCCCACCCACAGGGGAGCCAGGCCAGGAGCCAGGAACCAGGCCCACCCACAGGGGAACCAGGCCCACCCAACGGGGAGCCAGGCCCAGCCAATCAGAATGAGCTTTCCCCACAAAAGGTCTTTATTACAGACAGGCCTACCCTTTATTATGACAGCCTACCCTGGCCAAACCCGGACGATGCTGGGCCAATTGTGAGCCGGTTGTGATACAACCCAGGATCGAACCAGGGTCTGTAGTGACGCCTCTATCACTGAGATGCAGTGTCTTAGACCGCTGCGCCACTCGGGAGCCCATGTGGAGCTCCTGGGCTGGCGTGGTTACACGTGGTCTGCACTTGTGAGAAATTGACATTCAATTATTTTTGCAACAGCTCAGGTGAACATTCCTGCAGTCAGCATACCAATTGCACGCTCCCTCAACACTTGAGACATCTGTGGCTTTGTGTTGTGTGACAAAACTGCACAATTTAGTGGCCTTTTATTGTCCCCAGCACAAGGTGCATCTGTGTAATGATCATGCTGTTTAATCAGCTTCTTGATATGCCACACCTGTCAGGTGGATGGATTATCTTGACAAAGGAGAAATGCTCACTAACAGGGATGTAAACACATTTGTGCACAACATTTGAGAGAAATAAGCTTTTTGTGCGTATGGAACATTTCTGGGATCTTTTATTTCAGGTCATGAAACATGGGACCAACACTTTACATGTTGAGTTTATATTTTTCTTCAGTGTATATTTCACTGTGACCTGCTGCTGTTGACTATCAGGCAGTGAGGCAGTCTGAGAGTGAGTGAGAAATACAACCCATATTTATGTTTATTTATTTTCCCTTTTGTACTTTTAACTATTGGCACATCGTTACAACACTGTATATAGACATAATATGACATCTGAAATGTCTATATTATTTTTGGAACTGTGTGAGTGTAATGTTTACTGTTGATTTGTTGTTTATTTCACTTTTGTATATGATCTATTTCACTTGCTTTGGCAATGTTAACATATGTTTCCCATGGCAATAAAGCCCCTTGAATTGAGAGAGAGTGAGTGGGGGGGTGGTGGAGGAGTGTGTGTCTGTGTGTGAGCAGAGTGGAGCAAGGAGCGAGATAGCCCGGGTTACCCAAAGGCTCCAGTAGCGCTCGCTTCACCAGCCCGGCATGCATTTATAGTCTGCTGCTGTAGCCCCTTGCTTTACCTACTGTCACGGAGTTCACTAAATACTTTCAGAAAGAAACCGATAAAACACACAGCTGCTAAACCAAGGTGACTTACAAAGATGAGGAGGACCAAGAGCAAGAGAGGGAGTGCTGTGATGTAGTGTCCACAACTACATTTATTTATTTCAAATGTAGGCTACTTGTGTGCGGGTTTTGAGGAGTCATAGTGCAGGCAATTCTATCTTGCCCTGGCAACCCGGGACGTAACGCTAAAAGAAGTTGTTTCAAAATGTCGGCAGCGACGGCGATGCGGTTCGGTCAGCTCTCCCCCGGTAGCACCGGACTGGACATGGCACCGGACTGGACCGGGAGGGAAGTCAGCACCGGGGTAAGTGGTCCGCATGGTGTGGCTGAAGCCGGTCCCGACAGGTTGACCAGTGCAGAGTTCCGCTGGAAGAGAAGCCGCAGAATGAGACAGCACTTCTGGCGACAGTCACTGATGTAACTCATGTAAACTAACCTCATTCCGTACTAATGTGACATTCAGACGGGACCGTGTTGACTTCACCATCTGGGCTGTGAACTTTCTATTCAAGCCTTGATCCACATGGTAATGGATCTATACTATTGGAGAAGAGTTGAGAAAACGGCCCTCCGTTAGTTACATCGTGGCGTGTCGTAACGTACAGCACCACGTATAAAGCAACTATTTCTGTCTTCCAATCTCTCTCCACCAGGTGGAGCACTTCTCTCACCGTTTAAAAACAAGGGACAGGGACTGGGGTAAGGGGGGACAGGGACTGGGGTAAGGGGGACAGGGACTGGGGTAAGGGGGACTGGGACAAGGGGGACTGGGACTGGGGTAAGGGGGTACAGGGACTGGGGTAAGGGGGACAGGGACTGGGGTAAGGGGGGACAGGGACTGGGGTAAGGGGGACAGGGACTGGGGTAAGGGGGACAGGGACTAGGTAAGGGGGACAGGGACTAGGGTAAGGGGGGACAGGGACTGGGGTAAGGGGGGACAGGGACTGGGGTAAGGGGGGACAGGGACTGGGGTAAGGGGGGGTACCTAGTAATTTTTTGCGTCTAGTTCTTTAATCTAGATCTGTGTTTGTCTATTATACTGGAGTATGGGCGGCAGGTAGCCTAGTGGTTAGAGCATTGGGCTTGTAACCGGAAGGTTGGTCCCACAATATGGTCGAATCCCAGAGCTGACAAGGTAAAAATCTGTCGTTCTGCCTCTGAACAAGGCAGTTAACCCACTGCTCCTAGGCCGTCATTGAAAATAAGAATTTGTTCTTAACTGACTTGCCTAGTTTAATACAGGTAAAATACATAAAAAAAATATAATATATACTATATATACTAGATGTTCCCTATATATACTATATGTTCTCTATATAACCCTATATATACTATATGTTCTCTATATAACCCTATATATACTATATGCTCTATATATAACCCTATATATTCTATATGTTCTCTATATGTTCTCTATATAACCCTATATATTATATATGTTCTCTATATAACCCTATATATTCTATATGTTTTCTATATAACCCTATATATACTATATGTTCTCTATATAACCCTATATATTATATGTTCTATATATAACCCTATATATACTATATGTTTTCTATATAACCCTATATATACTATATGTTCTCTATATAACCCTATATATACTATATGTTCTCTATATAACCCTATATATACTATATGTTCTCTATATAACCCTATATATACTATATGCTCTATATATAACCCTATATATTCTATATGTTCTCTATATGTTCTCTATATAACCCTATATATTATATATGTTCTCTATATAACCCTATATATTCTATATGTTTTCTATATAAACCTATATATACTATATGTTCTCTATATAACCCTATATATTATATGTTCTATATATAACCCTATATATACTATATGTTTTCTATATAACCCTATATATACTATATGTTCTCTATATAACCCTATATATACTATATGTTCTCTATATAACCCTATATATACTATATGTTCTCTATATAACCCTACATATTATATATGTTCTCTAAATAACCCTATATATACTATATGTTCTCTATATAACCCTATATATACTATATGTTCTCTATATAACCCTATATATTATATATGTTCTCTATATAACCCTATATGTTCTCTATATAATCCTATATGTTCTCTATATAACCCTATATATACTATATGTTCTCTATATAACCCTATATATTATATATGTTCTCTATATAACCCTATATGTTCTCTATATAATCCTATATATACTATATGTTCTCTATATAACCCTATATATTATATATGTTCTCTATATAACCCTATATGTTCTCTATATAATCCTATATATACTATATGTTCTCTATATAACCATATATATTATATATGTTCTCTATATAACCCTATATATTATATATGTTCTCTATATAACCCTATATATTATATATGTTCTCTATATAACCCTATATATACTATATGTTCTCTATATAACCCTATATGTTCTCTATATAATCCTATATATACTATATGTTCTCTATATAACCCTATATATTATATATGTTCTCTATATAACCCTATATATTATATATGTTCTCTATATAACCCTATATATACTATATGTTCTCTATATAACCCTATATATACTATATGTTCTCTATATAACCCTATATGTTCTCTATATAATCCTATATATACTATATGTTCTCTATATAACCCTATATATTATATATGTTCTCTATATAACCCTATATATTATATATGTTCTCTATATAACCCTATATATACTATATGTTCTCTATATAACCCTATATGTTCTCTATATAACCCTATATATATACTATATGTTCTCTGTCTAACCCTATATATACTATATGTTCTCTATATAACCCTATATATTATATATGTTCTCTATATAACCCTATACATTCGTGGCCAAAAGTTGAGAATGACACATTAACTTTCACAAAGTCTGCTGCCTCAGTTTATATGATGGCAATTGGCATATACTCCAGAATGTTATGAAGAGTGATCAGATGAATTGCAATTAATTGCAAAGTCCCTCTTTGCCATGCAAATAAACTGAATCCCCCAAAAACATTGCCACTGCATTTCAGCCCTGCCACAAAAGGACCAGCTGACATCATGTCAGTGATTCTCTTCGTTAACACAGGTGTGAGTGTTGATGAGGACAAGGCTGGAGATCACTCTGTCATGCTGATTGAGTTCGAATAACAGACTGGAAGCTTCAAAAAGAGGGTGGTGCTTGGAATCATTGTTCTTCCTCTGTCAACCATGGTTACCTTCAAGGAAACGCGTGCCGTCGTCATTGCTTTGCACAAAAAGGGCTTCACAGGCAAAGATATTGCTGCCAGTCAGATTGCACCTAAATCAACCATTTATCGGATCATCAAGAACTTCAAGGAGAGCGGTTCAATTGTTGTGAAGAAGGCTTCAGGGCGCCCAAGAAAGTCCAGCAAGCGCCAGGACCGTCTCCTAAAGTTGATTCAGCTGCGGGATCGGGGCACCACCAGTACAGAGCTTGCTCAGGAATGGCAGCAGGCAGGTGTGAGTGCATCTGCATGCACAGTGAGGCGAAGACTTTTGGAAGATGGCCTGGTGTCAAGAAGGGCAGCAAAGAAGCCACTTCTCTCCAGGAAAAACATCAGGGACAGACTGATATTCTGCAAAAGGTACAGGGATTGGACTGCTGAGGACTGGGGTGAAGTCATTTTCTCTGATGAATCCCCTTTCCGATTGTTTGGGGCATCCGGAAAAAATCTTGTCCAGAGAAGACAAGGTGAGCGCTACCATCAGTCCTGTGTCATGCTAACAGTAAAGCATCCTGAGACCTGGGGCTGCTTCTCAGCCAAGGGAGTGAGCTCACTCACAATTTTGCCTAAGAACACAGCCATGAATAAAGAATGGTACCAACACATCCTCCGAGAGCAACTTCTCCCAACCATCCAGGAACAGTTTGGTGACGAACAATGCCTTTTCCAGCATGATGGAGCACTTTGCCATAAGGCAAAAGTGATAACTAAGTGGCTCGGGGAACAAAACATTGATATGGGCTGCCATCAGTCAGGATGTGGCCCAGAAGTTAATTGACAGCATGCCAGGGCGGATTGCAGAGGTCTTGAAAAAGAAGGGTCAACACTGCAAATATTGACTCTTTGCATCAACTTCATGTAATTGTCAATAAAAGCCCTTGACACTTATGAAATGCTTGTAATTATACTTCAGTATTCCATAGTAACATCTGACAAAAATATCTAAAGACACTGAAGCAGCAAACTTTGTAAAAATTTATATTTGTGTCATTCTCAAAACCTTTGGCCACGACTGTATATACTATATGTTCTCTATATCAACCTATATATATACTATATGTTATCTATATAACTCTATATATACTATACAGTTGAAGTCGGAAGTTTACATACACTTAGGTTGCAGTCATTAAAACTCGTTCTTCAGAAATGTCCTCTGGTCTGATGAAACAAAAATAGAACTGTTTGGCCATAATGACCATCGTTATGTTTGGAGGAAAAAGGGGGAGGCTTGCAAGCCGAAGAACACCATCCCAACCGTGAAGCACGTGGTGGCAGCATCATGTTGTGGGGGTGCTTTGCTGCAGGAGGGACTGGTGCACTTCACAAAATAGATGGCATCATGAGGAGGAAAATTACGTGGATATATTGAAGCATGGATATATATATATATATATATATATGGAAGTTAAAGCTTGGTCGCAAATGGGTCTTCCAAATGGACAATGACCCCAAGCATACTTCCAAAGTTGTGGCAAAATGGCTTAAGGACAACAAAGTCAAGGTATTGTGGCCATCACAAAGCCCTGACCTCAATCCTATAGAAAGCTCTGTCAGGAGGAATGGGCCAAAATTCACCCAACATATTGTGGGAAGCTTGTGGAAGGCTACCCAAAACATTTGACCCAAGTTAAACAATTTAAAGGCAATGCTACTAAATACTAATTGAGTGTATGTAAACTTCTGACCCCCTGGGAATGTGATGAAAGAAATAAAAGCTGAAATAAATCATTCTCTCAACTATTATTCTGACATTTCACATTCTTAAAATAAAGTGGTGATCCTAACTGACCTAAGACAGGGAATTTTTACTATGATTAAATGTCAGGAATTGTGAAAAACTGAGTTTAAATGTATTTGGCTAAGGTGTATGTAAACTTCTGACTTCAACTGTAAGATCCCACAGCAAAAACCAAGCCATGAGGTCGAAGGAATTGTCCGTAGAGCTCAGAGACTGAATTGTGTCGAGGCACAGATCTGGGGAAGGGTACCAACAAATGTCTACAGCATTGAAGGTCCCCAAGAACACAGTGGCCTCCATCATTCTTAAAATAGAAGAAGTTTGGAACCACCAAGACTCTTCCTAGACCTGGCCGCCCGGCCAAACTGAGCAATCGGGGGAGAAAGGCCTTGGTCAGGGAGGTGACCAAGAACCCGATGTTCACTCTGAATGAGCTCCTGAGTTCCTCTGTGGAGATGGGAGAACCTTCCAGAAGGACAACCATCTCTGCAGCACTCCACCAATCAGGCCTTTATGTTAGAGTGGCCAGATGGAAGCCTCTCCTCAGTAAAAGGCACATGACAGCCTGCTTGGAGTTTGCCAAAAGGAACCTAAAGGACTCTCAGACCATGAGAAACAAGATTCTCTGGTCTGATGAAACCAAGATTGAACTCTTTGTCCGGATTGCCAAGCGTCACGTTTGGAGGAAACCTGACACCATCCCTACGGTGAAGCATGGTGGTGGCAGCATCATGCTGTGGGGATGTTTTCAGTGGCAGGGACTGGGAGACTAGTCAGGATCGAGAGAAAGATCAAATCAAATTTATTTATAAAGCCCCCCTTACATCAGCTGATGTCACAGAGTGCTGTACAGAAACCCAGCCTAAAACCCCAAACAGCAAGCAATGCAGGTGTAAAAGCATGAACGGAGCAAAGTACAGAGAGATCCTTGATGAAAACCTGCTCCAGAGCGCTCAGGACCTCAGACTGGGGCGAAGGTTCACCTTCCAACAGGACAACAACCCTAAGCACACTGCCAAGACAACGCAGGAGTGGCTTCGGGACAAGTCTCTGAATGTCCTTGAGTGGCCCACTCAGAGCCCGGACTTGAACCCAATCGAACATCTCTGGAAAGACCTGAAAATAGCTGTGCAGCGACGCTCCCCATCAAACCTGACAGAGCTTGAGAGGATCTGCAGAGAAGAATGGGAGAAACTCCCCAAATACAGGTGTGCCAAGCTTGTAGCGTCATACCCAGGAAGACTCAAGGCTGTAATCGCAGCCAAAGTACTGAGTAAAGGGTCTGAATACTTATGTAAATGTGATATTTCAATTTTTTTCAGAAATTTGCAAACATTCCTGAAAAACAGTTTCTGCTTTGTCATTATGGGGTATTGTGATGTCATTATGGGGCATTGTGATGTCATTATGGGGCATTGTGATGTCATTATGTGTGTAGATTGATGAGGGGGAAAACTATTTCATCCATTTTAGAATAAGGCTGTAACGTAACAAAATGTAGAAAAAGTCAAGGGGTCTGAATACTTTCCGAATACACTGTACATTAAAGTGAAAACCTTTTGAGCTTGTGCATGCGTTTACATGGTTCTGTGCTTCAGGTGATGAATGTGAACTGACTACCAGCTCTTTGATAAAGTTGGAAATGAGTAGCTATCAAAATCAAAGCACCGTAGCTAACATTTCTGTGTCTTCTCTCTCTCTCAGACCACCATTATGGCAGTGGAGTATGATGGAGGTGTGGTAATCGGTGCAGACTCCCGTACTACTACTGGGTAAGTTGTCTGTGTTAGGGATGTGACTTATGATTCTCTCTCTCTCTCTCTGTCTCTGTGTCTCTCTCTGTCTCTGTGTCTCTCTCTCTCTCTCTCTCTCTCTCTCTCTCTCTCTCAATTTCCTGCAAATGGCTACAGTTATTGTGATAATTGTCATTTATGTTGATGAGCTTGTAATGCATTAATAAAAGGACCATGTCATACCTAATGATGAAACCCCTGTCTCGAAAACAACTTTTGGAACTTTTGGAAGTGAAGCTTCTCCACCCAACAGTGCCGTTCTGCTCGTAAAATGACCACCAACTTTAGCCACTTCATGTAAAAATAAGAAACTACTACTGGGTAAACTACTACTACAATCTACTAGAAAATAAGAAACTTCTACTGGGTAAACTACTACTACTATCTACTAGAAAATAAGAAACTTCTACTGGGTAAACTACTACAACTATCTACTAGAAAATAAGAAACTTCTACTGGGTAAACTACTACTACTATCTACTAGAAAATAAGAAACTTCTACTGGGTAAACTACTACTACTATCTACTAGAAAATAAGAAACTTCTACTGGGTAAACTACTACAACTATCTACTAGAAAATAAGAAACTTCTACTGGGTAAACTACTACTACTATCTACTAGAAAATAAGAAACTTCTACTGGGTAAACTACTACTACTATCTACTAGAAAATAAGAAACTTCTACTGGGTAAACTACTACTACTATCTACTAGAAAATAAGAAACTTCTACTGGGTAAACTACTACTACTATCTACTAGAAAATAAGAAACTTCTACTGGATAAACTACTACTACTATCTACTAGAAAATAAGAAACTTCTACTGGGTAAACTACTACTACTATCTACTAGAAAATAAGAAACTTCTACTGGGTAAACTACTACTACTATCTACTAGAAAATAAGAAACTTCTACTGGGTAAACTACTACTACTATCTACTAGAAAATAAGAAACTTCTACTGGGTAAACTACTACTGCGATCTACTAGAAAATAAGAAACTTCTACTGGGTAAACTACTACTGCTATCTACTAGAAAATAAGAAACTTCTACTGGGTAAACTACTACTACTATCTACTAGAAAATAAGAAACTTCTACTGGGTAAACTACTACTACTATCTACTAGAAAATAAGAAACTTCTACTGGGTAAACTACTACTGCGATCTACTAGAAAATAAGAAACTTCTACTGGGTAAACTACTACTGCTATCTACTAGAAAATAAGAAACTTCTACTGGGTAAACTACTACTGCTATCTACTAGAAAATAAGAAACTTCTACTGGGTAAACTACTACTACTATCTACTAGAAAATAAGAAACTTCTACTGGGTAAACTACTACTACTATCTACTAGAAAATAAGAAACTTCTACTGGGTAAACTACTACTACTATCTACTAGAAAATAAGAAACTTCTACTGGGTAAACTACTACTACTATCTACTAGAAAATAAGAAACTTCTACTGGGTAAACTACTACTACTATCTACTAGAAAATAAGAAACTTCTATTGGGTAAACTACTAGTGTGTGTATCTAACCCCCCCTCTCTCTCTCTCTCTCTCACCTCTCTGTCTCTCTCTCACCTCTCTGTCTCTCTCTCTCTCTCTCTCTCTCTCTCTCTCTCTCTCTCACCTCTCTGTCTCCCTCTCACCTCTGTCTCCCTCTCACCTCTCTCTCTTTGTCTCTCTCTCTCTCTCTGTCACTCTCTCTCTCTTTGTCACTCTCTCTCTCTCTCTCTCTCTCTCTCTCTCTCTCTCTCTCTCTCTCTCTCTCTCTCTCTCTAGGGCCTACATAGCCAACCGCGTGACAGACAAGTTGACTCCTATTCATGACAGAATCTTCTGCTGTCGGTCTGGTTCTGCTGCTGATACACAGGCTATAGCTGATGTTGTTACCTACCAGCTGGGGTTCCACAGGTAGACTACATTTACAGTTCAACCCCATATCACAGTCATATCACAGCCATATCACAGCCATATCACAGTCATATCAGTCATATCACAGTCATATCAGTCATATCACAGTCATATCAGTCATATCACAGTCATATCAGTCATATCACAGTCATATCAGTCATATCACAGTCATATCACAGCCATATCAGTCATATCAGTCATATAAGTCATATCACAGTCATATCACAGCCATATCACAGTCATATCACAGTCATATCACAGCCATATCACAGTCATATCACAGTCATATCACAGCCATATCACAGCCATATCACAGCCATATCACAGTCATATCACAGCCATATCAGCCATATCACAGTCATATCAGTCATATCACAGTCATATCACAGTCATATCAGTCATATCACAGTCATATCACAGTCATATCAGCCATATCACAGTCATATCAGTCATATCACAGTCATATCAGTCATATCACAGTCATATCAGTCATATCACAGTCATATCAGTCATATCAAAGTCATATCACAGTCATATCACAGTCATATCAGTCATATCACAGCCATATCAGCCATATCACAGTCATATCACAGCCATATCACAGCCATATTACAGCCATATCACAGTCATATCACAGCCATATCACAGCCATATCACAGTCATATCACAGTCATATCACAGCCATATCACAGCCATATCAGTCATATCACAGTCATATCGCAGCCATATCGCAGCCATATCGCAGTCATATCGCAGCCATATCGCAGTCATATCACAGCCATATCACAGCCATATCAGTCATATCGCAGCCATATCGCAGTCATATCACAGCCATTTCACAGCCATATCACAGCCATATCAGTCATATCGCAGCCATATCGCAGTCATATCGCAGCCATATCGCAGTCATATCGCAGCCATATCACAGCCATATCACAGTCATATCACAGCCATATCACAGTCATATCACAGTCATATCACAGCCATATCACAGTCATATCACAGTCATATCACAGACATATCACAGACATATCACAGCCATATCACAGTCATATCACAGCCATATCAGTCATATCACAGCCATATCACAGTCATATCACAGCCATATCACAGCCATATCACAGCCATATCGCAGTCATATCACAGCCATATCACAGCCATATCACAGTCATATCACAGCCATATCAGTCATATCACAGCCATATCACAGTCATATCACAGTCATATCACAGTCATATCAGTCATATCACAGTCATATCACAGCCATATCAGCCATATCAGTCATATCACAGCCATATCACAGTCATATCACAGCCATATCAGTCATATCACAGCCATATCACAGCCATATAACAGTCATATCACAGTCATATCACAGTCATATCACAGTCATATCAGCCATATCAGCCATATCACAGTCATATCACAGCCATATCAGTCATATCACAGCCATATCACAGCCATATCACAGCCATATCAGTCATATCGCAGCCATATCGCAGTCATATCGCAGCCATATCGCAGTCATATCACAGCCATATCACAGCCATATCACAGCCATATCACAGTCATATCACAGTCATATCACAGTCATATCACAGCCATATCACAGCCATATCACAGCCATATCAGCCATATCAGTCATATCACAGCCATATCACAGCCATATCACAGCCATATCACAGTCATATCACAGCCATATCACAGCCATATCACAGTCATATCACAGCCATATCACAGCCATATCAGTCATATCACAGCCATATCACAGTCATATCACAGCCATATCACAGTCATATTGCAGTCATATCACAGCCATATCACAGTCATATCACAGCCATATCACAGTCATATCACAGCCATATCACAGTCATATCACAGCCATATCACAGCCATATCACAGCCATATCGCAGCCATATCGCAGTCATATCACAGCCATATCGCAGTCATATCACAGCCATATCACAGCCATATCACAGTCATATCACAGCCATATCAGTCATATCACAGCCATATCACAGTCATATCACAGTCATATCAGTCATATCACAGCCATATCAGCCATATCAGTCATATCACAGCCATATCACAGTCATATCACAGCCATATCACAGCCATATCACAGCCATATCACAGTCATATCACAGCCATATCGCAGTCATATCACAGCCATATCACAGCCATATCAGTCATATCACAGCCATATCACAGTCATATCACAGCCATATCACAGCCATATCACAGCCATATCACAGCCATATCAGTCATATCACAGCCATATCACAGCCATATCACAGCCATATCACAGCCATATCACAGCCATATCACAGTCATATCACAGCCATATCACAGCCATATCGCAGTCATATCATTGGAAAGACAGGAAACAGCAGTATGTCAGGTACACACTGTTACTCTAAAAAGACTTCCTCCCTTTCTTCCCCAGTATTGAGCTGGATGAAGCCCCATTGGTCCAGACAGCTGCCAATCTGTTTAAGGCGTCCTGCTATAGGTACAGAGAGGAGCTGATGGCCGGGATCATCGTGGCTGGATGGGACAAGAGACGGGGAGGACAGGTTAGACTCTCCACTATCAGACACTACTCAATACTTACTCCGTCCTTCTCCAACTCTCTCCACTATCAGACACTACTCAATACTTACTCCGTCCTTCTCTAACTCTCTCCACTATCAGACACTACTCAATACTTACTCCGCCCTTCTCTAACTCTCTCCACTATCAGACACTACTCAATACTTACTCCGTCCTTCTCTAACTCTCTCCACTATCAGACACTACTCAATACTTACTCCGTCCTTCTCTAACTCTCTCCACTATCAGACACTACTCAATACTTACTCCGTCCTTCTCTAACTCTCTCCACTATCAGATACTACTCAATACTTACTCCGTTCTTCTCCAACTCTCTCCACTATCAGACACTACTCAATACTTACTCCGTCCTTCTCTAACTCTCTCCACTATCAGACACTACTCAATACTTACTCCGTCCTTCTCTAACTCTCTCCACTTCAAGTCGAAATTCATACCTTCTCTCTGCACCGGATTCTACTTTTCATCTCCTTGGAAAAAGGCCATAGCGGACTATCCTCTTGTCCAGTAGGAGATATGGGTTAGGTATTGTTTCACCAGGTCAACACTGTCCCAGTAAGAGGTATGGGTTAGGTATTGTTTCACCAGGTCAACCCTGTCCCAGTAGGAGATATGGGTTAGGCATTGTTTCACCAGGTCAACCCTGTCCCAGTAGGAGATATGGGTTAGGTATTGTTTCACCAGGTCAACCCTGTCCCAGTAGGAGGTATGGGTTAGGTATTGTTTCACCAGGTCAACCCTGTCCCAGTAAGAGATATGGGTTAGGTATTGTTTCACCAGGTCAACCCTGTCCCAGTAAGAGATATGGGTTAGGTATTGTTTCACCAGGTCAACACTGTCCCAGTAGGAGATATGGGTTAGGTATTGTTTCACCAGGTCAACCCTGTCCCAGTAGGAGGTATGGGTTAGGTATTGTTTCACCAGGTCAACCCTGTCCCAGTAAGAGATATGGGTTAGGTATTGTTTCACCAGGTCAACCCTGTCCCAGTAAGAGATATGGGTTAGGTATTGTTTCACCAGGTCAACACTGTCCCAGTAGGAGATATGGGTTAGGTATTGTTTCACCAGGTCAACCCTGTCCCAGTAGGAGATATGCTGGTCAGACAGCCTGTAACAGTAGGACCCTAACCCCCTCTCTCTCTTCCCCCACCAGGTGTACACTGTCCCAGTAGGAGGTATGCTGGTCAGACAGCCTGTATCAGTAGGAGGGTCAGGATCCACCTATATCTATGGTTACATGGACTCCAACTACAAACCCAACATGACAAAGGACCAGTGTCTTCGCCTGGTATCTGGAGGTACACACACACACGTACACACACACACAAAACAAAACAAAACAAATCTTGGCCGTCTGTTCTTGAAAACTCAGTTTTAAACACATAAGACAACACAATAAACAATATAAATAATATAGTCAACTAGAAAAATAAATAGCTGTAAAGACAAGTTAAACGCGTTGGCCGGTCAAAAGCTTTTTCCCCATCGAGCGAGACCACCACCTCCGGGTCCCCTAATGCTGGGTAGTACAGTATATTCAGAAGGCGTCCCCATCGAGCGAGACCACCACCTCCGGGTCCCCTAATGCTGGGTAGTACAGTATATTCAGAAGGCGTCCCCATCGAGCGAGACCACCACCTCCGGGTCCCCTAATGCTGGGTAGTACAGTATATTCAGAAGGCGTCCCCATCGAGCGAGACCACCACCTCCGGGTCCCCTAATGCTGGGTAGTACAGTATATTCAGAAGGCGTCCCCATCGAGCGAGACCACCACCTCCGGGTCCCCTAATGCTGGGTAGTACAGTATATTATTGAAGAACAGATTCCTATTTCTCCTAAAGCCAGTCTGGTCAGAGTGTATTACTTGGTGCAGCGAGCCTTCCATGCGGTTGGCTAAGAGCTGTGATTTTATAATCACAGTTTAGAAGCCAGATTGGGCGATAGAATCTACATTCCAGGGTGTCTTTGTTTTTCTTTAATTAGTAATGAAATTGAAGCCTGATAAAGACTAGGCGGTAGCTTTAATGTAATGTATTAAGGCACTCTACAAATAATCGAGACAAGAATGGACAAATCAGAAAATGTCCTGTAAAACTGTCCGGACCCGAGGATTTACCACTTTTCATTGTGGACACTGCAGTTGCAATCTCCTCAGGTGTAAATCCTTCTTTTAAACCATCATGCGAGTCTGTATCAATTGAAGGCATATTCAGACCATTAAAGAATGAATCAATCAGCAAAGATTCAGAGGTGTACAGCGCAGAGTAAAGTCATTTGAATTGATCATTGATCTCTGTATGTATAACTGTGGTGGCACCAGACAGGGTCCTTATTCGTGGGATTAAACGTGAGGCCTCAGATTTACGGATCAGATGTGCAAGGAGTTTCCTGGCCTTGTCGCCTTGTTCATACACTCTGTATCTCGTAATAGTAACTGTTCAGCTTGCCAGGTAGAAAGCTCATCAATATCAGATTGGAGTAGTTGGCGTTCTTTATATAGATCAGAGGAAGGATCCGTAGCATACTTCTCATCCAATGTTGCTATGGCTTCGCTCAGGTCTCGGGAAGTCGCTGAGAGTGAACTTTGTTTTTGTTGTCTATATAAGAAATAATTTGGCCACGTAGGTATGCCCTGAGGGACTCCCATATGGAAGAGCAGGACACACCTTACAGAAACCCTAACCCTAACCCTAATCCTAACCCTAACCCTATATAAGAAATAATTTTGCCACGTAGGTATGCCCTGAGGGACTCCCATATGGAAGAGCAGGACACACCTGCTGTTTTAATTCATTTCTAAGAATAAGGTGATTTCAGAAGTAATGAATGGAGTTAAGACGCCATTGATAACACATAGCTG
This sequence comes from Brachymystax lenok tsinlingensis, assembly GCA_030435695.1. Classification (NCBI taxonomy): domain Eukaryota; kingdom Metazoa; phylum Chordata; class Actinopteri; order Salmoniformes; family Salmonidae; genus Brachymystax; species Brachymystax lenok. The sequence goes on along the minus strand of CM059811.1, from coordinate 1,053,503 downwards.
GGGAGCACTAGTGGTGAATGATCAGAAATAACAGTACTCTCATTAGTACACCTTTGAAGGATTGGCAGAAGTTTTTTATCCAAAAGGAAGTAATCAATGCAAGAGTATGTTTGATGAACATGAGAAAAAACGGAAATGTGTCTATCTATAGGGTGTAGGAAACACCAGGCTTCACACAGCATATTTCTGAAGAAAACATTTATTTTAGGGCACATTTAGCTGGGCCTGTAGTTCTTCGTGAGTACTTGTCAAGAACTGGGGATATTGTACAGTTGAAATCCCCCTAAAATCAACAAATGGGAATCTAATTTGGGTATAGCAGATAAAAAGGAAGCAATGAAACTTGTGTCATCCCAATTGGGAGCATAAACACTAGCCAAAACAAGAGGGGTAGAAAACAGTTTACCGGTTACTATGACGTATCGTCCCTTAGGATCAGCATAAACACTAGCCAAAACAAGAGGGCTAGAAAACAGTTTACCGGTTACTATGACGTATCGTCCCTTAGGATCAGCATAAACACTAGCCAAAACAAGAGGGGTAGAAAACAGTTTACCGGTTACTATGACGTATCGTCCCTTAGGATCAGCAATGACCTCAGAAGCTACAAAGGGAGTAGATTTATCAACCAAAATGGCAGCACCTCTTGATTTACTATGAAAGTTAGAGTGGAACACTTGACCAACCCAGTTCCTACGCATCCTAAAGTGCTCACCAGTTCTCAATTGAGTCACTTGTAGAATTGCTAAATTTGCATTCAAACCCTTTAAGTGTGTCAACACCCTCTTACGTTTCACAGCCCCTTTGATGTTCCACGAGATTTCCTAGAATATATTATTTCGGCCACCCTGAGCTCTCCCGTTAAAAACTCAGCAAAAAAAGAAAAGTCATCTCACTGTCAACTGCGTTTATTTTCATCAAACTTAACATATACAGTTGAAGTCGGATGTTTACATACACCTTAGCCAAATACATTTAAACTCAGTTTTTTACAATTCCTGACATTTAATCCTAGTAAAAATTCCCTGTCTCAGGTCAGTTAGGATCACCACTTTATTTTAAGAATGTGAAATGTCAGAATAATAGTAGAGAGATTGATTTATTTCAGCTTTTATTTCTTTCATCACATTGGCCCATTCCTCCTGACAGAGCTGGTATAACTGAGTCAGGTTTGTAGGCCTCCTTGCTCGGACACGCTTTTTCAGTTCTGCCCACAAATGTTCTATGCGATTGAGGTCAGGGCTTTGTGATGGCCACTCCAATACCTTGACTTTGTTGTCCTTAAGCCATTTTGCCACAACTTTGGAAGTATGCTTGGGGTCATTGTCCATTTGGAAGACCCATTTGCGACCAAGCTTTTAACTTCCTGACTGATGTCTTGAGATGTTGCTTCAATATATCCACGTAATTTTCCGTCCTCATGATACCATCTATTTTGTGAAGTGCATCAGTCCCCCCACAACATGATGCTGCCACCCCCGTGCTTCACGGTTGGGATGGTGTTCTCCGGCTGGCAAGCCTCCCCCTTTTTCCTCCAAACATAACGATGGTCGTCATGGCCAAACAGTTCTATTTTTGTTTCATCAGACCAGAGGACATTTCTCCAAAAAGTACGATCTTTGTCCCCATGTGCAGTTGCAAACCTTAGTCTGGCTTTTTTATGGTGGTTTTGGAGCAGTGGCTTCTTCCTTGCTGAGCGGCCTTTCAGGGTTTTTTATTTTATTTTATTTCACCAGATAGGCTAGTTGAGAACAAGTTCTCTTTTACAACTGCGTCCTGGCCAAGATAAAGCAAAGCAGTTCGACACATACAACAACACAGAGTTACACATGGAATAAACAAACATACAGTCAATAACACAGTATAAAAAGTCTATATACAGTGTGTGCAAAGGAGGTAGGATGAGGGAGGTAAGGCAATAATTAGGCCATAGTGGCGAAGTAATTACATTATAGCAATTAAACACCGGAGTGATAGATGTGCAGAATATGAATGTGCGAGTAGAGATACTGGGATGCAAAGGAGCAAGATAAATAAATACCAATATGGGGATGAGGTAGTTGGATGGGCTGTTTACAGATGGGCTATGTACAGATGCAGTGATCTGTGAGCTGCTCTGACAGCTGGTGCTTAAAGTTAGTGAGGGAGATATGAGTCTCCAGCTTCAGTGATTTTTGCAGTTCGTTCCAGTCATTGGCAGCAGAGAACTGGAAGGAAAGGCGGCCAAAGGAGGAATTGGCTTTGGGGGTGACCAGTGAAATACACCTGCTGGAGCGCGTGCTACGGGTGGGTGTTGCTATGGTGACCAGTGAGCTGAGATAAGGTGGGGCTTTACCTAGCAAAGACTTATAATGACCTGGAGCCAGTGGGTCTGGCGACGAATATGAAGCGAGGGCCAGCCAACGAGAGCGTACAGGTCGCAGTGGTGGGTAGTATATGGGGCTTTGGTGACAAAACGGATGGCACTGTGATAGACTGCATCCAGTTTGTTGAGTAGAGTGTTGGAGGCTATTTTGTAAATGACATCGCCGAAGTAAAAGATCGGTAGGATAGTCAGTTTTACGAGGGTATGTTTGGCAGCATGAGCGAAGGATGCTTTGTTGCGAAATAGGAAGCCGATTCTAGATTTAATTTTAGATTGGAGATGCTTAATGTGAGTCTAGAAGGAGAGTTTACAGTCTAACCAGACACCTAGGTATTTGTAGTTGTCCACATATTCTAAGTCAGAACCGTCCAGAGTAGTGATGCTAGACGGGCGGGCAGGTGCGGGCAGCAATCGGTTGAAGAGCATGCATTTAGTTTTACTTGAATTTAAGAGCAGTTGGAGGCCACGGAAGGAGAGTTGTATGGCATTGAAGCTCGTCTGGAGGTTAGTTAACACAGTGTCCAAAGAAGGGCCAGAAGTATACAGAATGGTGTCGTCTGCGTAGAGGTGGATCAGAGAATCACCAGCAGCAAGAGCGACATCATTGATGTATACAGAGAAAAGAGTCAGCCTGAGAATTGAACCCTGTGGCACCCCCTGTAAAGACTGCCAGAGGTTCCGGACAACAGGCCCTCCGATTTCACACACTGAACTCTATCAGAGAAGTAGTTGGTGAACCATGCGAGGCAATCATTAGAGAAACCAAGGCTGTTGAGTCTGCCGATAAGAATGTGGTGATCGACAGAGTCGAAAGGCGGTTATGATATTGTTTAGGACCTTGAGCGTGGCTGAGGTGCACCCGTGACCAGCTCGGAAACCAGATTGCATAGCGGAGAAGGTACGGTGGGATTCGAAATGGTCAGTGATCTGTTTGTTAACTTGGCTTTAGAAGACCTTAGAAAGGCAGGGTAGGATAGATATAGGTCTGTAGCAGTTTGGGTCTAGAGTGTCTCCCCCTTTGAAGAAGGGGGATGACCTCGGAAGCTTTCCAATCTTTGGGGATCACAGACGATACGAAAGAGAGGTTGAACAGGCTAGTAATAGGGGTTGCAACAATTTTGGCAGATCATTTTAGAAAGAGAGGGTCCAGATTGTCTAGCCCGGCTGATTTGTAGGGGTCCAGATTTTGCAGCTCTTTCAGAACATTCAGAACAGGTTATGTTGATATATGACTCATTTTACTGTGGATATAGATACTTTTGTACCTGTTTCGTCCAGCATCTTCACAAGGTCCTTTGCTGCTGTTCTGAGATTGATTTGCACTTTTCACACCAAAGTACATTCATCTCTAGGAGACAGAACGCGTGTCCTTCCTGAGCGGTATGACGGCTGCGTGGTCCCATGGTGTTTTAAACTTGCGTACTATTGTTCGTACAGATGAATGTGGTACCTTTAGGCATTTGGAAATTGCTGCCAAGGATGAACCAGACTTGTGGAGGTCTACAATGTTTTTTCTGAGGTCTTGGCTGATTTATTTTGATTTTCCCATGATGTCAAGCAAAGAGGCAGTGAGTTTGAAGGTAGGCCTTGAAATACATCCACAGGTACAACTCCAATTGACTCAAATGATGTCAATTAGCCTATCAGAAGCTTCTAAAGCCATGACATAATTTTCTGGAATTTTCCAAGCTGTTTAAAGGCACAGTCAACTTAGTGTATGTAAACTTCTGACCCACTGGAATTGTGATACAGTGAATTATAAGTGAAATAATCTGTCTGTAAACAATTGTTGGAAAATTACTTGTGTCATGCACAGAGTAGATGTCCTAACCAACTTGCCAAAACTATAGTTTGTTTACAAGAAATTTGTAGAGTGGTTGAAAAACGAGTTTTCATGACTACAACCTAAGTAAGTGTATGTCAACTTCCGACTTCAACTGTTGGTATTTGTAGTTGTCCACATATTCTAGGTCAGATATGTGACAAACAGGTGCTGTTAGATTACAATTTTATAATTTTTTGAACGTTTGGAACAGTGTAAACAACCCTAAATTAATAAGTAATAACAGAAATACATATTTAAAGCCTTTATTACAGCATAAAATATATTAAAAACAGCAGACTATTATTATATTAACTATTACTATATTAACTTATTATATTAACTATTACTATATGAACTTATTATATTAACTATTACTATATTAACTTATTATATTAACTATTACTATATGAACTTATTATATTAACTATATGAACTTATTATATATTAACTGTATTATAAAAGTATCTATATATTATATTAACTGTATTATTATATTAACTATTATTAAATGAACTATAATATTATATTCACTGCATTATTATGATTATATTAACTGTTATTATTATATTCACTGCATTATTATTATATTCACTGCATTATTATTATTATTATTATTAACTGTTTTATTATATTCACTGCATTATTATTATTATATCCACTGCATTATTATTATATTCGCTGCATTATTATTATTGTTATTATATTCACTGTATTATTATTATATTCGCTGCATTATTATTATATCCACTGCATTATTATTATTATTATATTCACCGCATTATTATTATATTCACTGCAATATTATTATTATTATTATTATATTCGCTGCATTATTATTATATTCACTGCAATATTATTATGTTCACTGAATTATTATTATTATTATATTCACCGCATTATTATTATTTCCACTGCATTATTATTATATTCGCTGCATTATTATTATTGTTATTATATTCACTGCATTATTATTATATTCGCTGCATTATTATTATATCCACTGCATTATTATTATTATTATATTCACCGCATTATTATTATATCCACTGCATTATTATTATTATTATTATTATTATATTCGCTGCATTATTATTATTATATTCACTGCAATATTATTATGTTCACTGAATTATTATTATTATTATATTCACCGCATTATTATTATTTCCACTGCATTATTATTATATCCACTGCATTATTATTATTTCCACTGCAGTACTATTATTTCCACTGCAGTATTATTATTTCCACTGCATTATTATTATATCCACTGCATTATTATTATTTCCACTGCATTATTATGATTTCCACTTCATTATTATTATATCCACTGCATTATTATTATTATATTCACTGCATTATTATTATTATTATTATTATATTCGCTGCATTATTATTATATTCGCTGCATTATTATTATATTCACTGCAATATTATTATATTGACCACATTATTGTTATGTTCACTGAATTATTATTATTATTATATCCACTGCATTATTACTATTATATCCACTGCATTATTATTATTATTATATTCGCTGCATTATTATTATTATTATTATTATTATATTCACCGCATTATTATTATATCCACTGCATTATTATTATTGTATTCGCTGCATTATTATATTTACTGCAATATTATTATGTTCACTGAATTATTATTATATCCACTGCATTATTATTATATTCGCTGCATTATTATTATATTCACTGCAATATTATTATGTTCACTGAATTATTATTATTGTTATTATATTCACTGCAATATTATTATGTTCACTGAATTATTATTATTATTATTATTATTATTATTATATTCACCGCATTATTATTATATCCACTGCATTATTATTATTATATTCGCTGCATTATTATTATATTCGCTGCATTATTATTATATTCACCACATTATTGTTATGTTCACTGAATTATTATTATTATATTCACAGCATTATTATTATATTCACAGCATTACTGTTATTATATTCACTATATTATTAACAGTATTATATTCACTATATTATTAATTTATTTTATTGACTTATTATATTCACTATATTATTAACAGTTATATTCACTATATTATTAACAGTATTATATTCACTTTATTATTATTATTATTATATTCACTGTTATTATATTCACTATATTATTAACAGTATTATATTCACTTATTATTATTAACTTTATTATATTCACTGTTATTATATTCGCTATATTATTAACAGTATTATATTCACTTTATTACTATTATTATTATATTCACTGTTATTATATTCACTATATTATTAACAGTATTATATTCACTATATTATTAATTTATTATATTCACTTATTATTATTATTAACTTTATTATATTCACTGTTATTATATTCGCTATATTATTAACAGTATTATATTCACTTTATTATTATTATTATATTCACTGTTATTATATTCACTATATTATTAACAGTATTATATTCACTATATTATTAATTTATTATATTGACTGTTATTATATTCACTATATTATTAACAGTATTATATTCACTTTATTATTATTATATTCACTGTTATTATATTCACTATATTATTAACTCTAATATATTATTATATTAACAGTATTATATTCACTATATTATTAACTTGATTATATTAACTGTTATTATATTCGCTATATTATTAACAGTATTATATTCACTGTTATTATATTCACTATATTTTTTACAGTATTATATTCACTATATTATTAATTTATTATATTGACTTATTATATTCACTATATTATTAACAGTATTATATTCACTTATTATTAACAACTTTATTATATTAACTGTTATTATATTCGCTATATTATTAACAGTATTATATTCACTATATTATTAATTTATTATATTCACTTATTATTATTAACTTTATTATATTCACTGTTATTATATTCACTATATTATTAACAGTATTATATTCACTATATTATTAATTTATTATATTCACTTATTATTATTAACAGTATTATATTCACTTTATTATTATTATATTCACTGTTATTATATTCACTATATTATTAAGTATTATATTCACTATATTATTAATTTATTATATTCACTTATTATTATTAACTTTATTATATTCACTGTTATTATATTCGCTATATTATTAACAGTATTATATTCACTTTATTATTATTATTATATTCACTGTTATTATATTCACTATATTATTAACAGTATTATATTCACTATATTATTAATTTATTTTATTGACTTATTATATTCACTATATTATTAACAGTTATATTCACTATATTATTAACAGTATTATATTCACTATATTATTAATTTATTTTATTGACTTATTATATTCACTATATTATTAACAGTATTATATTCACTTTATTATTATTATTATATTCACTGTTATTATATTCACTATATTATTAACAGTATTATATTCACTATATTATTAATTTATTATATTCACTTATTATTATTAACTTTATTATATTCACTGTTATTATATTCGCTATATTATTAACAGTATTATATTCACTTTATTATTATTATATTCACTGTTATTATATTCACTATATTATTAACAGTATTATATTCACTATATTATTAATTTATTATATTGACTGTTATTATATTCACTATATTATTAACAGTATTATATTCACTTTATTATTATTATATTCACTGTTATTATATTCACTATATTATTAACTCTAATATATTATTATATTAACAGTATTATATTCACTATATTATTAACTTGATTATATTAACTGTTATTATATTCGCTATACTATTAACAGTATTATATTCACTGTTATTATATTCACTATATTTTTACAGTATTATATTCACTATATTATTAATTTATTATATTGACTTATTATATTCACTATATTATTAACAGTATTATATTCACATATTATTAACAGTATTATATTCACTTATTATTAATTTATTTTATTGACTTATTATATTCACTATATTATTAACAGTTATATTCACTATATTATTAACAGTATTATATTCACTATATTATTAATTTATTTTATTGACTTATTATATTCACTATATTATTAACAGTATTATATTCACTATATTATTAACAGTATTATATTCACTTATTATTATTAACTTTATTATATTCACTGTTATTATATTCACTATATTATTAATTTATTATATTCACTTATTATTATTAACTTTATTATATTCACTGTTATTATATTCGCTATATTATTAACAGTATTATATTCACTTTATTATTATTATATTCACTGTTATTATATTCACTATATTATTAACAGTATTATATTCACTATATTATTAATTTATTTTATTGACTTATTATATTCACTATATTATTAACAGTATTATATTCACTATATTATTAATTTATTTTATTGACTTATTATATTCACTATATTATTAACAGTATTATATTCACTATATTATTAACAGTATTATATTCACTTATTATTATTAACTTTATTATATTCACTATATTATTAACAGTATTATATTCACTATATTATTAATTTATTATATTCACTTATTATTATTAACTTTATTATATTCACTGTTATTATATTCGCTATATTATTAACAGTATTATATTCACTTTATTATTATTATTATTATATTCACTGTTATTATATTCACTATATTATTAACAGTATTATATTCACTATATTATTAATTTATTATATTCACTTATTATTATTATTAACTTTATTATATTCACTGTTATTATATTCGCTATATTATTAACAGTATTATATTCACTTTATTATTATTATTATATTCACTGTTATTATATTCACTATATTATTAACAGTATTATATTCACTATATTATTAATTTATTATATTGACTGTTATTATATTCACTATATTATTAACAGTATTATATTCACTTTATTATTATTATATTCACTGTTATTATATTCACTATATTATTAACTCTAATATATTATTATATTAACAGTATTATATTCACTATATTATTAACTTGATTATATTAACTGTTATTATATTCGCTATATTATTAACAGTATTATATTCACTGTTATTATATTCACTATATTTTTACAGTATTATATTCACTATATTATTAATTTATTATATTGACTTATTATATTCACTATATTATTAACAGTATTATATTCACATATTATTAACAGTATTATATTCACTTATTATTAATTTATTTTATTGACTTATTATATTCACTATATTATTAACAGTTATATTCACTATATTATTAACAGTATTATATTCACTATATTATTAATTTATTTTATTGACTTATTATATTCACTATATTATTAACAGTATTATATTCACTATATTATTAACAGTATTATATTCACTTATTATTATTAACTTTATTATATTCACTGTTATTATATTCAATATATTATTAACAGTATTATATTCACTATATTATTAATTTATTATATTCACTATATTATTAACAGTATTATATTCACTATATTATTAATTTATTATATTCACTGTTATTATATTCACTATATTATTAACAGTATTATATTCACTATATTATTAATTTATTATATTCACTTATTATTATTAACTTTATTATATTCACTGTTATTATATTCGCTATATTATTAACAGTATTATATTCACTTTATTATTATTATTATATTCACTGTTATTATATTCACTATATTATTAACAGTATTATATTCACTATATTATTAATTTATTTTATTGACTTATTATATTCACTATATTATTAACAGTTATATTCACTATATTATTAACAGTATTATATTCACTATATTATTAATTTATTTTATTGACTTATTATATTCACTATATTATTAACAGTATTATATTCACTATATTATTAACAGTATTATATTCACTTATTATTATTAACTTTATTATATTCACTGTTATTATATTCACTATATTATTAATTTATTATATTCACTTATTATTATTAACTTTATTATATTCACTGTTATTATATTCGCTATATTATTAACAGTATTATATTCACTTTATTATTATTATTATTATATTCACTGTTATTATATACACTATATTATTAACAGTATTATATTCACTATATTATTAATTTATTATATTCACTTATTATTATTATTAACTTTATTATATTCACTGTTATTATATTCGCTATATTATTAACAGTATTATATTCACTTTATTATTATTATTATATTCACTGTTATTATATTCACTATATTATTAACAGTATTATATTCACTATATTATTAATTTATTATATTGACTGTTATTATATTCACTATATTATTAACAGTATTATATTCACTTTATTATTATTATATTCACTGTTATTATATTCACTATATTATTAACTCTAATATATTATTATATTAACAGTATTATATTCACTATATTATTAACTTGATTATATTAACTGTTATTATATTCGCTATATTATTAACAGTATTATATTCACTGTTATTATATTCACTATATTTTTTACAGTATTATATTCACTATATTATTAATTTATTATATTGACTTATTATATTCACTATATTATTAACAGTATTATATTCACATTTTATTAACAGTATTATATTCACTTATTATTAACAACTTTATTATATTAACTGTTATTATATTCGCTATATTATTAACAGTATTATATTCACTATATTATTAATTTATTATATTCACTTATTATTATTAACTTTATTATATTCACTGTTATTATATTCGCTATATTATTAACAGTATTATATTCACTATATTATTAATTTATTATATTCACTTATTATTATTAACAGTATTATATTCACTATATTATTAACAGTATTATATTCACTTATTATTATTAACTTTATTATATTCACTGTTATTATATTCACTATATTATTAACAGTATTATATTCACTATATTATTAATTTATTTTATTGACTTATTATATTCACTATATTATTAACAGTTATATTCACTATATTATTAACAGTATTATATTCACTATATTATTAATTTATTTTATTGACTTATTATATTCACTATATTATTAACAGTATTATATTCACTATATTATTAACAGTATTATATTCACTTATTATTATTAACTTTATTATATTCACTGTTATTATATTCACTTATTATTATTAACTTCATTATATTCACTGTTATTATATTCGCTATATTATTAACAGTATTATATTCACTTTATTATTATTATTATATTCACTGTTATTATATTCACTATATTATTAACAGTATTATATTCACTATATTATTAATTTATTATATTCACTTATTATTATTATTATTATATTCACTGTTATTATATTCATTATTATACTATATTATTAACAGTATTATATTCACTATATTATTAATTTATTATATTCACTTATTATTATTAACTTTATTATATTCACTGTTATTATATTCGCTATATTATTAACAGTATTATATTCACTTTATTATTATTATTATTATATTCACTGTTATTATATTCACTATATTATTAACAGTATTATATTCACTATATTATTAATTTATTATATTCACTTATTATTATTATTAACTTTATTATATTCACTGTTATTATATTAAATATATTATTAACAGTATTATATTCACTTTATTATTATTATATTCACTGTTATTATATTCACTATATTATTAACAGTATTATATTCACTATTATATTCACTATATTATTAATTTATTATATTGACTGTTATTATATTCACTATATTATTAACAGTATTATATTCACTTTATTATTATTATATTCACTGTTATTATATTCACTATATTATTAACTCTAATATATTATTATATTAACAGTATTATATTCACTATATTATTAACTTGATTATATTAACTGTTATTATATTCGCTATATTATTAACAGTATTATATTCACTGTTATTATATTCACTATATTTTTACAGTATTATATTCACTATATTATTAATTTATTATATTGACTTATTATATTCACTATATTATTAACAGTATTATATTCACTTATTATTAACAACTTTATTATATTAACTGTTATTATATTCGCTATATTATTAACAGTATTATATTCACTATATTATTAATTTATTATATTCACTTAATTATATTCACTGTTATTATATTAGCTATATTATTAACAGTATTATATTCACTATATTATTAATTTATTATATTCACTTATTATTATTAACAGTATTATATTCACTTTATTATTATTATATTCACTGTTATTATATTCACTATATTATTAAGTATTATATTCACTATATTATTAATTTATTATATTCACTTATTATTATTAACTTTATTATATTCACTGTTATTATATTCGCTATATTATTAACAGTATTATATTCACTTTATTATTATTATTATATTCACTGTTATTATATTCACTATATTATTAACAGTATTATATTCACTATATTATTAATTTATTTTATTGACTTATTATATTCACTATATTATTAACAGTTATATTCACTATATTATTAACAGTATTATATTCACTATATTATTAATTTATTTTATTGACTTATTATATTCACTATATTATTAACAGTATTATATTCACTATATTATTAACAGTATTATATTCACTTATTATTATTAACTTTATTATATTCACTGTTATTATATTCACTATATTATTAACAGTATTATATTCACTATATTATTAACAGTATTATATTCACTATATTATTAACAGTATTATATTCACTTATTATTATTAACTTTATTATATTCACTGTTATTATATTCACTATATTATTAACAGTATTATATTCACTTATTATTATTAACTTTATTATATTCACTGTTATTATATTCACTATATTATTAATTTATTATATTCACTTATTATTATTAACTTTATTATATTCACTGTTATTATATTCGCTATATTATTAACAGTATTATATTCACTTTATTATTATTATTATATTCACTGTTATTATATTCACTATATTATTAACAGTATTATATTCACTTTATTATTATTATATTCACTGTTATTATATTCACTATATTATTAACTCTAATATATTATTATATTAACAGTATTATATTCACTATATTATTAACTTGATTATATTAACTGTTATTATATTCGCTATATTATTAACAGTATTATATTCACTGTTATTATATTCACTATATTTTTACAGTATTATATTCACTATATTATTAATTTATTATATTGACTTATTATATTCACTATATTATTAACAGTATTATATTCACATATTATTAACAGTATTATATTCACTTATTATTAATTTATTTTATTGACTTATTATATTCACTATATTATTAACAGTTATATTCACTATATTATTAACAGTATTATATTCACTATATTATTAATTTATTTTATTGACTTATTATATTCACTATATTATTAACAGTATTATATTCACTATATTATTAACAGTATTATATTCACTTATTATTATTAACTTTATTATATTCACTGTTATTATATTCAATATATTATTAACAGTATTATATTCACTATATTATTAATTTATTATATTCACTATATTATTAACAGTATTATATTCACTATATTATTAATTTATTATATTCACTGTTATTATAATTCACTATATTATTAACAGTATTATATTCACTATATTATTAATTTATTATATTCACTTATTATTATTAACTTTATTATATTCACTGTTATTATATTCGCTATATTATTAACAGTATTATATTCACTTTATTATTATTATTATATTCACTGTTATTATATTCACTATATTATTAACAGTATTATATTCACTATATTATTAATTTATTTTATTGACTTATTATATTCACTATATTATTAACAGTTATATTCACTATATTATTAACAGTATTATATTCACTATATTATTAATTTATTTTATTGACTTATTATATTCACTATATTATTAACAGTATTATATTCACTATATTATTAACAGTATTATATTCACTTATTATTATTAACTTTATTATATTCACTGTTATTATATTCACTATATTATTAATTTATTATATTCACTTATTATTATTAACTTTATTATATTCACTGTTATTATATTCGCTATATTATTAACAGTATTATATTCACTTTATTATTATTATTATTATATTCACTGTTATTATATACACTATATTATTAACAGTATTATATTCACTATATTATTAATTTATTATATTCACTTATTATTATTATTAACTTTATTATATTCACTGTTATTATATTCGCTATATTATTAACAGTATTATATTCACTTTATTATTATTATTATATTCACTGTTATTATATTCACTATATTATTAATTTATTATATTGACTGTTATTATATTCACTATATTATTAACAGTATTATATTCACTTTATTATTATTATATTCACTGTTATTATATTCACTATATTATTAACTCTAATATATTATTATATTAACAGTATTATATTCACTATATTATTAACTTGATTATATTAACTGTTATTATATTCGCTATATTATTAACAGTATTATATTCACTGTTATTATATTCACTATATTTTTTACAGTATTATATTCACTATATTATTAATTTATTATATTGACTTATTATATTCACTATATTATTAACAGTATTATATTCACATTTTATTAACAGTATTATATTCACTTATTATTAACAACTTTATTATATTAACTGTTATTATATTCGCTATATTATTAACAGTATTATATTCACTATATTATTAATTTATTATATTCACTTATTATTATTAACTTTATTATATTCACTGTTATTATATTCGCTATATTATTAACAGTATTATATTCACTATATTATTAATTTATTATATTCACTTATTATTATTATTAACAGTATTATATTCACTATATTATTAACAGTATTATATTCACTTATTATTATTAACTTTATTATATTCACTGTTATTATATTCGCTATATTATTAACAGTATTATATTCACTTTTATTATTATTATATTCACTGTTATTATATTCACTATATTATTAACAGTATTATTTTCACTATATTATTAATTTATTTTATTGACTTATTATATTCACTATATTATTAACAGTTATATTCACTATATTATTAACAGTATTATATTCACTATATTATTAATTTATTTTATTGACTTATTATATTCACTATATTATTAACAGTATTATATTCACTATATTATTAACAGTATTATATTCACTTATTATTATTAACTTTATTATATTCACTGTTATTATATTCACTATATTATTAATTTATTATATTCACTTATTATTATTAACTTCATTATATTCACTGTTATTATATTCGCTATATTATTAACAGTATTATATTCACTTTATTATTATTATTATATTCACTGTTATTATATTCACTATATTATTAACAGTATTATATTCACTATATTATTAATTTATTATATTCACTTATTATTATTATTCACTTTATTATATTCACTGTTATTATATTCGCTATATTATTAACAGTATTATATTCACTATATTATTAATTTATTATATTCACTTATTATTATTAACTTTATTATATTCACTGTTATTATATTCGCTATATTATTAACTGTATTATATTCACTTTATTATTATTATTATTATATTCACTGTTATTATATTCACTATATTATTAACAGTATTATATTCACTATATTATTAATTTATTATATTCACTTATTATTATTATTAACTTTATTATATTCACTGTTATTATATTACTATATTATTAACAGTATTATATTCACTTTATTATTATTATTATATTCACTGTTATTATATTCACTATATTATTAACAGTATTATATTCACTATATTATTAATTTATTATATTGACTGTTATTATATTCACTATATTATTAACAGTATTATATTCACTTTATTATTATTATATTCACTGTTATTATATTCACTATATTATTAACTCTAATATATTATTATATTAACAGTATTATATTCACTATATTATTAACTTGATTATATTAACTGTTATTATATTCGCTATATTATTAACAGTATTATATTCACTGTTATTATATTCACTATATTTTTTACAGTATTATATTCACTATATTATTAATTTATTATATTGACTTATTATATTCACTATATTATTAACAGTATTATATTCACTTATTATTAACAACTTTATTATATTAACTGTTATTATATTCGCTATATTATTAACAGTATTATATTCACTATATTATTAATTTATTATATTCACTTAATTATATTCACTGTTATTATATTCGCTATATTATTAACAGTATTATATTCACTATATTATTAATTTATTATATTCACTTATTATTATTAACAGTATTATATTCACTTTATTATTATTATATTCACTGTTATTATATTCACTATATTATTAAGTATTATATTCACTATATTATTAATTTATTATATTCACTTATTATTATTAACTTTATTATATTCACTGTTATTATATTCGCTATATTATTAACAGTATTATATTCACTTTATTATTATTATTATATTCACTGTTATTATATTCACTATATTATTAACAGTATTATATTCACTATATTATTAATTTATTTTATTGACTTATTATATTCACTATATTATTAACAGTTATATTCACTATATTATTAACAGTATTATATTCACTATATTATTAATTTATTTTATTGACTTATTATATTCACTATATTATTAACAGTATTATATTCACTATATTATTAACAGTATTATATTCACTTATTATTATTAACTTTATTATATTCACTGTTATTATATTCACTATATTATTAACAGTATTATATTCACTATATTATTAACAGTATTATATTCACTATATTATTAACAGTATTATATTCACTTATTATTATTAACTTTATTATATTCACTGTTATTATATTCACTATATTATTAACAGTATTATATTCACTTATTATTATTAACTTTATTATATTCACTGTTATTATATTCACTATATTATTAATTTATTATATTCACTTATTATTATTAACTTTATTATATTCACTGTTATTATATTCGCTATATTATTAACAGTATTATATTCACTTTATTATTATTATTATATTCACTGTTATTATATTCACTATATTATTAACAGTATTATATTCACTTTATTATTATTATATTCACTGTTATTATATTCACTATATTATTAACTCTAATATATTATTATATTAACAGTATTATATTCACTATATTATTAACTTGATTATATTAACTGTTATTATATTCGCTATATTATTAACAGTATTATATTCACTGTTATTATATTCACTATATTTTTTACAGTATTATATTCACTATATTATTAATTTATTATATTGACTTATTATATTCACTATATTATTAACAGTATTATATTCACATATTATTAACAGTATTATATTCACTTATTATTAATTTATTTTATTGACTTATTATATTCACTATATTATTAACAGTTATATTCACTATATTATTAACAGTATTATATTCACTATATTATTAATTTATTTTATTGACTTATTATATTCACTATATTATTAACAGTATTATATTCACTATATTATTAACAGTATTATATTCACTTATTATTATTAACTTTATTATATTCACTGTTATTATATTCAATATATTATTAACAGTATTATATTCACTATATTATTAATTTATTATATTCACTATATTATTAACAGTATTATATTCACTATATTATTAATTTATTATATTCACTGTTATTATATTCACTATATTATTAACAGTATTATATTCACTATATTATTAATTTATTATATTCACTTATTATTATTAACTTTATTATATTCACTGTTATTATATTCGCTATATTATTAACAGTATTATATTCACTTTATTATTATTATTATATTCACTGTTATTATATTCACTATATTATTAACAGTATTATATTCACTATATTATTAATTTATTTTATTGACTTATTATATTCACTATATTATTAACAGTTATATTCACTATATTATTAACAGTATTATATTCACTATATTATTAATTTATTTTATTAACAGTATTATATTCACTATATTATTAACAGTATTATATTCACTTATTATTATTAACTTTATTATATTCACTGTTATTATATTCACTATATTATTAATTTATTATATTCACTTATTATTATTAACTTTATTATATTCACTGTTATTATATTCGCTATATTATTAACAGTATTATATTCACTTTATTATTATTATTATTATATTCACTGTTATTATATACACTATATTATTAACAGTATTATATTCACTATATTATTAATTTATTATATTCACTTATTATTATTATTAACTTTATTATATTCACTGTTATTATATTCGCTATATTATTAACAGTATTATATTCACTTTATTATTATTATTATATTCACTGTTATTATATTCACTATATTATTAACAGTATTATATTCACTATATTATTAATTTATTATATTGACTGTTATTATATTCACTATATTATTAACAGTATTATATTCACTTTATTATTATTATATTCACTGTTATTATATTCACTATATTATTAACTCTAATATATTATTATATTAACAGTATTATATTCACTATATTATTAACTTGATTATATTAACTGTTATTATATTCGCTATATTATTAACAGTATTATATTCACTGTTATTATATTCACTATATTTTTACAGTATTATATTCACTATATTATTAATTTATTATATTGACTTATTATATTCACTATATTATTAACAGTATTATATTCACATTTTATTAACAGTATTATATTCACTTATTATTAACAACTTTATTATATTAACTGTTATTATATTCGCTATATTATTAACAGTATTATATTCACTATATTATTAATTTATTATATTCACTTATTATTATTAACTTTATTATATTCACTGTTATTATATTCGCTATATTATTAACAGTATTATATTCACTATATTATTAATTTATTATATTCACTTATTATTATTATTAACAGTATTATATTCACTATATTATTAACAGTATTATATTCACTTATTATTATTAACTTTATTATATTCACTGTTATTATATTCGCTATATTATTAACAGTATTATATTCACTTTTATTATTATTATATTCACTGTTATTATATTCACTATATTATTAACAGTATTATATTCACTATATTATTAATTTATTTTATTGACTTATTATATTCACTATATTATTAACAGTTATATTCACTATATTATTAACAGTATTATATTCACTATATTATTAATTTATTTTATTGACTTATTATATTCACTATATTATTAACAGTATTATATTCACTATATTATTAACAGTATTATATTCACTTATTATTATTAACTTTATTATATTCACTGTTATTATATTCACTATATTATTAATTTATTATATTCACTTATTATTATTAACTTCATTATATTCACTGTTATTATATTCGCTATATTATTAACAGTATTATATTCACTTTATTATTATTATTATATTCACTGTTATTATATTCACTATATTATTAACAGTATTATATTCACTATATTATTAATTTATTATATTCACTTATTATTATTATTCACTTTATTATATTCACTGTTATTATATTCGCTATATTATTAACAGTATTATATTCACTATATTATTAATTTATTATATTGACTGTTATTATATTCACTATATTATTAACAGTATTATATTCACTATATTATTAATTTATTATATTGACTGTTATTATATTCACTATATTATTAACAGTATTATATTCACTTTATTATTATTATTATATTCACTGTTATTATATTCACTATATTATTAACTCTAATATATTATTATATTAACAGTATTATATTCACTATATTATTAACAGTATTATATTCACTTATTATTATTAACTTGATTATATTAACTGTTATTATATTCGCTATATTATTAACAGTATTATATTCACTGTTATTATATTCACTATATTTTTTACAGTATTATATTCACTATATTATTAATTTATTTTATTGACTTATTATATTCACTATATTATTAACAGTTATATTCACTATATTATTAACAGTATTATATTCACTATATTATTAATTTATTTTATTGACTTATTATATTCACTATATTATTAACAGTATTATATTCACTATATTATTAACAGTATTATATTCACTTATTATTATTAACTTTATTATATTCACTGTTATTATATTCGCTATATTATTAACAGTATTATATTCACTATATTATTAATTTATTATATTCACTTATTATTATTATTAACAGTATTATATTCACTTTATTATTATTATTATATTCACTGTTATTATATTCACTATATTATTAACTTGATTATATTAACTGTTATTATATTCACTTATTATTATTAACAGTATTATATTCACTGTTATTATATTCACTATATTATTAACAGTATTATATTCACTATATTATTAATTTATTATATTCACTTATTATTATTAACAGTATTATATTCACTTTATTATTATTATTATATTCACTGTTATTATATTCACTATATTATTAAGTATTATATTCACTATATTATTAATTTATTATATTCACTTATTATTATTAACTTTATTATATTCACTGTTATTATATTCGCTATATTATTAACAGTATTATATTCACTTTATTATTATTATTATATTCACTGTTATTATATTCACTATATTATTAACAGTATTATATTCACTATATTATTAATTTATTATATTGACTGTTATTATATTCACTATATTATTAACAGTATTATATTCACTTTATTATTATTATATTCACTGTTATTATATTCACTATATTATTAACTCTAATATATTATTATATTAACAGTATTATATTCACTATATTATTAACTTGATTATATTAACTGTTATTATATTCGCTATATTATTAACAGTATTATATTCACTGTTATTATATTCACTATATTTTTTACAGTATTATATTCACTATATTATTAATTTATTATATTGACTTATATTATTAACAGTATTATATTCACATATTATTAACAGTATTATATTCACTTATTATTAACTCTAATATATTATTATATTAACAGTATTATATTCACTATATTATTAACTTTATTATATTAACTGTTATTATATTCGCTATATTATTAACAGTATTATATTCACTGTTATTAATTTATTATATTCACTGTTATTATATTCACTATACTATTAACTGTATTATTATATTAACAATTATTATTATAAACTGTATTGTTTTTATTATTATTATTTTAACTGTATTATATTATTATGTTAACTATTATATTATTATTATTATTGTTATTATATCCACTATTATATTCACTTTGTTATTAACTGTATTGTTTTTTGTTATTATTTTAACTATATTATATGAACTATTACATGATTAATTATTATTATATTCACTATATTATTAACTGTATTGTTATATTAACTATTACATGATTAATTATTATATTCACTGTTATTATATTTAACTATTATCATATTAACTGTATTATGTTACCTATATTATTCCTCCTACAGCCCTGTCCCTGGCTATGGAGAGGGATGGGTCCAGTGGAGGTGTGGTCCGGCTGGCAGCCATCTCAGAGACTGGAGTGGACAGACAGGTCATCCTGGGAAACCAGCTACCTAAATGGTCTACTGCTTAAAGACAGAGACACACACATGTTCCAGTTCTGTTAGGAAGACCAGGCACCAGTGATGCAGCATGGGTAAAGCCCATCAGATTTCTAATAAAAAATAACACATTTAAATAAAGTTGTTTTGGAAGTAAATATTGTTTCTTTGTGTTCACTGATCAACAGCCTGTTTAAATGTTAATCAGAGAGGGAGAGACCTCTTTCTGACTGGAGATATACTCTACTGTCTGTTTAAATGTTAATCAGAGATGGAGAGACCTCTTTCTGACTGGAGATATACTCTACTGTCTGTGTAAATGTTAATCAGAGAGGGAGAGACCTCTTTCTGACTGGAGATATACCCTACTGTCTGTTTAAATGTTAATCAGAGAGGGAGAGACCTCTTTCTGACTGGAGATATACTCTACTGTCTGTTCAATGACGATCAAAACGTAAACCGATGCTCTCTAGAAGTTCTGCTAAGAGAAGGACAGAAGCGCCAAAGATTTTACAAAGAGGAAAAGTATAAGTCATCATGACTCGCCATAGAATTGCTGGAGAACAGGCCGGCCAAAATGAACACCATTTGCGAGGATGTAAACGATCAAATTACTATCCACTCGATCAAGGAACAAGCCCACAGGCTTTGACCATAGACTCAGAACCAAATGTTGCGAGGCACAAGGTAAACATCTCAATAGCAAATTCCACTCAAACTCCGATGAGTCGATCTGTTTTCACCACAAACAACCACGCCACTTTGTGGGGAATACGATCACAAAACGCAACTCAAAGAGGCCATACCTGGAAACCGGCCTCGAATCTGAACCCCTGCTACTTGGAGCAAACTTGATGGATCGTTTGTTCCCACTGATGGATTGGAAAAACAACCACCTATGGTCACAGGTCACAGTGCCTTCTCCACTGACAACACTGTCTCCTAACGCTAGCTGCAACGCAGTCATCCACGAGGGGTATCTGTCGACAGGACCCCTTGGGAATAATACGTTTCGATACCTCTTGGTGCAGAATTTGACTCGAGCAGATATTACGATATCTCAGCACATCCAATCAGCAAACCTTATAGACTCCTCCTTGGAGTCATGCGATACTGTAGCTAAGAGCTAAGCATCAATGTGCAGAGTGGACTCTGCTTCCGATTATATCCGCTTTGAGGGGAACTGAAACCCCTTACAATGAAACTAACGGCGTCAGTCCCGCCACTGACCCGGTGACTCCAACTGGTGAAACACTGCGATATCGCCGAAAGATATCCTTGTCTCAGTTCGCAGGTACTGGTTACTACACACGGACGCTGTGGTGACTGACAGGCCTCGACAGCCACTGAGCGCTTTGAAGCAAAAACACCAGGAGATTTGGTTGAAAGGTTACTGCCATTCTCATAACAACGAGGCCGCTGACAACTCGTACATAGGGTCCGAACCTTTTCGTTTGCACCTCGGATACCAACATCACCCGCTGGTGGGGGGGGGGGTCCCGAGACACAAAGGGGAATAGTAGCCCAGACCCATGATGAGCCTCGTCGAGGCCGGTGGGGGTCGAGACTACGTGCAACACTGTACGAGGCCGGCGGATCAGGAAACTAATCAAGTTGTAAACTTTCCCAGGAGAACAGAGAAGAGGACAAACCCCTCGTCGGGGATAACCTTTGAACACGTCTAAGATATCCCTGGTTGTTAAATAAGACCAGTGGACTTTCCACCTCCCCAAAAGTGGTACCAGTACCAATGCCAGCACAGTCAGACCAGCAGCAATCAGTAAGAGGATTAGAGACCTCACAAGTCAAATTGCTATTGATAACAGCGACAGAGGAGTTAGTAGTCACTCAGATTGCAACACGTGTAAGGGAATCTCCAGAACACTCTTCTGATGGTTAACACACATGCCACTGATAAATAGAACCCTCCATTCAGGAGGAATGTTATCATTAAAGTCATGAACCATGATCACACCGCGTACGACTGGTTCAGTGCTTAGAGAGTACTTCCGTCGTGAGGTTAGCTCCACCGTGGATGACATAGCTAGGAAATAGACTCCTTCATACCTATCGCCAGTAAAACCACTACAGGTCCCTTTGGCATATGCCCTGAGGTTGGCACCGATTCTTACGGACCTGGAAATTATCTGATGATGTCAGAGTCATTCTGCCCAGGTTGCATCCTACCAGGATACTTGGTTTCCTTTCCCTTGGCATGTGCGCTTGTGCAAGCATACACGCACAACGGAACATTTAATGAGGATTTTAACTAGGATCACTTGGGTCCGAGCAAAATACCAGTCTTGGTAAAGTTGAAAATAGACCCTGAAATCTGTTTGACTCTATAGCTACATTAATCACCAGTTTCTCCTCAGAGGTTCATAGGTCATCCCTGTCGACTGTCCGATGCTAGTTATCAACTTAGGATAGTGCCCTAAACAACACAGCACTAAGTAGGATCGCCCTAGATATGCAATTAGACAAAATGCCATGATGGAGTCATTTAGCGAAGACCGTGTATGGAATATATATTTCAATTAGATGATTAAGGTGTGGTAACTATATTTAGTATATCTTTTTGTTTGTGTTTTTATTCTTAATTTTTATTTTCATGCCATTTGACACTTAGGAAGTGATACTGCCACAAACAAGTTCCCCATACAGTTAGTGCCACCCTAACCCTAACCCAAATTTTATTATATTCACTTATTATTATTAACTTTATTATATTCACTGTTATTATATTCGCTATATTATTAACAGTATTATATTCACTTTATTATTATTATTATATTCACTGTTATTATATTCACTATATTATTAACAGTATTATATTCACTATATTATTAATTTATTATATTGACTGTTATTATATTCACTATATTATTAACAGTATTATATTCACTTTATTATTATTATATTCACTGTTATTATATTCACTATATTATTAACTCTAATATATTATTATATTAACAGTATTATATTCACTATATTATTAACTTTATTATATTAACTGTTATTATATTCGCTATATTATTAACAGTATTATATTCACTGTTATTAATTTATTATATTCACTGTTATTATATTCACTATACTATTAACTGTATTATTATATTAACAATTATTATTATAAACTGTATTGTTTTTTTATTATTATTATTTTAACTGTATTATATTATTATGTTAACTATTATATTATTATTATTATTGTTATTATATCCACTATTATATTCACTTTGTTATTAACTGTATTGTTTTTTGTTATTATTTTAACTATATTATATGAACTATTACATGATTAATTATTATTATATTCACTATATTATTAACTGTATTGTTATATTAACTATTACATGATTAATTATTATATTCACTGTTATTATATTTAACTATTATCATATTAACTGTATTATGTTACCTATATTATTCCTCCTACAGCCCTGTCCCTGGCTATGGAGAGGGATGGGTCCAGTGGAGGTGTGGTCCGGCTGGCAGCCATCTCAGAGACTGGAGTGGACAGACAGGTCATCCTGGGAAACCAGCTACCTAAATGGTCTACTGCTTAAAGACAGAGACACACACATGTTCCAGTTCTGTTAGGAAGACCAGGCACCAGTGATGCAGCATGGGTAAAGCCCATCAGATTTCTAATAAAAATAACACATTTAAATAAAGTTGTTTTGGAAGTAAATATTGTTTCTTTGTGTTCACTGATCAACAGCCTGTTTAAATGTTAATCAGAGAGGGAGAGACCTCTTTCTGACTGGAGATATACTCTACTGTCTGTTTAAATGTTAATCAGAGATGGAGAGACCTCTTTCTGACTGGAGATATACTCTACTGTCTGTGTAAATGTTAATCAGAGAGGGAGAGACCTCTTTCTGACTGGAGATATACCCTACTGTCTGTTTAAATGTTAATCAGAGAGGGAGAGACCTCTTTCTGACTGGAGATATACTCTACTGTCTGTTCAATGACGATCAAAACGTAAACCGATGCTCTCTAGAAGTTCTGCTAAGAGAAGGACAGAAGCGCCAAAGATTTTACAAAGAGGAAAAGTATAAGTCATCATGACTCGCCATAGAATTGCTGGAGAACAGGCCGGCCAAAATGAACACCATTTGCGAGGATGTAAACGATCAAATTACTATCCACTCGATCAAGGAACAAGCCCACAGGCTTTGACCATAGACTCAGAACCAAATGTTGCGAGGCACAAGGTAAACATCTCAATAGCAAATTCCACTCAAACTCCGATGAGTCGATCTGTTTTCACCACAAACAACCACGCCACTTTGTGGGGAATACGATCACAAAACGCAACTCAAAGAGGCCATACCTGGAAACCGGCCTCGAATCTGAACCCCTGCTACTTGGAGCAAACTTGATGGATCGTTTGTTCCCACTGATGGATTGGAAAAACAACCACCTATGGTCACAGGTCACAGTGCCTTCTCCACTGACAACACTGTCTCCTAACGCTAGCTGCAACGCAGTCATCCACGAGGGGTATCTGTCGACAGGACCCCTTGGGAATAATACGTTTCGATACCTCTTGGTGCAGAATTTGACTCGAGCAGATATTACGATATCTCAGCACATCCAATCAGCAAACCTTATAGACTCCTCCTTGGAGTCATGCGATACTGTAGCTAAGAGCTAAGCATCAATGTGCAGAGTGGACTCTGCTTCCGATTATATCCGCTTTGAGGGGAACTGAAACCCCTTACAATGAAACTAACGGCGTCAGTCCCGCCACTGACCCGGTGACTCCAACTGGTGAAACACTGCGATATCGCCGAAAGATATCCTTGTCTCAGTTCGCAGGTACTGGTTACTACACACGGACGCTGTGGTGACTGACAGGCCTCGACAGCCACTGAGCGCTTTGAAGCAAAAACACCAGGAGATTTGGTTGAAAGGTTACTGCCATTCTCATAACAACGCGGCCGCTGACAACTCGTACATAGGGTCCGAACCTTTTCGTTTGCACCTCGGATACCAACATCACCCGCTGGTGGGGGGTCCCGAGACACAAAGGGGGAATAGTAGCCCAGACCCATGATGAGCCTCGCCGAGGCCGGTGGGGGTCGAGACTACGTGCAACACTGTACGAGGCCGGCGGATCAGGAAACTAATCAAGTTGTAAACTTTCCCAGGAGAACAGAGAAGAGGACAAACCCCTCGTCGGGATAACCTTTGAACACGTCTAAGATATCCCTGGTTGTTAAATAAGACCAGTGGACTTTCCACCTCCCAAAAGTGGTACCAGTACCAATGCCAGCACAGTCAGACCAGCAGCAATCAGTAAGAGGATTAGAGACCTCACAAGTCAAATTGCTATTGATAACAGCGACAGAGGAGTTAGTAGTCACTCAGATTGCAACACGTGTAAGGGAATCTCCAGAACACTCTTCTGATGGTTAACACACATGCCACTGATAAATAGAACCCTCCATTCAGGAGGAATGTTATCATTAAAGTCATGAACCATGATCACACCGCTGCACGACTGGTTCAGTGCTTAGAGAGTACTTCCGTCGTGAGGTTAGCTCCACCGTGGATGACATAGCTAGGAAATAGACTCCTTCATACCTATCGCCAGTAAAACCACTACAGGTCCCTTTGGCATATGCCCTGAGGTTGGCACCGATTCTTACGGACCTGGAAATTATCTGATGATGTCAGAGTCATTCTGCCCAGGTTGCATCCTACCAGGATACTTGGTTTCCTTTCCCTTGGCATGTGCGCTTGTGCAAGCATACACGCACAACGGAACATTTAATGAGGATTTTAACTAGGATCACTTGGGTCCGAGCAAAATACCAGTCTTGGTAAAGTTGAAAATAGACCCTGAAATCTGTTTGACTCTATAGCTACATTAATCACCAGTTTCTCCTCAGAGGTTCATAGGTCATCCCTGTCGACTGTCCGATGCTAGTTATCAACTTAGGATAGTGCCCTAAACAACACAGCACTAAGTAGGATCGCCCTAGATATGCAATTAGACAAAATGCCATGATGGAGTCATTTAGCGAAGACCGTGTATGGAATATATATTTCAATTAGATGATTAAGGTGTGGTAACTATATTTAGTATATCTTTTTGTTTGTGTTTTTATTCTTAATTTTTATTTTCATGCCATTTGACACTTAGGAAGTGATACTGCCACAAACAAGTTCCCCATACAGTTAGTGCCACCCTAACCCTAACCCAATTTCCCCATACAGTTAGTGCCGCCCTAACCCTAACCCAAGTTCCCCATACAGTTAGTGCGGCCCTAACCCTAACCCAAGTTCCCCATACAGTTAGTACCACCCTAACCCTAACCCAAGTTCCCCATACAGTTAGTGCCACCCTAACCCTAACCCAAGTTCCCCATACAGTTAGTGCCGCCCTAACCCTAACCCAATTTCCCCATACAGTTAGTACCACCCTAACCCTAACCCAAGTTCCCCATACAGTTAGTGCCCCCCTAACCCTAACCCAAGTTCCCCATACAGTTAGTGCCACCCTAACCCTAACCCAAGTTCCCCATACAGTTAGTGCCCCCCTAACCCAAGTTCCCCATACAGTTAGTACCACCCTAACCCAAGTTCCCCATACAGTTAGTACCACCCTAACCCAAGTTCCCCATACAGTTAGTGCCCCCCTAACCCTAACCCAAGTTCCCCATACAGTTAGTGCCCCCCTAACCCTAACCCAAGTTCCCCATACAGTTAGTACCACCCTAACCCAAGTTCCCCATACAGTTAGTGCCACCCTAACCCTAACCCAAGTTCCCCATACAGTTAGTACCACCCTAACCCAAGTTCCCCATACAGTTAGTGCCACCCTAACCCTAACCCAAGTTCCCCATACAGTTAGTGCCGCCCTAACCCAAGTTCCCCATACAGTTAGTGCCCCCCTAACCCTAACCCAAGTTCCCCATACAGTTAGTGCCACCCTAACCCTAACCCAAGTTCCCCATACAGTTAGTACCACCCTAACCCAAGTTCCCCATACAGTTAGTGCCACCCTAACCCTAACCCAAGTTCCCCATACAGTTAGTGCCGCCCTAACCCTAACCCAAGTTCCCCATACAGTTAGTTCCCCCCTAACCCTAACCCAAGTTCCCCATACAGTTAGTGCCACCCTAACCCTAACCCAAGTTCCCCATACAGTTAGTACCACCCTAACCCAAGTTCCCCATACAGTTAGTGCCACCCTAACCCTAACCCAAGTTCCCCATACAGTTAGTGCCGCCCTAACCCTAACCCAAGTTCCCCATACAGTTAGTGCCCCCCTAACCCTAACCCAAGTTCCCCATACAGTTAGTGCCACCCTAACCCTAACCCAAGTTCCCCATACAGTTAGTACCACCCTAACCCAAGTTCCCCATACAGTTAGTGCCCCTAACCCTAACCCAAGTTCCCATACAGTTAGTGCCGCCTAACCCTAACCCAAGTTCCCCATACAGTTAGTGCCCCCCTAACCCTAATCCTAACCCAAGTTCCCCATACAGTTAGTGCCGCCCTAACCCTAACCCAAGTTCCCCATACAGTTAGTTCCCCCCTAACCCTAACCCAAGTTCCCCATACAGTTAGTGCCACCCTAACCCTAACCCAAGTTCCCCATACAGTTAGTACCACCCTAACCCAAGTTCCCCATACAGTTAGTGCCACCCTAACCCTAACCCAAGTTCCCCATACAGTTAGTGCCGCCCTAACCCTAACCCAAGTTCCCCATACAGTTAGTGCCCCCCTAACCCTAACCCAAGTTCCCCATACAGTTAGTGCCACCCTAACCCTAACCCAAGTTCCCCATACAGTTAGTACCACCCTAACCCAAGTTCCCCATACAGTTAGTGCCCCCCTAACCCTAACCCAAGTTCCCCATACAGTTAGTGCCGCCCTAACCCTAACCCAAGTTCCCCATACAGTTAGTGCCCCCCTAACCCTAATCCTAACCCAAGTTCCCCATACAGTTAGTGCCCCCCTAACCCTAACCCAAGTTCCCCATACAGTTAGTGCCCCCTAACCCTAACCCAAGTTCCCCATACAGTTAGTGCCACCCTAACCCTAACCCAAGTTCCCCATACAGTTAGTGCCCCCCTAACCCAAGTTCCCCATACAGTTAGTACCACCCTAACCCAAGTTCCCCATACAGTTAGTACCACCCTAACCCAAGTTCCCCATACAGTTAGTGCCCCCCTAACCCTAACCCTAACCCAAGTTCCCCATACAGTTAGTGCCGCCCTAACCCTAACCCAAGTTCCCCATACAGTTAGTGCCCCCCTAACCCTAACCCGAGTTCCCCATACAGTTAGTGCCCCCCTAACCCTATTACATTTTTGGATCCATGGCCAGGAAACTCCCCAGACCTTTATCCCACTGAAAACTTGTGGTCAATCCTCAAGAGGCGGGTGGACAAACAAAAACCCACAAATTCTGACAAACTCCAAGCACTGATTATGCAAGAATGGGCTGCCATCAGTCAGGATGTGGCCCAGAAGTTAATTGACAGCATGCCAGGGCGGATTGCAGAGGTCTTAAAAAAGAAGGGTCAACACTGCAAATATTGACTCTTTGCATCAACTTCATGTAATTGTCAATAAAAGCCTTTGACACTTATGAAATGCTTGTAATTATACTTCAGTATTCCATAGTAACATCTGACAAAAATATCTAAAGACACTGAAGCAGCAAACTTTGTGAAAATTAATATTTGTGTCATTCTCAAAACTTTTGGCCACGACTGTACATACTATAGCCATTTAGCCTAACCATAACACACTGTCCCTAACCATAACACACTGTCCCTAACCCTAACACACTGTCCCTAACCATAACACACTGTCCCTAACCCTAACACACTGTCCCTAACCATAACACACTGTCCCTAACCCTAACACACTGTCCCTAATCATAACACACTGTCCCTAACCATAACACACTGTCCCTAACCATAACACACTGTCCCTAACCATAACACACTGTCCCTAACCATAACACACTGTCTCTAACCATAACACACTGTCCCTAACCATAACACACTGTCCCTAACCATAACACACAGTTCTTAAATTATAATATACATTGTCCCTAATTATACATATAGTTCTTAAATTATAATATACTTGTTCTTAATTATAATACTGTCTCTTAACATACTGTTCTTAATTATAACATACTGTTCTTAATTTTAACATACTGTTCTTTAATTCTAAATACATACTGTCTCTTAAATTATAATATATTGTCTCTTTAATTATAACATACTGTTCTTAATTTTAATATTACTGTTCTCTTAATTTTAACATACTGTTCTTAAATTATAATATTACTGTTCTTAATTATAATACATAGTTCTTAAATTATAATATTACTGTTCTTAAATTATAATATTACTGTCTTAATATACTGTCTCTTAATTATAATATACTTGTTCTTAAATTATAATATTACTTGTTCTTAAATCTATAATATTATTGTCTCTTAATACATTGTTCTTAATTATAATACTGTTCTTAACATACTGTTCTTAATCTATAACATACTGTCTCTTAAATTTAACATATTGTTCTTAACTATAATATTACTGTTCTTTAATTTTAATACATTGTTCTTAATTTTAACATACTGTCTTAATTATAATATTACATTGTCTCTTAATTATAAAATATTGTCTCTAATTATAATACTGTTCTTAAATTATACATACTTGTTCTTAATTATAATATTACTGTCTCTTAACATACTGTCTCTTAATTTAACATACTGTTCTCTAATTATAACATACTGTCTCTTAATTATAACATACTGTTCTTAAATTATAATTATTACTGTCTCTAAATTATAATACATTGTTCTTAATATTACTGTTCTTAATTCCTTAACATTATACCCATATTACATTGTTCTTAATCTAAATATACTGTTCTTAATTATAACTACATTGTCTCTTTAACATACTGTTCTTAAATTATAATATTACTGTCTCTTAAATTATAATATTACTTGTTCTTAATTCTAAATACATACTGTCTCTTAAATTATAAAATACTGTCTCTTAATTATAACATACTGTTCTTAATACATTGTTCTAATTATAACATACTGTCTCCTTTAAATTCTATAATATACTGTTCTTAAATATTAAGTTCTTTAAATCAAATATTATTGTCTCTTAATTATAACATTACTGTCTCTAAATTATAACATACTGTTCTTAAATTATAGTTCTTAATTATAATACATACTGTTCTGTAATTATAATACATTGTTCTTAAATTATAACATACTGTCTCTTAAATTATAATACATTGTTCTTAAATTATAACATACTGTTCTTAATCTATAATATTACTGTTCTTAACATACTGTTCTTTAAATTATAATACATACTGTCTCTTAAATTATAATACATACTGTTCTTAAATATAACATACTGTTCTTAAATTATAATATTACTGTTCTTAACATATTGTTCTTAATTATAACATACTGTTCTTTAAATTATAATACATTGTTCTTAATTATAATTATTACATTGTTCTTAATTATAATATTACTGTTCTTAAATTATAATACATTGTTCTTAAATTATAATACATTGTTCTTAATTTTAATATTACTGTCTCTTAAATTATAACATTGTTCTTAATTATAACATACTGTTCTTAAATTATACATATTACTGTTCTCCTTATTACATTGTTCTTAACATACTGTTCTTAATTATAACATACTTGTTCTTAAATCTATAATATTACTGTTCTCATAATATACTGTCTCTTAATACATACTGTTCTTAACTCTTAACATACTGTTCTTAATTATAACATACTGTTCTTAACTATAATATTACTGTTCTTAATTATAACATACTGTTCTTACCTTATAACATACTGTTCTTAAATTATAATATTATTGTTCTTAAATTATAATATTACTGTTCTTAAATTATAATATTGTCTCTTAAATTATAATATTACTGTCTCTTAATTATAATATTACTGTTCTTTAATTATAACATACATTGTTCTTAATTTTAATACATTGTCTCTTAATTTTAATACATACTGTCTCTTAATTATAATATACTGTTCTCTTAACATACTGTTCTCAAATTATACACATACTGTCTCTAATTATACACATTACTGTCTCTTAAATTATAATATACTGTTCTTTAATATACTGTTCTTAATACATACTTGTTCTTAATTATAATATTACTTGTTCTTAATTTTAATATATTGTTCTTAATTATAATATTACTGTTCTTAACATTACTGTTCTTAAATTATAATATACTGTTCTTAACACATTACTGTTCTTAACACATTGTTCTTAAATTTTGGCCACATTGTTCTTAAATTATAACATACTGTTCTTAATTATAATACATACTTGTTCTTAATTCCAATACATTGTTCTTAATTTTAACATACTGTTCTTAATTATAATATACTTGTTCTTAAATTATAACATACTTGTTCTTAATTATAATATACTTGTTCTTAACATACTGTTCTTTAAATTATAACATACTGTTCTTAAATTATAATATTACTGTTCTTAAATTATAACATTACTTGTTCTTAATTATGGACATATTGTCTCTTAACATACTGTCTCTAATTTTAACACATTGTCTTAAATTATAATATTACTGTCTTAAATTATAATATTACTGTTCTTTAAATTATAATACATTGTCTCTTTAATTATAACATACTGTCTCTTAAATTCATAATTATTACTTGTTCTTAATTATAACATACTGTTCTTAAATTATAACATACTGTCTTAAATTTTAACATTGTTCTTAAATTTTAACATACTGTTCTTTAATTATAATACATTGTTCTTAACATACTGTCTCTTAAATTATAATATTACTGTTCTTTAACATACTGTTCTTAATATACTGTTCTAATTATAACATACTGTTCTTAACCTTTTAATATTACTGTTCTTAATTATAATACATTGTCTCTTACATACATTGTTCTCTAAATTATAATATTACTGTCTCTTAATTTTAACATACTGTTCTTAATTCTTAATTTTAATACATTGTTCTTAATTATAATATTACTGTTCTTAATTTTAATACATTGTCTTTAAATTATAATACATACTGTTCTTAAATTATAATACATACTGTTCTTAAATTATAATACATTGTTCTTAATTTTAACACATTGTTCTTTAATTATAACATACTGTTCTTAATACATTGTTCTTAATATTACTGTTCTCTTAATTTTAACATACTGTTCTTAATTATAACATACATTGTTCTTTAATTATTACATACTGTTCTTTAATTATAATATATACTTGTTCTTAATTTTAACATACATTGTTCTTAAATTATAATACATTGTTCTTAATTTTAACATACATTGTTCTTAATTTTAACATACTGTCTCTTAAATTATAATATACTTGTTCTTAATTTTAATACATTGTTCTTAAATTATAATATTACTGTTCTTTAATTATAATACATTGTTCTTAACATACTTGTTCTAATTATAATACATACTTGTTTTAATTATAACATATTACTGTTCTCTAACCTTAATACATTGTTCTAAATTATAATACATACTGTTCTTAATTATACATACTGTTCTTAAATTATAACATACTGTTCTTAATTACCTTAACATACAGTTCTTAATTATAATACATACTGTTCTTAATTATAATATTACTGTTCTTAAATTATACATACATTGTTCTTAATTATAATATTACTTGTTCTTAAATTATAATATACTGTTCTTAAATTATAATATTACTGTTCTTAATTATAACATATTACTGTTCTTAACATACTGTCTCTTAATTATAACATACTGTTCTTAAATTATAATATTACTTGTTCTTAATTTTAACATACATAGTTCTTTAAATTATAATATATACTGTTCTAAATTATAATATTACTGTTCTAACTATAATATTACATTGTCTCTTAAATTATAATATTACTGTTCTTAAATTATAATATACTGTTCTAAATTATAATATTACTGTTCTTTAACATACTGTTCTTAATTATAACATACATTGTTCTTAAATTATAATACATTGTTCTTTAAATTATAACATTACTGTTCTAAATTATAATAACTGTTCTTAAATTATAATATTACATTGTTCTCTTAAATTATAATATACTGTCTCTTAACATACTGTTCTAAATTTTAACATACTGTTCTTTAAATTATAATATTACTGTTCTTAACATACTTACTGTTCTTAAATTTTAACATACTGTCTCTTAACATACTGTTCTTTACACATTACTGTTCTTAAATTATAACATACTGTTCTTTAACTTTAATACATACTGTTCTTAAATTATAATATACATTGTTCTTTAAATTTTAACATACTGTTCTTAAATTATAAAATACTGTCTCTTAAATTATAATACACTGTCTCTTGACATTGTTCTTAATTATAACATACTGTCTCTTAAATTTTAATACATTGTTCTTTAATTATAATACATTGTCTCTTAATTTTAATACACATTGTTCTTAAATTATAAATACTGTTCTTAATTCTTAACATACATTGTTCTTAAATTATAATATTACTGTCTCTAATTTTAACATACTGTTCTTAAATTATAACATTACTGTTCTTAATTTTAACATACTGTTCTTAAATTATAACATACTGTTCTTAAATTTAAATATACTTTGTTCTTAATTATAATACATTGTTCTTTAAATTATAATACATTACTGTTCTTTAAATTATAATATATTGTTCTTAATTATAACATACTTGTTCTTAACACATTGTTCTTAATTTTAACACATACTGTCTCTTAATTATAACATACTGTTCTTAAATTATAATATTACTGTTCTTTACCTTTAAATATTACTGTTCTTTAATTCTAAATACATTGTTCTTAATTATAATACATTGTTTTAATTTTAACACATACTGTTCTTAATTATAACATACTGTTCTTTAATTATAATATTACATTGTTCTTTAACACATACTGTTCTTTAATATACTGTTCTTTAAATTTAAATATTACTGTTCTTAATTATAATACACTGTCTCTTAACATACTGTTCTCTAATTTTAAATATACATTGTTCTTTAAATTTTAAATATACTGTTCTTAATACATTGTTCTTAAATTCTAAATATTACTGTTGTTCTTAAATTATAACACATTGTTCTTAATTTTAATATTACTGTTCTTAATATACATTGTTCTTAATTTTAATAACATTACTGTTCTTAAATTTTAACATTATACTGTTCTTAATTATAATATTACTGTTCTTAATTATAACATACTGTTCTTGTAATTATAATATACATTGTTCTTTAAATTATAATTATTACTGTTCTTAAATTATAACATACATTGTTCTTAATTATAATATATTGTTCTTAATTTTAATACATTGTCTTTAATTCTAAATACATTGTTCTTAATTCTTAAATATTACTTGTTCTTAATTATAATATTACTGTTCTTAATTATAATATTACATTGTTCTTTAAATTATAATACATTGTTCTTACCTTTAATACATTGTTCTTAATTATAATACATTGTTCTTAATTATACATACTGTTCTTAATTTTAATACATTGTTCTTTAAATTATACATACATTGTTCTTTAAATTATAATAATACACTGTTCTTAATTATAATATTACTGTCTCTTAATTATAATATTACTTGTTCTTAACATACTGTTCTTAACATACTGTTCTTAATTATAATACATTGTTCTTAATTATAACATACTTGTCTATAATACATTGTTCTAATTATAATATTACTGTTCTTAAATTAACATACTGTTCTTAAATTATAACATACATTGTTCTTAATTATACATACTGTTCTTAATTATAATATTACTGTTCTTTAATTCCTAACATACTGTTCTTCTTTAAATTATAACACATTACTGTTCTTTAATTATAATATACATTGTTCTTAAATTATAACATACTGTTCTTTAAATTATAACATACTTGTTCTAAATTATAATATTACATTGTTCTTTTAATTATAACATATACTGTCTCTTAATTTTAATATACTGTTCTTAAATTATAACATACTGTTCTTTAATTTTAATACATTGTCTCTTAATTATAATATTACTGTTCTTAAATTATAATATACATTGTCTCTTAACATACTGTTCTTAATACTTGTCTTAAATTATAATATACTGTTCTTAAATTATAATATTACTGTCTATAATATACTGTCTCTTAATTTTAACATACATTGTTCTGTAATCTATACATACTGTCTCTTAAATTATAACATACTGTTCTTAATTATAATATTACTGTCTCTTAAATTATACATACTGTTCTTAATTTTAACATTACTGTTCTTAATTATACATACTGTTCTTAAATTATAATATTACTGTTCTTTAAATTATAACATACTGTTCTTAAATTATAACACATTGTTCTTAATTATAATACATTGTTCTTAATTTTAACACATACTGTTCTTAAATTATAACATACTGTTCTTAAATTATAATATTACTGTTCTTTAATTTTAACATACTGTTCTTAAATTATAATATTACTGTTCTCTTAACACATTGTTCTTTTTAAATTATAATATATACTGTTCTTAAATCTATAATACATTGTCTCTTAAATTATAATATTACTGTTCTCTTAACATACTGTTCTTAATTCTAATATACATTGTTCTCAATTATAATATTACTGTCTCTTACATACATTGTTCTTAATTATAATACATTGTTCTTTAACACATACTGTTCTTAATTATAACATACATTAAGTTCTTAACATACTGTTCTTAAATTCTAAATACATTGTTCCTTAAATTATAATATTACTGTCTCTTAACATACTTGTCTCTTAAATTTTAACATACTGTTCTTAAATTATAACATACTGTCTCTTAACATACTGTTCTTAATTATAATATTACTGTTCTTAATATACTGTTCCCTTTAAATTTAAATATTACATTGTTCTTAAATTATAACATACTGTTCTTAACCATACTGTTCTCTAAATTATAACATACTGTTCTTAAATTATAATATTACTGTCTCTTAATACATTGTCTCTTAATTTTAACACATACTGTTCTTAAATTATAACATACTGTTCTTAATTATAATATTACTGTTCTTAACATACTGTTCTTAAATTATAATATTACTGTTCTTTAATTATAATATTACTGTTCTAATTTTAATACATTGTTCTTTAATTATAATACATTGTTCTTAATTATACATATTACTGTTCTTAAATTATAATACATTGTTCTCTTAATTATAATATTACTGTTCTTAAATTATAATATACATTGTTCTTAAATTATAATATTACTGTTCTTAATTTTAACATACATTGTCTCTTAAATTATAATATTACTGTTCTTAATTTTAACATACTGTTCTTAAATTATAATATACTGTTCTTTAAATTATAATATTACTGTTCTTAATTTTTAATATACATTGTTCTTAAATTATAATATACTGTTCTTAATACATTGTTCTTAAATTATAATATTACTGTTCTTAATTATAATATTACTGTTCTTAAATTCCCTTAATACATACTGTTCTCTTAAATTATAACATACTGTTCTTAATTATAATATATACATTGTTCTTAATTTTAATACATTGTTCTTTAAATTATACATACATTGTTCTTAATATTACATTGTTCTTAAATTATAATATTACTGTTCTTAAATTATAATACATTGTTCTTTAATTATAAATACTGTTCTTAATACATTGTTCTTAATTTTAACATTACTGTTCTTTAAATTATAACATACTGTCTTAACATACTGTTCTTTAATTATAACATACTGTCTCTTAACATTGTTCTAATTATAATATTACTGTTCTTTAACACATACTGTTCTTTAAATTCAAATATTACTGTTCTTAATTATAATACATTGTCTCTTAACATACTGTTCTTAATTTTAATACATACTGTTCTTTAAATTATAACATACTGTTCTTAATACATTGTCTCTTAAATTATAATACATACTGTTCTTAACATACTGTTCTTAATTCTAAATACATTTGTTCTTTAATTATAATATTACTGTTCTTAATATTACTGTCTTTAAATTATACATACTGTTCTTAATTATAATACATTGTTCTTAACATACTGTTCTTAATTCCACATACATTGTTCTTAAATTATAATATTACTGTTCTTAATTATAATATTACTGTTCTTTAATGACATACTGTTCTTAAATTATAATACATTGTTCTTAATTATAACATTGTTCTTAATTTTAACATACTGTTCTTAAATTATAACATACATTGTTCTTAAATTATAACATACTGTTCTTTTAATACATACTGTTCTTTAATCTATAATACATTGTTCTTTAAATTATAATATTACATTGTTCTAATTTTAACATACTGTTCTTAAATTATAATATTACATTGTCTCTTAATTATACATACTGTTCTTAATTATAATATACTGTTCTTAACATACTGTTCTTTAATTTTAACATACTGTTCTTAAATTATAATATTACTGTTCTTAAATTATAATATTACTGTCTTTAATTATAATACATTGTTCTTTAAATTATAATATTACTGTTCTAATTTTAACATACTGTTCTTAATTATAATACATTGTTCTTTAAATTATAACACATTGTTCTAACTATAACATTACTGTTCTTAATTCTTAATACATTGTTCTCTAATTTTAACATACTGTTCTTAAATTTTAACATTACTGTTCTTAAATTATAATATTACATTGTTCTTAATACACTGTTCTTAAATTATAACACATTGTCTTAAATTATAATACACTGTTCTTAACCCTAACACACTGTCCCTAATTTTAACACACTGTTCTTAATTATAACACACTGTCCCTAATTATAACATATACTGTCTTAAATT
Organism: Brachymystax lenok tsinlingensis; assembly: GCA_030435695.1. Taxonomy (NCBI): domain Eukaryota; kingdom Metazoa; phylum Chordata; class Actinopteri; order Salmoniformes; family Salmonidae; genus Brachymystax; species Brachymystax lenok. The sequence continues at coordinate 1,013,657 of CM059811.1, read as the reverse complement.
ATAACACACTGTCCCTAACCATAACATACACTGTCCCTAACACACTGTCCCTAACCATAACACACTGTCCCTAACACACTGTCCCTAACCATAACACACTGTCCCTAACCATAACACACTGTCCCTAACCCAAACACACTGTCCCTAACCATAACACACTGTCCCTAACACACTGTCCCTCCCCTCCTCCCTCTTCTCCTCCCCCATCCTCCCCTCCTCCCTCTTCTCCTCCCCCATCCTCCCCTCATCCCTCTTCTCCTCCCCCATCCTCCCCTCCTCCTCCCTTCTCCTCCCCCCATCCTTCCCTCCTCCCTCTTCTCCTCCCCCCATCCTCCCCTCATCCCTCTCTCCTCCCCATCCTCCTCTCCTCCCTCTTCTCCTCCCCCCCCATCCTCCCTCCTCCCTCTCTTCTCCTCCCCCCCATCCTCCCCTCCTCCCCTCTTCTCCTCCCCCCATCCTTCCCTCCTCCCTCTTCTCCTCCCCCCCATCCTCCCCTCCTCCCTCTCTCCTCCTCCTCCATCCTCCCCTCATCCCTCTTCTCTCTCCCCCCCCATCCTCCCCTCCTCCCTCCTCTCTCCTCCCCCCATCCTCCCTCCCTATCCTCTTCTCCTCCCCCATCCTCCCCTCCTCCCTCCCTCTCTCTCCTCCCCCCATCCTCCCCTCCTATCCTCTTCTCCTCCCCCATCCTCCCCTCCTATCCTCTCTTCTCCTCCCCCCATCCTTCCCTCATCCCTCTTCTCCTCCCCCCATCCTCCCCTCATCCCTCTTCTCTCCTCCCCCCATCCTTCCCTCATCCCTCTCTCTCTCCTCCCCCATCCTCCCTCCTATCCTCTCTCTCCTCCCCCATCCTTCCCTCCTCCTCCTCTCTCTCCTCCCCCATCCTCCCCTCCTCCCCTCTTCTCCTCCCCCCCATCCTCCCCTTTATCCCTCTTTCTCTCCCCCCATCCTCCCCTCCTCCCTCTTCTCTCCTCCCCATCCTTCCCTCCTCCCTCTTCTCCTCCCTCATCCCCCATCCTCCCCTCATCCTTCTTCTCCTCCCCATCCTCCCTCCTCCCTCTTCTCTCCTCCCATCCTCCCTCCTCCCTCTTCTCCTCCCCCCCATCCTCCCTCCTATCCTCTTCTCCTATCCTCCTCTCCCCATCCTCCTCCTCCCTCTCTCTCCTCCCCCCATCCTCCTCCTATCCTCTTCTCCTCCCCCCATCCTCCCTCCTATCCTCTTCTCCTCCCCCATCCTTCCCTCATCCCTCTTCTCTCCTCCCCCATCCTCCCCTCCTCCCTCTTTCTCTCCTCCCCCCCATCCTCCCTCCTATCCTCTTCTCCTCCCCCATCCTCCCCTCCTCCCTCTTCTCCTCCCCCCCATCCTCCCCTCCTCCCTCTTCTCCTCCCCCCCATCCTCCCCTCCTCCCTCTTCTCCTCCCCCCCCATCCTCCCTCCTATCCTCTTCTCCTCCCCATCCTCCCCTCCTCCCTCTTCTCCTCCCCATCCTTCCTTCCTCCTTCTTCTCCTCCCCCATCCTCCCTCCTCCTCCCTCTTCTCCTCCCCCATCCTCCCTCCATCCCTCTTCTCTCCTCCCCCGATCCTTCCCTCATCCCTCTTCTCTCCTCCCCCATCCTCCCTCCTCCCTCTTCTCTCTCCTCCCCCATCCTCCCTCCTCCCTCCCTCTTCTCCTCCCCCATCCTCCCCTCCTATCCTCTTCTCCTCCCCCATCCTTCCCTCATCCCTCTTTCTCCTCCCCCCATCCTCCCTCCTATCCTCTCTTCTCCTCTCCCCCCATCCTCCCCTCCTCCCTCTCTCTCTCTCCTCCCCATCCTCCCCTCCTCCCTCCCTCCTCCTCCCCCATCCCTCCCCTCCTCCCTCTTCTCCTCCCCCCATCCTCCCTCCTCCCTCTTCTCCTCCCCCCATCCTTCCCTCCTCCCTCTCTTCTCCTCCCTCATCCCCATCCTCCCCTCATCCCTCTTCTCCTCCCCCATCCTTCCCTCATCCCTCTTCTCCTCCCCCCCCATCCTCCCTCCTCCTCCTCTCTCTCCTCCCCCCATCCTCCTCCTCCTATCCTCTTCTCTCCTCCCCATCCTCCCCTCCTATCCTCTTCTCTCCTCCCCCCATCCTCCCTCCTCCTCCTCTTCTCTCTCCCCCCCATCCTCCCCTCCTCCTCTCTTCTCTCCTCCCCCCATCCTCCCCTCTCATCCCTCTTCTCCTCCTCCCCCCATCCTTCCCTCATCCCTCTTTCTCCTCCCCCCCCATCCTCCCCTCCTCCCTCTTTCTCCCTCCCCCCCCATCCCCTCCCTCCTATCCCTCTTCTCCTCCCCCCATCCTCCCCTCCTCCTATCCTCTCTTCTCCTCCCCCCATCCTCCTCCTCCTATCCTCTCTTCTCTCTCCCCCATCCTCCCCTCTCCCTCCTCTCTTCCTCCCCCATCCTCCCTCCTCCCTCTTCTCCTCCTCCCCCATCCTCCCTCCCTATCCCTCTTCTCTCTCCCCCCATCCTCCCCCTCCACCCTCTTCTCTCCTCCCTCTTTCTCCTCCCCCTCATCCCCCATCCTCTCCCTCATCCTTCTCTCTCCTCCCCTCCTCCCCATCCTCCCCTCATCCCTCTTTCTCCTCCCCCCATCCTCCCCTCTCCTCCCTCTCTCCTCCCCCCATCCTCCCCTCCCTCCCTCTTCTCCCTCCCCATCCTCCTCCTCCTCCCTCTTTCTCCTCCCCCATCCTCTTCTCTCCCATCCTCTTCTCCTCCCCCATCCTCCCCTCCCCCTATCCCTCTCTTCTCTCCTCCCCATCCTTCCCTCTTCTCCTCCCCCCCCATCCTCCCCCTCCTCCCTCTCTTCTCCTCCCCCATCCTCCCCTCCTATCCCTCTTCTCTCCCTCCCCCCATCCTCCCCTCTTCCCTCTTCTCCTCCCCCATCCTTCCTTCCCTCCTCCCTCTCTCCTCCCTCCCCCATCCTCCCCCCTCCTCCCTCTCTTTCTCCTCCCCATCCCTCCCTCCTCTCCCTCTCTTCTCCTCCCCCCATCCTCCCCTCCTATCCCTCTCTCTCCTCCCCCATCCTCCCCCTCCTCCCTCCCTCCTCCCCTCCTCCCCATCCTTCCTTCCTCCTTCTTCTCCTCCCCATCCTCCCATCCTCATCCCTCTTCTCCTCCCCATCCTCCCCTCCTCCCTCTTCTCCTCCCCCCATCCTCCCCTCATCCCCATCCTCCCTCATCCCTCTTCTCCTCCCCCATCCTTCCCTCATCCCTCTTCTCCTCCCCCCATCCTCTCCCTCCTATCCTCTTCTCCTCCCCCATCCTCCCTCCACCCTCTTCTCCTCCCTCTTCTCTCCTCCCCTCATCCCCATCCTCCCTCATCCTTCTTCTCTCCTCCCCCCATCCCTCCCCTCATCCCTCTTCTCTCCTCCCCCCATCCTCCTCCTCTCCTCCCACTCTCTCTCCTCCTCCCCATCCTCCCCTCCTATCCTCTCTTTCTCCTCCCCCATCCTCCCTCCTCCCTCTCTCTCCTCCCTCTCATCCTCCCTCCTATCCTCTTCTCCTCCCCCATCCTCCCCTCCTATCCTCTTCTCCTCCCCCCATCCTTCCCCTCATCCCTCTTCTCCTCCCCATCCTCCCCCCTCCTCCCTCTCTTCTCCTCCCCCATCCCCCTCCTATCCCCTCTTTCTCCTCCCCCCATCCTCCCCTCCTATCCTCTCTTCTCCCTCCCCCATCCCTTCCTCTCATCCCTCTTCTCCTCCCCATCCTCCCCTCCTCCCTCTTCTCCTCCCCCCATCCTCCCCTCATCCCTCTTCTCCTCCCCCCATCCTTCCCTCATCCCTCTTCTCCTCCCCCCATCCTCCCTCCTATCCTCTTTCTCCTCCCCCATCCTCCCTCTCCTATCCTCTTCTCTCCTCCCCATCCTCCCCTCCTATCCTCTTCTCCTCCCCCATCCTCCCTCCTATCCTCTTCTCCTCCCCCCATCCTCCTCCTCCTCCCTCTTCTCCTCCCCCATCCTCCCCTCCTATCCTCTTCTCCTCCCCCATCCTCCCCTCCTATCCTCTTCTCCTCCCCCATCCTCCCCTCCTCCCTCTTCTCCTCCCCCCATCCTCCCTCCTATCCTCTTCTCCTCCCCCCATCCTCCCCTCCTATCCTCTTCTCCTCCCCCATCCTCCCTCCTATCCTCTTCTCTCCTCCCCCATCCTCCCTCCTATCCTCTTCTCCTCCCCCATCCTCCCTCCTCCCTCTTCTCCTCCCCCCATCCTTCCCTCCTCCCTCTTCTCCTCCCCATCCTCCCCTCCTATCCTCTTCTCTCTCCCCATCCTCCCCTCCTATCCTCTCTCTCCTCCCCCCATCCTCCCCTCCTCCCTCTTCTCCTCCCCCCATCCTCCCTCCTATCCCTCTTCTCCTCCCCCATCCTTCCTCTCCTCCCTCTTCTCCTCCCCCCATCCTCCCCTCCCATCCTCTTCTCCTCCCCCATCCTCCCTCCTATCCTCTTCTCCTCCCCCCATCCTCCCCTCCTCCCTCTTCTCTCTCTCCCCCATCCTTCCCTCCTCCTCCCTCTTCTCCTCCCCCATCCTCCTCCTATCCTCTTCTCCTCCCTCCCCCATCCTCCTCCTATCCTCTTCTCCTCCCCATCCTCCCCTCCTCCCCTCTTCTCCTCCCCCCATCCTCCCCTCCTATCCTCTTCTCCTCCCCCATCCTTCCCTCCTCCCTCTTCTCCTCCCCCATCCTCCCTCCTATCCTCTTCTCCTCCCCCATCCTCCCCCTCCTATCCTCTTTCTCCTCCCCCATCCTCCCTCCTATCCTCTTCTCCTCCCCCATCCTCCCTCCTCCTTCTTCTCCTCCCCCCATCCTCCCTCTTCTCCTCCCCCCATCCTCCCCTCCTATCCTCTCTCTCTCCTCCCCATCCTCCCCTCCTCCCTCTTCTCCTCCCCCATCCTCCCCTCCCTCCCTCTTTCTCCTCCCCCCCATCCTCCCTCCTATCCTCTTCTCCTCCCCCATCCTCCCTCCTATCCCTTCTTCTCCTCCCCTCCTATCCTCTCTTCTCCTCCCCCATCCCTCCCTCCTATCCCCTCTCTCTCTCCTCCCCCATCCTCCCCCCTCCTATCCTCTTCTCTCCTCCCCCATCCCTCCCCCTCCTCCTCCCTCTCTCCTCCCCCCCCATCCTCCCCCTCCTCCCTCTTTCTCCTCCCCATCCCCCCATCCTCCCCTCCTATCCTCTCTCTCTCCCTCCCCATCCTCCCCTCCTCCTATCCTCCCCTCCTCCCCTCTTCCTCCTCCTCTCCTATCCCCTCCTCTTCTCCTCCCCCCATCCTTCCCTCCTCCCTCTCTCTCCTCCCCCATCCTCCCTCCTATCCTCTTCTCCTCCCCCATCCTCCCCCTCCTATCCTCTTTCTCCTCCCCCATCCTCCCTCCTCCTCCCCTCTTCTCCCTCCCCCATCCTCCCCTCTCCTATCCTCTTCTCCTCCCCCCATCCTCCCTCCTATCCTCTTTTCTCCTCCCCCCATCCTCCCCTCCCCCTCTTTCTCTCTCTCTCCTCCCCCCATCCTCCCCTCCTATCCCTCTTTCTCTCCTCCCCCTTCTCCTCCTCCCCATCCATCCCCTCTCCTCCTATCCCTCTTCTCTCCTCCCCCCATCCTTCCCTCCTCCCTCTTCTCTCCTCCCCCATCCTCCCCTCCTATCCTCTTCTCTCTCCCCATCCCCCATCCTCCCTCCTATCCTCTCTTTCTCCTCCCCCCATCCCTCCCCTCCTCCTCCCTCTTCTCCTCCCCCCATCCTCCCTCCTCCTCCCTCTTCTCTCTCCCCCATCCTCCCCCTCTCCTATCCTCTTCTCCTCCCCCATCCTCCCCTCCTCCCTCTTCTCCTCCCCCCATCCTCCCTCCTATCCTCTTCTCCTCCCCATCCTCCCTCCTCCCTCTTCTCCTCCCCCCATCCTCCCTCTTCCCTCTTCTCCTCCCCCCATCCCTCTTCTCCTCCCCCATCCTCCCCTCCTATCCTCTTCTCCTCCCCATCCTCCCCTCCTCCCTCTTCTCCTCCCCCCATCCTCCCCTCCTCCCTCTTCTCCTCCCCCCATCCTCCCCTCCTATCCTCTTCTCCTCCCCATCCTCCCTCCTCCCTCTTTCTCCTCCCCCCATCCTCCCTCCTATCCTCTTCTCCTCCCCCATCCTCCCCTCCTCCCTCTTCTCCTCCCCCCATCCTCCCCTCTTCCCTCTTCTCTCCTCCCCCCATCCCTCTTCTCCTCCCCCCATCCTCCCTCCCTATCCTCTTCTCCTCCCCCCATCCTCCCCTCCTCCCTCTTCTCCTCCCCCATCCTCCCCTCCTCCCTCTTCTCTCCTCCCCCATCCTCCCCTCCTATCCTCTTCTCCTCCCCATCCTCCTCCTCCTCCTCTTCTCCTCCCCCCATCCTCCCCTCCTCCCTCTTCTCCTCCCCCCATCCTCCCCTCCTATCCTCTTCTCCTCCCCCATCCTCCCCTCCTCCCTCTTCTCCTCCCCCATCCTCCCCTCCTCCCTCTTCTCCTCCCCCATCCTCCCCTCCTATCCTCTTCTCCTCCCCCATCCTCCCCTCCTCCCTCTCTTCTCTCCCTCCCCATCCTCCCCTCCTATCCTCTCTTCTCCTCCCCCCATCCTCCCTCCTCCCTCTTCTCCTCCCCCATCCTCCCTCCTATCCTCTTCTCCTCCCCATCCTCCCTCCTCCCTCTTCTCCTCCCCATCCTCCCCTCTTCCCCTCTTCTCCTCCCCATCCCTCTTCTCCTCCCCCATCCTCCCCTCCTATCCTCTTCTCCTCCCCCATCCTCCCCTCCTCCCTCTTCTCCTCCCCCATCCTCCCCTCCTCCCTCTTCTCCTCCCCCATCCTCCCCTCCTATCCTCTTCTCCTCCTCCCATATCTCTGTCTGTCAAGCCCAGAGAAGAGCGGAAGTATCAAAGATTAAATAACAGATGTCACTGTTGAGGACTGGATAAAACACAGAGACGGTGTTGATCAGTTTGACTCTGTCAATCTTTATTGCCACATCGTTGCATCATCACATTCAACCTCAGCAACCATCAAAGCAGGAAATAAAACACAGAAATAAAAAGAACGACGAAAGAAATACCAGCTGGAGGAGGCGTGGTCTCAGTCCACAGAAACACCAGAGGAGTTCTAGAACCTCACGGAACCCTGATGGTTCTACTGTCTGGTTACCATGGCAGTGACTCCCTCCTCCTCCTCCAGACACAAACAGGATATTCATATTAAAAACACACTTTCAGCTTTAAATCAAGAACGCCTCCCAAACACACATTTACACACACACAAGCAGTTAGCATGAGCGCAACACACAGATGTTCCTTTAGCAGCTTCGGGTACAATGGGGGTGGTGACGGGGTGGCGACAGGGGGTGACGGGGGTGGTGACGGGGTGGTATCAGCAGAGCAGTAGATTATTATTGATGAGATCACAAGGCAGATTACATGTAGACAAAGCCAATCTAATATTAAACTGGAGAAGGCTTAGGGTTAGAGACACAGCAAATAAAAGAACAACAAGGAAAAGACGACTTCCAGAAAGCCACTCAGATTGTCCTGTGATTGGTCAGAGAGCAGAGGGGCGGGGGTTCCCAAGACACTCCCATTCCTGTCTGCGTCTCAGTGCCGGCCAATCAGAACCACTTCCTATGTTCCACATCCTGTGTTTTTTGTCATCGTCATGGTGACTCCGTAGCCATGCGTGCGGCCGAACGGAGCTCTCCCATTGGTTTATATCAAAGGTCAAAAGGTTAAAGTGTGGAAATGCTCCACTAGTCATCTCCCAGAAACCCCTGCTCCCTGCAGAGGATGTCAGGGGTCATTCCTCCTAACTCCCAATTTCCGTCTCTTCCGACTTGGTTATAGTTCCTACTGTATCTTATCCTACTTCACACATCCTCCATCTCTCCTCTCTCTCTATCCTTCTCCAGTCTACTCCTTCCATCCTCCATCTCTCCATCCTTCTCCAGATTGTGCCTTTGAAGGCAGTCTGTAATTCAATGGTCATTTCAGTTCATCCTCTGATTCTTACCCTTATAAAGTCCTAGTCGGCAGTAACCATAGTAACACAGAATATTATAAAAACTCAATATAATCCCAAAAGGTATTCCGTGTGTGCCGTATTCACAATTCCCAACGATGCCAGCTCCTATCGATCCTGATATCACAGAATATATTCCCATCCCGATTCCCAAAGTCAGAATTCTCCTGATTCCCAAAGTCAATATGGAGGTAGAATCTCCAAGACAAGTCAGGTTATTTCTATAGCAACACTATGAATCCAACTACGTCCTATGTAGTGTATATACCTGACCTGGTCTCTCTGTACAGCTGAGCTGAGGCAGGGTGCTGTGGTTCCTCCCAGCCACCAGGGGGCTTCACCACAGGCTTCTTTCCTGCTGCTCTGCTCTCTTTGGGTTCAATGCAGCTATGATACATTATAATAACAAGGCTAACAAATGCTGGCTGAGGCTAACCCACACTAGCACAGGCTAATACAAAAGCAGGCTAACACATGAGCCCGGCTAGCATAAGGCTAACCCATGCTAACCTGTTTAGCGCAGTATAGCATGTTAAACCATTACGATGATAGCATGGCTAACACATGCTAACAGGCTAGCATGCTAAACCATCATGGCGTCTGGTACACAACCCAGAAACGTCCATCTGTTCTGTGATAGAAGTTCTCTTCATATATACATCTAATCTAACTCTTCATACACAAAGAATCCAACTACCGTCTTCATAGAAATCTCTTCTGGTGCAGGTCGGTTGGATGGGCCTTTGATAGGCTCGCTCTTTCACGGGACCGCCCATGCATTTTTTAATGAATGTTATATAAAGACCGTAGGCGGCACATGAGTCCAGTTTGGGGAAGATTACAATTGATACATTTCTACCGATCTGCGTGCCAGTGCTGATTTGCGTATGTGCATTTTTGTGTAACAGTTTAATTTTAATAATAACATTTTCATTTCTCATAATCATTGTCACGTGGTTAATCATACAAATGTGAATTAAAATGATACAAATCTACAAGTTAAAATGGAACTAATGTGAGAACACCAGCCTCTGCCACATGGACACACTGATACACTGGGATCCATTGACGGTTAGAGAAATGAGCGCATAGAACTCAGAGATAGCCTACAGGTCATAGAGCATAGAACTCAGATAGCCTACAGGTCATAGAGCATAGAACTCAGATAGCCTATAGGTCATAGAGCATAGAACTCAGATAGCCTATAGGTCAATGCAGCAGTAGGCCTATAACTTCCATCATCTACTAAGTAAAATACATATTCCTAAAGCCAACAAATAAAAACAGTAGAACATATTGTTTCTTTCATTTTCAATCGCATTCATCTCTCTACTCCGCTGTCTGCCTCCCTTTCCATTGTTCTTGACTTGAGCCATCTCTAATGAAGTGCAACATTGTATCAACTCATCAACTGAGTCCAGCCCAAAGGCTAGCGAACTTGCAACATTGTGTCAACTAGCTTATTCCGGGTTTCCCCTCAGAGTTTCCCGCACCAGTGAGCTTGGGACAGAAAGCAGTTTTATCTGCCGTTTACACTGGATATACCAGATCATCAGATCATGATATTTAGCTTTTTCACACCGAGGCTTGATGATTATCAAGCCCAGGAGTGTTTTTTTTCTCCAAATACCGTGAGGAACTATTATCATTCGCAACACAGTAAGTTACTGTGTGAGGTGAAGAAGAAAATGCCTGAGGCTCAGCTGATTAGTGGTGGACGTGGTGGCTAAGACAATCAGACATCCCAAATGGGCTTTTCTACATATGTACGCAGCAGGGCCAGGTAGGCCTACTTCTTATGCGTGCTCAGGTGCGCACACTCACCTCAACATTATCAGGGCAGAGAAACCAGACACATGCTCTCCCTCAAACGTTATCAGGACAGAGAAACCAGACACATGCTCCCCCTCAAACGTTATCAGGACAGAGAAACCAGACACATGCTCCCCCTCAAACGTTATCAGGACAGAGAAACCAGACACATGCTCTCCCTCAAAACGGTATCAGGACAGAGAAACCAGACACATGCTCCCCCTCAAACGGTATCAGGACAGAGAAACCAGACACATGCTCTCCTTTAAAACGGTAGCAGGACAGAGAAACCAGACACATGCTCTCCTTTAAAACGGTAGCAGGACAGAGAAACCAGACACATGCTCATTGCTCACATATAGCGCTCCAAACAAAAGACAATGAAAAAAATGGACCACGGGAGTAATTATATAATTTTGGCAAAACATCAATTTACTTTAGGGGAAGACAGCATCCTAATAGTGCACTGTGCACCCGTCAACTTTCCAAATTCCCAAGAGGCTGAAACTAGAGATCTGTATATAATGACTAGATGCTCATCATGCCCATAATGACTATTATTCCCCCCCATAGAAACACATTGGGCTTATTCTGGAGAGACTTCCTCTCTGCTGTAACTATCTCACTGGAGAAAGCATTCGAGCCAAACAGCACCCCTCTATGTTACTATATCTCTCTGATTATGTCTGGCCAGAAATAGTATCACAGAGAACACAGAGGAGGCAGAGGACACAGAGGAGACAGACAGAGGAGACAGACAGAGGACCCAGAGGAGGCAGAGGAGACAGAGGACACAGAGGATGCAGACAGAGGACCCAGAGGAGGCAGACAGAGGATCCAGAGGAGGCAGAGGACACAGACAGAGGACCCAGAGGAGGCAGACAGAGGAGACGGAGGACACAGACAGAGGACACAGAGGAGGCAGAGGACACAGACAGAGGACCCAGAGGAGGCAGACAGAGGACCCAGAGGACACTGACAGAGGACACAGAGGAGCTAGACAGAGGACACAGAGGAGACAGAGGACACAGACAGAGGACACAGAGGACACAGACAGAGGAGACAGAGGACACAGACAGAGGACACAGAGGAGGCAGAGGAGACAGAAGACACAGAGGGAACAGAGGAGACAGAGAGGTGCTGTTTCTGTCACTCAGATGCTTTATCTGAGATTGATGGGTCTTTGTGTCAGCGCGCGTCTCGGTCAAAATGATAATGATAAATGATCAATATTTTAATATTTAATTTGGACGGGAAAGGGGGTACGGTAGTGTGGGCCAGGCCCACTAAGGCACGGCCCATAATGCCGGCCCTGCTGGTGCATGCAAACGTATCAACAACTAAACAGAACAGAAAGTTATTCACTATTTAAAAAGACTTGTTGTATATGAACTAAACACTACAGCAGGAACACACACTGCCGTTATTTAGTGTTGTGTTGTGAGTGGCACAGAGTGTGCAGACTCAGTGTTGTGTGTTAAGCAAAGCGTTGATATACACACACTCTGTTCTGTATTCAATTACACAAATGGCAGAGACAGAAGCATGCAGACACACACATGCCTCAGTCCATAGAGCTACATTATACACCATGTCATGTAGTGTAGTAGCATCAGTTATAACAGCAGTACGTAGTGTTATGACAGGTCATAGCCTGCCAGCTGGATATGCAGTGTCCTTATAGGACGGTTGTCTGTCTGTGGGGTCAGGGGTGAGAGGTCATACAGGGGTCTCCTTGCTCTTCAGATCGGGGGCACTAAACTGCCTCTTCATGCGAGGGGGGGTGCTGTACCCCTCCTGGAACCACCCGGCACCCCCTCCTCTTCCCTGCGGAGGCATGTGGCCCCCTGGTGGAGGGTTGTGGTTGCGTGGCAGGCTGCTGCTGTGGTAGAGCTGTTGGTGAGGAGGGATGTAGTAGGGGTGATGGTACCCTCCTCTGTCTCCCCCTTCTCCCCCCTGCAGAAACCTCCCCCCTCCTCCTCTCTGATCCCTCTCTCCTCCTCTTCCCTCCATCCCTCCTCCTCCGCGATAACGCGGTCGCCCCTGGTGACCACCTCCGTTGTTGTTGGGGTTGCCGTGGTAGTTGTTTCCCTGGTGATTGTTGTTGTTGCCCTGCGGGGAGCTGTCCAGGGAGTTCCGCCTATATCGCCACGGAGGCGGCCCCTGCTGTTGCCCGGGAACTGGGAAGTGTGGGTTCCCATGGTTACTGTTGCTACGATGCTGTTGCGGTTGTTGCCAGGTGCGGTGTGGGGAGGGGGTGTGGCCTCTCGGGACCATCTGGAAGGGGAGTGGGAGGAGAGCAGCAGGAGGAGGGGAGGGAGTTGCTTTACCACCTCCCCCCTCTGCCCGCTCCTCCCACTCCCCTTCCAGCCCCCCCTCCCCCAGCATCATCAGGGCAGTGGCAGGGCTCCAGGAGAGACGGTGGTGGGGGTTGCTCTTGAAGGGGAACTTGAGTTTACAGTCCTGTGGGGGATGAAGGCCGGTCCCGGGAGGTGGACCACAGGGGGTGCACTGGGACCAGAGGGGTGTTGGGGGTTGGGGAGTTCTGGTTGTTCTGGAGGAGGAGAAGAAAGATAGAACGCTTTATATTCTGCGCCACAGGGACTATACTACAGGGCCCCCTGGTGGAGCTGCATCACAGGGACTAAACTACAGAGGGTGTAGTGTATTCTAACCTGTCTGAGTCTTTTAGTAATATTCTGTTGTTGAAGGTTCTGTAGTCGGGTCTGTTCCTGTTTCAGCCACCTCATCCTCCCTCGTCTAAAGGCTGGGTCGTCTGTCATCAGCTTAACTACTCTCTTCTCATTGGGTGGATTGGGCTGTCCGTCATCGGCCCCGTCACCATCACATTGGGAACCGCCCCCTTCCTCGTCGTCATTTTCCATGTCCTCCTCCTGAGAAGAGATGAGAGAGAGCGAGGGAGGAGAGAGAGTTTCAGTTGGCTGCAGCTAGCGACTGGAACGAGCTGCAACAAGCACTCAAACTGGACAGTTTTATCTCCATCTCTTCATTCAAAGACTCAATCATGGACACTCTTACTGACAGTTGTGGCTGCTTTGTGTGATGTATTGTTGTCTCTACCTTCTGGCCCTTTGTGCTGTTGTCTGTGCCCAATAATGTTTGTAACATGTTGTGCTGCTACCATGTTGTGTTGCTACCATGTTGTTGTCATGTTGTGTTGCTACCATGTTGTTGTCATGTTTTGTTGCTACCATGTTGTTGTCATGTTGTGTTGCTACCATGTTGTGTTGCTACCATGTTGTTGTCATGTTTTGTTGCTACCATGTTGTTGTCATGTTGTGTTGCTACCATGTTGTGTTGCTACCATGTTGTTCTCATGTTTTGTTGGTACCATGTTGTGTTGCTACCATGTTGTTGTCATGTTTTGTTGCTACAATGTTGTGTTGCTACCATGTTGTTGTCATGTGTTGCTACCATGTTGTGTTGCTACCATGTTGTGTTGCTACCATGTTGTTGTCATGTTGTGTTGCTACCATGTTGTGTTGCTACCATGTTGTTCTCATGTTTTGTTGGTACCATGTTGTGTTGCTACCATGTTGTTGTCATGTTTTGTTGCTACCATGTTGTGTTGCTACCATGTTGTGTTGCTACCATGTTGTGTTGCTACCATGTTGTTGTCATGTTGTGTTGCTACCATGTTGTGTTGCTACCATGTTGTTGTCATGATGTGTTGTTACCATGTTGATCTCATGTTTTGTTGGTACCATGTTGTGTTGCTACCATGTTGTTGTCATGTTTTGTTGCTACCATGTTGTTGTCATGATGTGTTGCTACCATGTTGTTCTCATGTTTTGTTGGTACCATGTTGTGTTGCTACCATGTTGTTGTCATGTTTTGTTGCTACCATGTTGTTGTCATGTTGTGTTGCTACCATGTTGTTGTCATGTTTTGTTGCTACCGTGTTGTGTTGCTACCATGTTGTTGTCATGTTGTGTTGCTACCATGTTGTTGTCATGTTTTGTGTTGCTACCATGTTGTTGTCATGTTTTGTGTTGCTACCATGTGTTGCTACCATGTTGTTGTCATGTTTTGTTGCTACCATGTTGTGTTGCTACCATGTTGTTGTCATGTTGTGTTGCTACCATGTTGTGTTGCTACCATGTTGTTGTCATGTTTTGTTGCTACCATGTTGTGTTGCTACCATGTTGTTGTCATGTTGTGTTGCTACCATGTTGTGTTGCTACCATGTTGTTGTCATGTTTTGTTGCTACCATGTTGTTGTCATGTTGTGTTGCTACCATGTTGTGCTGCTACCATGTTGTTGTCATGTTTTGTTGCTACCATGTTGTGTTGCTACCATGTTGTTGTCATGTTTTGTTGCTACCATGTTGTGTTGCTACCATGTTGTTGTCATGTTGTGTTGCTACCATGTTGTTGTCATGTTTTGTTGCTACCATGTTGTGTTGCTACCATGTTGTTGTCATGTTTTGTTGCTACCATGTTGTTGTCATGTTGTGTTGCTACCATGTTGTGTTGCTACCATGTTGTTGTCATGTTTTGTTGCTACCATGTTGTTGTCATGTTGTGTTGCTACCATGTTGTGTTGCTACCATGTTGTTCTCATGTTTTGTTGGTACCATGTTGTGTTGCTACCATGTTGTTGTCATGTTTTGTTTCTACCATGTTGTGTTGCTACCATGTTGTTGTCATGTGTTGCTACCATGTTGTGTTGCTACCATGTTGTGTTGCTACCATGTTGTTGTCATGTTGTGTTGCTACCATGTTGTGTTGCTACCATGTTGTTCTCATGTTTTGTTGGTACCATGTTGTGTTGCTACCATGTTGTTGTCATGTTTTGTTGCTACCATGTTGTGTTGCTACCATGTTGTGTTGCTACCATGTTGTGTTTCTACCATGTTGTTGTCATGTTGTGTTGCTACCATGTTGTGTTGCTACCATGTTGTTGTCATGTTTTGTTGCTACCATGTTGTTGTCATGATGTGTTGTTACCATGTTGATCTCATGTTTTGTTGGTACCATGTTGTGTTGCTACCATGTTGTTGTCATGTTTTGTTGCTACCATGTTGTTGTCATGATGTGTTGCTACACCATGTTGTTCTCATGTTTTGTTGGTACCATGTTGTGTTGCTACCATGTTGTTGTCATGTTTTGTTGCTACCATGTTGTTGTCATGTTGTGTTGCTACCATGTTGTTGTCATGTTTTGTTGCTACCGTGTTGGGTTGCTACCATGTTGTTGTCATGTTGTGTTGCTACCATGTTGTTGTCATGTTTTTAGGTTGCTACCATGTTTGTTGTCATGTTTTTGTGTTGCTACCATGTGTTGCTACCATGTTGTTGTCATGTTTTGTTGCTACCATGTTCATTATTTGCTACCATGTTGTTGTCATGTTGTGTTGCTACCATGTTGTGGTTGCTACCATGTTGTTGTCATGTTTTGTTGCTACCATGTTGTGTTGCTACCATGTTGTTGTCATGTTGTGTTGCTACCCATGTTGTGTTGCTACCATGTTGTTGTCATGTTTTGTTGCTACCATGTTGTTGTCATGTTGTGTTGCTACCATGTTGTGCTACCATGTTGTTGTCATGTCTTTATTGCTACCATGTCAGTGTTGCTACCCATGTTGTTGTCATGTTTTATTGCTACCATGTTGTGTTGCTACCATGTTGTTGTCATGTTGTGTTGCTACCATGTTGTTGTCATGTTGTGTTGCTACCATGTTGTCACCATGTTGTGTTGCTACCCATGTTGTTGTCATGTTTTGTTGCTACCATGTTGTTGTCATGTTGTGTTGCTACCATGTTGTGTTGCTACCATGTTGTTGTCTGTTTCATGTTTTGTTGCTACCATGTTGTTGTCATATTTGTGTTGCTACCATGTTGTGTTGCTACCATGTTGTTCTCATGTTTTGTTGGTACCATGTTGTTGTCATGTTTTGTTGCTACCATGTTGTGTTGCTACCATGTTGTTGTCATGTGTTGCTACCATGTTGTGTTGCTACCATGTTGTTGTCATGTTTTGTTGCTACCATGTTGTTGTCATGTTGTGTTGCTACCATGTTGTGTTGCTACCATGTTGTTGTCATGTTTTGTTGCTACCATGTTGTTGTCATGTTTTGTTGCTACCATGTTGTGTTGCTACCCATGTTGTTGTCATGTGTTGCTACCATGTTGTGTTGCTACCCATGTTGTGTTGCTACCATGTTGTTGTCATGTTGTGTTGCTACCCATGTTTGTGGTTGCTACCCATGTTGTTCCTCATGTTTTGTTGGTACCATGTCAGGTTGCTACCATGTTGTTGTCATGTTTTATTGCTACCATGTTGTGTTGCTACCCATGTCAGGTTGCTACCCATGTTGTGTTTCTACCATGTTGTTTGTCATGTTGTGTTGCTACCATGTTGTGTTGCTACCATGTTGTTGTCTTCATGTTTTGTTGCCACCATGTTGTTGTCATGATGTGTTGTTTACCCATGTTGATCTCATGTTTTGTTGGTACCATGTTGTGTTGCTACCATGTTGTTGTCATGTTCTTGTTGCTACCATGTTGTTGTCATGATGTGTTGCTACCATGTTGTTCCCATGTTTTGTTGGCACCATGTTGTGTTGCTACCATGTTGTTGTCATGTTTTGTTGCCACCATGTTGTTGTCATGTTGTGTTTGCTACCATGTTGTTGTCATGTTTTATTGCCACCGCAGTGTTGTGTTGCTACCATGTTGTTGTCATGTTTGTCATGTTGTGTTGCTACAATGTTGTTGTCATGTTGTGTTGCTACCATGTTGTGTTGCTACCATGTTGTGTTGCTACCCATGTTTGTTGTCATGTTGTGTTGCTACCATGTTGTGTTGCTACCATGTTGTTGTCATGTTTTGTTGCTACCCATGTTGTTGTCATGATGTGTTGTTACCATGTTGATCCCATGTTTTGTTGGTACCATGTCAGGTTGCTACCATGTTGTTGTCATGTTTTGTTGCCACCATGTTGTTGTCATGATGTGTTGCTACCATGTTGTTCCCTATGTTTTGTTGGTACCATGTCAGGTTGCTACCATGTTGTTGTCATGTTTTGTTGCTACCATGTTGTTGTCAAGTGTTTGTGTTGCTCACCATGTTGTTGTCATGTTTTGTTGCCACCTGTTGTGTTGCTACCATGTTGTTGTGTCATGTTGTGTTGCTACCCATGTTGTTGTCATGTTCTTGTGTTGCTACCATGTTGTTGTCATGTTTGTGCTGCTACCATGTGTTGCTACCATGTTGTTGTCATGTTTTGTTTGCCACCATGTTGTGTTGCTACCATGTTGTTGTCATGTCAGGTTGCTACCATGTTGTGGTTGCTACCATGTTGTTGTCATGTTTTGTTGCTACCATGTTGTGTTGCTACCATGTTGTTGTCATGTTGTGTTGCTACCATGTTGTGTTGCTACCCATGTTGTTGTCATGTTTTGTTGCTACCATGTTGTTGTCATGTTTGTGTTGCTACCATGTTGTGCTGCTACCATGTTGTTTGTCATGTCTTTGTTGCTACCATGTTGTGTTGCTACCATGTTGTTGTCATGTTTTGTTGCTACCATGTTGTGTTGCTACCATGTTGTTGTCATGTTGTGTTGCTACCATGTTGTTGTCATGGTTTTATTTGCTACCATGTTGTGTTGCTACCATGTTGCTTGTCATGTTTTGTTGCTACCATGTTGTTGTCATGTCAGGTTGCTACCATGTTGTGTTGCTACCATGTTGTTGTCATGGTTTTGTTGCTACCATGTTGTTGTCATGTTTGTGTTGCTACCATGTTGTTCAGGTTGCTACCCATGTTGTTCCCATGTTTTGTTGGTACCCATGTCTCAGGTTGCTACCATGTTGTTGTCATGTCTTGTTTCTACCCATGTCAGGTTGCTACCATGTTGTTGTCATGTGTTGCTACCATGTTGTGTTGCTACCATGTTGTGTTGCTACCATGTTGCTACCATGTTGTGTTGCTACCATGTTGTTCTCATGTTTTGTTGGTACCATGTTGTGTTGCTACCATGTTGTTGTCATGTTTTGTTGCTACCATGTTGTGTTGCTACCATGTTGTGTTGCTACCATGTTGTGTTTCTACCATGTTGTTGTCATGTTGTGTTGCTACCATGTTGTGTTGCTACCATGTTGTTGTCATGTTTTGTTGCTACCATGTTGTTGTCATGATGTGTTATTACTCATGTTGATCCTCATGTTTTGTTGGTACCATGTTGTGTTGCTACCATGTTGTTGTCATGTTTTGTTGCTACCATGTTGTTGTCATGATGTGTTGCCACCCATGTTGTTTCTCATGTCTTTGTTGGTACCATGTTGTGTTGCTACCATGTTGTTGTCATGTCTTATTGCTACCCATGTTGTTGTCATGTTGTGTTGCTACCATGTTGTTTGTCATGGTTTTGTTGCACCGTGTTGTGTTGCTACCCATGTTGTTGTCATGTTGTGTTGCTACCATGTTGTTGTCATGTTTTTGTGTTGCTACCATGTTGTTGTCATGTTTTTAGGTTGCTACCATGTGTTGCTACCATGTTGTTGTCATGTTTTATTGCTCACCATGTTGTGTTGCTACCATGTTGTTGTCATGTCAGTGTTGCTACCATGTTGTGTTGCTACCATGTTGTTGTCATGTTTCTTATTTGCCACCATGTTGTGTTGCCACCATGTTGTTGTCATGTTTGTGTTGCTACCCATGTTGTGTTGCTACCATGTTGTCATGTTTTGTTGCTACCATGTTGTTGTCATGTTGTGTTGCCACCATGTTGTGCTGCTACCATGTTGTTGTCATGTCTTTATTGCTACCATGTCAGGTTGCTACACCATGTTGTTGTCATGCCTTTTGTTGCCACCCATGTTAGTGGCTACCATGTTGTTGTCATGTTGTGTTGCTACCCATGTTGTTGTTTCATGTTTTGTTGCTACCATGTTGTGTTGCTACCATGTTGTTGTCATGTTTTGTTGCTACCATGTTGTGTTGCTACCATGTTGTTTTCATGTCCAGGTTGCTACCCATGTTGTTGTCATGTTGTGTTGCTACCATGTTGTTGTCATGTTTTGTTGCTACCATGTTGTGTTGCTACCATGTTGTTGTCATGTGTTGCTACCATGTTGTCATGTTTTGTTGCTACCATGTTGTTGTCATGTTGCTACCATGTTGTTGTCATGTTTTGTGTTGCTACCATGTTGTGTTGCTACCATGTTGTTATGTTGTGTTGCTACCATGTTGTGTTGATACCATGTTGTTGTCATGTTTTGTTGCTACCATGTTGTGCTGCTACCATGTTGTCATGTTGTGTTGCTACCATGTTGTTGTCACAAGCCAGGTTGCTACCCATGTTGGTTGTCATGTTTTGTGCTTCCACCATGTCAGTGTTGCTACCATGTTTTGTTTCTACCATGTTGTTGTCATGTTTTGCTGCTACCATGTTGTTGTCATGTTGTGTTGCTACCATGTTGTTGTCATGTTTTGTGCTGCTACCATGTTGTTATGTTGTGTTGCTACCATGTTGTTGTCATGTTTTGTTGCTACCATGTTGTCATGTTTTGTGCTGCTACCATGTTGTTATGTTGTGTTGCTACCATTTTGTGTCTCTACCATGTTGTGTTGCTACCATGTTGTTGTCATGTTTTGTTGCTACCATGTTGTTGTCATGTTGTGTGCTGCTACCATGTTGTGTTGCTACCATGTTGTGGTGCGACCATGTTGTTGTTATGTTGTGTTGCTACTATGTTGTTATGTTTTGTTGCTACCATGTTGTGTTGCTACCATGTTGTTGTCATGTTGTTTTGCTACCATGTTTTGTGTTTCTACCATGTTGTGTTTCTACCATGTTGTGTTGCTACCATGTTGTCATGTTGTGTTGCTACCATGTTGTCATGTTGTTATTTGCTACTCATGTCAGGTTTGCTACCATGTTGTTGTCATGTTTTGTTGCTACCATGTTGTTGTCATGTTTTGTGTTGCTACCATGTGTTGCTACCATGTTGTTGTCATGTTGTTCTGCTACCATGTTGTGTTGCTACCATGTTGTGTTGCTACCACGTTGTTGTCATGTTGTGTTGCTACCATGTTGTGTTGCTACATGTTGTTATGTTGTGTTGCTACCATGTTGTGGTGCTACCATGTTGTTGTTATGTTGTGTTGCTACCATGTTGTTATTCTACCATGTTGTGTTGCTACCATGTTGTTGTCATGTTTTGTTGCTACCATGTTGTGGTGCTACCATGTTGTTGTCATGTTTTGTTGCTACCATGTTGTGTTGCTACCATGTTGTGTTGCTACCATGCTGTGTTGCTACCATGTTGTTGTCATGTTTTGTTGCTACCATGTTGTTGTCATGTTTTGTTGCTACCATGTTGTGTTGCTACCATGTTGTTGTCATGTTGTTCTGCTACCATGTTTTGTGTTTCTACCATGTTGTATTGCTTCCATGTTGTGTTGCTACCATGTTGTGATGCTACCATGTTTTGTGTTGCTACCATGTTTTGTGTTGCTACCATGTTGTGTTGCTACCATGCTGTTGTCATGTTTTGTTGCTACCATGTTGTTGTCATGTTTTGTTGCTACCATGTTGTGTTGCTACCATGTTGTTGTCATGTTGTGATGCTACCTTGTTGTGCTGCTACCATGCTGTGTTGTTGTCTTAGGTCTCTCTTTATGCAGTGTTGTGGTGTCTCTTGTCGTGATGTGTGATTTGTCCTATATTTATATTGTATTTTAATCCCAACTCCATCCCCGCAGGAGGCCTTTTGCCTTTTGGTAAATAAGAATTTGTTCTTAACTGACTTGCCTAGTTAAATAAAGGTTAAATAAACATTTTTAAAAGTATGGTGTCCAGTGTGTTGGTGTGGTGTCCAGTGTGTTGGTGTGGTGTCCAGTGTGTTGGTGTGGTGTCCAGTGTGATGGTGTGGTGTCCAGTGTGATGGTGTGGTGTCCAGTGTGATGGTGTGGTGTCCAGTGTGTTGTCCAGTGTGATGGTGTGGTGTCCAGTGTGATGGTGTGGTGTCCAGTGTGATGGTGTGGTGTCCAGTGTGTTGGTGTGGTGTCCAGTGTGATGGTGTGGTGTCCAGTGTGATGGTGTGGTGTCCAGTGTGATGGTGTGGTGTCCAGTGTGTTGGTGTGGTGTCCAGTGTGTCTCTCTACCTGTCCAGTAGGTATAATGCTCTCCATCTTGACCATCCTGTCTCTCAGAGCTTTGATCTCTTCATCCTTCACAAACAATCACAATTAGAATCAGAATCACAAACAATCACAAACAATCACAATTAGAAACAGAATCACAAACAATCCCAATTAGAATCAGAATCACAAACAATCACAATTAGAATCAGAATCAGTACTGCTATGCAATAAATGTTACTAGGGATTTATCTTGGTGTTGCACTACAACCATCCACATGAGAGAGAGAGACACAGAGAGAGAGAGAGAGACGCAGAGAGAGAGAGACACAGAGAGAGAGACGCAGAGAGAGAGAGACGCAGAGAGAGAGAGACGCAGAGAGAGAGAGAGAGACACAGAGAGAGAGAGAGAGAGAGAGAGAGAGAGAGACACAGAGAGAGAGAGAGAGAGAGAGAGAGAGAGAGAGAGAGAGAGACACAGAGAGAGAGACAGAGAGAGAAAGACACAGAGAGAGAGAGACACAGAGAGACAGAGAGAGAGAGAGAGACACAGAGAGAGAGAGAGAGAGAGAGAGAGAGAGAGAGACATACCTTCATATTATTCTGAATCTTTACTTCCTGTAGAACATCCGTCAGCCTATCAATATGAGCCTTCAGGTCGTACACACCCCCAGGCCCTGGCGCCGCCCCTCCTCCTCCCTCCTCCACCTCCTCCCTCCTGTCCTCCCCTATCCCCACGGTGCCCCAGACATCCTGTGCTACAGCCCTCCAGCTGTCTGCCTCCGTGCTGTCTTTCTTAGAATACATCCTGGTCAACTCCTTCATCTTGACAATGGACAGTGCCTCAATCTCTTGCCGAGAGTGGCGGAAATCACCCAAGGCAACCTATAGGGAGAGACACAGAGTCCAGGGTTAATATGTATCTATTCAAGACCCCAGAGTTAATATGTATCTATTCAACCCCCCCAGAGTTAATATGTATCTATTCAACCCCCCAGAGTTAATATGTATCTATTCAAGACCCCCAGAGTTAATATGTATCTATTCAACTCCCCAGAGTTAATATGTATCTATTCAACCCCCCAGAGTTAATATGTATCTATTCAACCCCTCAGAGTTAATATGTATCTATTCAACTCCCCAGAGTTAATATGTATCTATTCAACTCCCCAGAGTTAATATGTACTCTCCATTCAACCCCCCAGAGTTAATATGTATCTATTCAACCCCCAGAGTTAATATGTATCTATTCAACCCCCAGAGTTAATATGTATCTATTCAACCCCAGAGTTAATATGTATCTATTCAACTCCCCCAGAGTTAATATGTATCTATTCAAGACTCCCAGAGTTAATATGTATCTATTCAACTCCCCCCAGAGTTAATATGTATCTATTCAACCCCCCAGTGGTTAATATGTATCTATTCAACTCCCCAGGGTTAATATGTATCCTATTCAACTCCCCAGAGTTAATATGTATCTATTCAACCCCCCAGAGTTAATATGTATCTATTCAACCCCCCAGAGTTAATATGTATCTATTCAACCCCCCAGAGTTAATATGTATATATTCAACCCCCCAGAGTTAATATGTATCTATTCAACCCCCAGGGTTAATATGTATCTATTCAACCCCCAGGGTTAATATGTATCTATTCAACCCCCCAGAGTTAATATGTATCTATTCAACCCCCCCAGAGTTAATATGTATCTATTCAACCCCCCAGAGTTAATATGTATCTATTCAACCCCCAGAGTTAATATGTATATATTCAACCCCCCAGAGTTAATATGTATCTATTCAACTCCCGAGTTAATATGTATCTATTCAACCCCCCAGAGTTAATATGTATCTATTCAACCCCCCAGAGTTAATATGTATCTATTCAACTCCCCAGGGTTAATATGTATCTATTCAACCCCCCAAGAGTTAATAAGCATCTATTCAACTCCCCAGAGTTAATGTATCTATTCAACCCCCCAGAGTTAATGTATCTATTCAACCCCCCCAGAGTTAATGTATCTATTCAACCTCCCAGAGTTAATGTATCTATTCAACCCTCCCCCAGAGTTAATATGTATCTATTCAACCCCCAGAGTTAATATGTATCTATTCAACTCCCCCAGAGTTAATATGTATCTATTCAACTCCCCCTAGAGTTAATATGTATCTATTCAACCCCCCCCAGAGTTAATATGTATCTATTCAACCCCTCCAGAGTTAATATGTATCTATTCAACCCCCCCCCCAGAGTTAATATGTATCTATTCAACCTCCCAGAGTTAATATGTATCTATTCAAACCTCTCAGAGTTAATATGTATCTATTCAACCTCCCCAGAGTTAATATGTATCTATTCAACCTCCCCAGAGTTAATATGTATCTATTCAACCCCCCAGAGTTAATATGTATCTATTCAACTCCCCCAGAGTTAATATGTATCTATTCAACCCTCAGAGTTAATATGTATCTATTCAACCCCCCAGAGTTAATATGTATCTATTCAACCCCCCAGAGTTAATATGTATCTATTCAACCTCTCAGAGTTAATATGTATCTATTCAACCCCCCAGAGTTAATATGTATCTATTCAACTCCCCAGAGTTAATATGTATCTATTCAACCTCCCCCAGAGTTAATATGTATCTATTCAACCCCCCAGAGTTAATATGTATCTATTCAACTCCCCCCCAGAGTTAATATGTATCTATTCAACCCCCCCAGAGTTAATATGTATCTATTCAACTCCCCCCCAGAGTTAATATGTATCTATTCAACTCCCCAGGTTAATATGTATCTATTCAACCCCCCAAGAGTTAATAAGCATCTATTCAACCCCCCAGAGTTAATGTATCTATTCAACCCCCCCAGAGTTAATGTATCTATTCAACCCCCAGAGTTAATGTATCTATTCAACCCCCAGAGTTAATGTATCTATTCAACCCCCAGAGTTAATATGTATCTATTCAACCCCCCAGAGTTAATATGTATCTATTCAACCCCCAGAGTTAATATGTATCTATTCAACCCCCCAGAGTTAATATGTATCTATTCAACCCCCCTAGA
This sequence comes from Brachymystax lenok tsinlingensis, assembly GCA_030435695.1. Classification (NCBI taxonomy): domain Eukaryota; kingdom Metazoa; phylum Chordata; class Actinopteri; order Salmoniformes; family Salmonidae; genus Brachymystax; species Brachymystax lenok. The sequence continues at coordinate 989,665 of CM059811.1, read as the reverse complement.
GTTAATATGTATCTATTCAACCCCCCAGAGTTAATATGTATCTATTCAACCCCCAGAGTTAATATGTATCTATTCAACCCCCAGAGTTAATATGTATCTATTCAACCAGAGTTAATATGTATCTATTCAAACCCCCCCAGAGTTAATATGTATCTATTCAACCCCCCAGAGTTAATATGTATCTATTCAACCCCCCAGAGTTAATATGTATCTATTCAACCTCCCAGAGTTAATATGTATCTATTCAACCCCCCAGAGTTAATATGTATCTATTCAACTCCCCAGAGTTAATATGTATCTATTCAACCCCCAGAGTTAATATGTATCTATTCAACCCCCCAGAGTTAATATGTATCTATTCAACCCCTCAGAGTTAATATGTATCTATTCAACTCCCCAGAGTTAATATGTATCTATTCAACCTACAGAGTTAATATGTATCTATTCAACTCCCCTGCAGAGTTAATATGTATCTATTCAACCCCCCCAGAGTTAATATGTATCTATTCAACCCCCAGAGTTAATATGTATCTATTCCAACCCCCAGAGTTAATATGTATCTATTCAACCCCCAGAGTTAATATGTATCTATTCAACCCCTCAGAGTTAATATGTATCTATTCAACCCCCCAGAGTTAATATGTATCTATTCAACCCCCCAGAGTTAATATGTATCTATTCAACCCCCTAGAGTTAATATGTATCTATTCAACCCCCCCAGAGTTAATATGTATCTATTCAACCCCCAGAGTTAATATGTATCTATTCAACCCCCAGAGTTAATATGTATCTATTCAACCCCCAGAGTTAATATGTATCTATTCAACCCCCCCAGAGTTAATATGTATCTATTCAACCCCCCAGAGTTAATATGTATCTATTCAACTCCCCCAGAGTTAATATGTACTCTATTCAACTCCCCCAGAGTTAATATGTATCTATTCAACCCCCCAGAGTTAATATGTATCTATTCAACCCCCCCCAGAGTTAATATGTATCTATTCAACTCCCCCAGAGTTAATATGTATCTATTCAACCCCCCAGAGTTAATATGTATCTATTCAACCCCCCAGAGTTAATATGTATCTATTCAACCCCCAGAGTTAATATGTATCTATTCAACCCCCAGAGTTAATATGTATCTATTCAACCCTCCCAGAGTTAATATGTATCTATTCAACCCCCAGAGTTAATATGTATCTATTCAACCCCCAGAGTTAATATGTATCTATTCAACTCCCCCAGAGTTAATATGTATCTATTCAACCCCCCAGAGTTAATATGTATCTATTCAACTCCCCCAGAGTTAATATGTATCTATTCAACCCCCCAGAGTTAATATGTATCTATTCAACCCCCAGAGTTAATATGTATCTATTCAACCCCCAGAGTTAATATGTATCTATTCAACCCCCAGAGTTAATATGTATCTATTCAACCTCTCAGAGTTAATATGTATCTATTCAACCCCCCAGAGTTAATATGTATCTATTCAACCCCTCAGAGTTAATATGTATCTATTCAACCCCCCCCAGAGTTAATATGTATCTATTCAACCCCCCAGAGTTAATATGTGTCTATTCAACCTCTCCCAGAGTTAATATGTATCTATTCAACCCCCCCAGAGTTAATATGTATCTATTCAACCCCCCAGAGTTAATATGTATCTATTCAACCCCCCCCCAGAGTTAATATTATGTATCTATTCAACCCCCCAGAGTTAATATGTATCTATTCAACTCCCCAGAGTTAATATGTATCTATTCAACCCCCAGAGTTAATATGTATCTATTCAACCCCCCAGAGTTAATATGTATCTATTCAACCCCCAGAGTTAATATGTATCTATTCAACTCCCCAGAGTTAATATGTATCTATTCAACTCCCCAGAGTTAATATGTATCTATTCAACTCCCCCAGAGTTAATATGTATCTATTCAACCCCCCCCAGAGTTAATATGTATCTATTCAACTCCCCAGAGTTAATATGTATCTATTCAACTCCCCCAGAGTTAATATGTATCTATTCAACCTCTCCCAGAGTTACATATGTATCTATTCAACTCCCCCAGAGTTAATATGTATCTATTCAACCCCCCCCAGAGTTAATATGTATCTATTCAACCCCCCTCAGAGTTAATATGTATCTATTCAACCCCCCAGAGTTAATATGTATCTATTCAACCCCCAGAGTTAATATGTATCTATTCAACTCCCCCAGAGTTAATATGTATCTATTCAACCCCCCCAGAGTTAATATGTATCTATTCAACCTCCCAGAGTTAATATGTATCTATTCAACTCCCCCCAGATTGTTAATATGTATCTATTCAACCCCCCAGAGTTAATATGTATCTATTCAACCCCCCAGAGTTAATATGTATCTATTCAACCCCCAGAGTTAATATGTATCTATTCAACCCCCCAGAGTTAATATGTATCTATTCAACCCCCAGAGTTAATATGTATCTATTCAACCCCTCAGAGTTAATATGTATCTATTCAACTCCCTCAGAGTTAATATGTATCTATTCAACCCCTAGAGTTAATATGTATCTATTCAACCCCCCAGAGTTAATATGTATCTATTCAACCCCTCAGAGTTAATATGTATCTATTCAACCCCCCCAGAGTTAATATGTATCTATTCAACTCCCCCAGAGTTAATATGTATCTATTCAACCCCCCAGAGTTAATATGTATCTATTCAACCCCCTCAGAGTTAATATGTATCTATTCAACCCCCAGAGTTAATATGTATCTATTCAACCCCCAGAGTTAATATGTATCTACTCAACCCCCAGAGTTAATATGTATCTATTCAACCCCCCCCAGAGTTAATATGTATCTATTCAACCCCCAGAGTTAATATGTATCTATTCAACCCCTCAGAGTTAATATGTATCTATTCAACCCCCCAGAGTTAATATGTATCTATTCAACCCCCCAGAGTTAATATGTATCTATTCAACTCCCCCAGAGTTAATATGTATCTATTCAACCCCCAGAGTTAATATGTATCTATTCAACCCCCAGAGTTAATATGTATCTATTCAACCTCCCTCTAGAGTTAATATGTATCTATTCAACCCCCCAGAGTTAATATGTATCTATTCAACCCCCAGAGTTAATATGTATCTATTCAACCCCCCCAGAGTTAATATGTATCTATTCAACCCCCAGAGTTAATATGTATCTATTCAACCCCCAGAGTTAATATGTATCTATTCAACCCCCCAGAGTTAATATGTGTCTATTCAACCCCCAGAGTTAATATGTGTCTATTCAACCCCCCAGAGTTAATATGTATCTATTCAACCCCCCAGAGTTAATATGTATCTATTCAACCCCAGAGTTAATATGTATCTATTCAACCCCCCAGAGTTAATATGTATCTATTCAACCCCCCCAGAGTTAATATGTATCTATTCAACCCCCCAGAGTTAATATGCATCTATTCAACCCCCCAGAGTTAATATGTATCTATTCAACCCCCCTCTAGAGTTAATATGCTCTCTATTCAACCTCCCAGAGTTAATATGTATCTATTCAACCCCCCCCAGAGTTAATATGCATCTATTCAAACCCCCCAGAGTTAATATGTATCTATTCAACCTACTCTACATTTTCAAAGTGAAAGAAAGTTAGAAAATAAAATACAATATATATGAAATATCCTAATTGGATAAGGCTCCACCCTGAGTTAATACTTGGTGGAAGAACCAAGAACCTTGGTGGAAGAACCATTACAGCTGTGAATCACTACAGCTGTGAATCACTACAGCTGTGAATCACTACAGCTGTGAATCACTACAGCTGTGAATCACTACAGCTGTGAATCATTTGGAAGAACCTTTGGAAGCCATTACAGCTGTGAATCACTACAGCTGTGAATCATTTGGAAGAACCTTTGGAAGCCATTACAGCTGTGAATCACTACAGCTGTGAATCATTTGGAAGAACCTTTGGAAGCCATTACAGCTGTGAATCATTTAAATTGAGATTCAACTCTGCACAACTTTGATTCCACTCTTGTCGTCTAAATTGCTGAGGCTCATTACATTTGTTTGGGAGTCCTTGATGGACAGCAATATTCAAATGTTATTTCAGATGTTTTCAGCAGAAGTAAGTCAGGACTAAGACTAGACCACTCAGGAACTCACCTTTTAGTTTCAGGTGTAAATCAGGACTAAGACTAGACCACTCAGGAACTCAACAACTTTTAGTTTCAGGTGTAAGACTAGACCACAATCTAGAAGAATGAGGCACAACTGGCCCAGTGTCGTCCGGGTTTGGCCGGTGGAGGCCGTCATTGTAAATAAGAATTTGTTCTTAACTGACTTGCCTAGTTAAATAAAGGTAAAATAAAAAATAAATAAAAAACCTGGTAGCAGATCTCTTTGACAGTAATGTGACTGGGACAGAGCCAGTGGGGTGTAGGGTTGTATTTGGGGTGGTAACAATCCTGTACCTCGTAGCAGATCTCTTTGACCGCCTGCATCCTCAGGTCTCTGATGGTAACCCGCTTGGGGTCTTTGCTGATTCGTCGACGCTGAGGGATCTGATAGACCCTGAGTGGCTCCCGACGTTTACCACTACTGGGCAGGCCACAACGCTTTACTATCGACTGGACCTGCAGAATTACAACATTACAACTTACACACATACAGCACCAGTCAACGCTTTACTATCGACTGGACCTGCAGAATTACAACATTACAACTTACACACATACAGCACCAGTCAACGCTTTACTATCGACTGGACCTGCAGAATTACAACATTACAACTTACACACATACAGCACCAGTCAACGCTTTACTATCGACTGGACCTGCAGAATTACAACATTACAACTTACACACATACAGCACCAGTCAACGCTTTACTATCGACTGGACCTGCAGAATTACAACATTACAACTTACACACATACAGCACCAGTCAACGCTTTACTATCGACTGGACCTGCAGAATTACAACATTACAACTTACACACATACAGCACCAGTCAACAGTTACAACACACCTACTCATTCCAGGGTTTTTCTTTATTTTTACTATTTTTTATATTGTAGAATAATAGTGAAGACATCAAAACTATGAAATAACACATATGAATCATGTAGTAACCAAAAAAAGTGTTAAATCAAAATATATTTTATATTTGAGATTTTTCAAAGTAGCTACTCTTTGCCTTGATGACAGCTTTGCACACTCTTGGCATTCTCTCAACCAGCTTCACCTGGAATGCTTTTCCAACAGTCTTGAAGAAGTTCCCACATATGCTGAGCACTTGTTGTCTGCTTTTCCTTCACTCTGTGGTCCAACTCATCAAACCCTCTCAATTGGGTTGAGGTCGGGTGATTGTGGAGGCCAGGTCATCTGATGCAGCACTCCATCACTCTCCTTCTTGGTAAAATAGCCCTTACACAGCCTGGAGGTGTGTTGGGTCATTGTCCTGTTGAAAAACAAATGATAGTCCCACAAAGCGCAAACAGATGGGATTGCGTTATCGCTGCAGAATGCTGTGGTAGCCATGCTGGTTAAGTGTGCCTTGAATTCTAAATAAATCACAGACAGTGTCACCAGCAAAGCACCCCCACACCATAACACCCCCTCCTCCATGCATCACGGTGGGAACCACACATGCAGAGATCATCCGTTCACCTTCTCTGCTTCTCACAAAGACACGGAGGTTGGAACCAAAAATCTCAAATTTGGACTAATCAAACCACAGGACAGATTTCCATCGGTCTAAAGTCCATTTCTCGTGTTTCTTGGCCCAAGCAAGTCTCTTCTTCTTATTGGTGTCCTTTAGTATTGGTTTCTTTGCAGCAATTCGACCATGAAGGCCTGATTCACACAGTCTCCTCTGAACAGTTGATGTTGAGATGTGTCTGTTACTTTAACTCTGTGAAGCATTTATTTGAGCTGAAATCTGAGGCTGGTAACTCTAATGAATTTATCCTCTGCAACAGAGGTAAATCTGTGTCTTCCTTTCCTGTGGCGGTCCTCATGAGAGCCAGTTTCATTATAGCGCTTGATGGTTTTTGCGACTGCACTTGAAGAAACTTTCAAAGTTCTTGACATTTTCCATATTGACTGACCTTCATGTCTTAAAGTAATGATGGACTGTTGTTTCTCTTTGCTTATTTGAGTTGGTCTTTTCCCAAATAGGTTAATCCACAAATTAACTTTTAACAAGGCACACCTGTTAATTGAATTGCATTCCAGGTGACTACCTCATGAAGCTGGTTGAGAGAATACCAAGAGTGTGTAAAGCAGTCATCAAGGCAAAGGGTGGCTACTTTAAAGAATCTCAAATAATTTAAAATATATTTTGATTTGTTTAACACTTTTTGGTTGGCTACAAGATTCCATTTGTGTTATTTCATAGTTTTGTTGTTTCACTAATATTCTACAATGTAGAAAATAGTACAAATAAAGAAAAACCCTTGAATGAGTAGGTGTGTCGAAACTTTTGACTGGTACTGTAGTTATATAACTATGTGTGTGTGTGTGTGTGTGTGTACCTTGTTAGCAGGTAGTTTCTCTCTGAGTGAAGATATCAGTCTCCAGCTCTCTTCACAGGATCTCTTATCAGAGTCATCTCCACTGTCTGAGTCTGTATACTGAGGAGAGGAGAGGGTTAATCCACACATCATGTTTTACCAGTCTCGGTTGTTCCAGTAACAGGTCAGTCTCCTCCTTCTCTCTCCTGTACTAACCCTAACCCTCAGTCAGTCAGTCTTACCAGTCTCTGTTGTTCCAGTAGCAGGTCAGCCTCCTCCTTCTCTCTCCGGTACTGAATCTCCATGTCCTGCAGTCTGGGAGAGACGGGGTTAACCAGTTGAGTTAACAGACGTTTTGCAGTGTTTCGATACGGTTTTAGTCATCAATAAAGCACGAGGGCAATATTGTATTCATGTAATAGCCCCCCCCAGAAAGCTTTGGCTTTCACTCTGGAATTGTTAATTTATGTCTTTTTCAGCCCATTTGACTGTACAATACAAGTAAAAAACATATCCGATGGTAAAACATAGTGACAATCCTTTTCATACTTTATAATAGGTCCCTGTATACAGGGCTTTCGGAAAGTACTCAGACCCCTTGGATTTCTTCACATTTTGTTACATTACAACCTTATTCTGAAATGGATTAAATCGTTTTCCCCCCTCATCAATCTACACACAATACCCCATAATGACATCACAATGCCCCATAATGACATCACAATACCCCATAATGACATCACAATACCCATAATGACATCACAATACCCCATAATGACATCACAATGCCCCATAATGACAAAGCAAAAAAACTGCAATATCACATTTACATAAGTATTCAGACTTAAGTATTCCCTCTCTCTCCTCCCACCCTCCCTCTCTTCCCTCCATCTCGTTTCTCTCCCCCTCTCCCTATCACTAGTTTGATATTTATCTTGTTTCTCTCCCCCTCCCTATCCTCACCTCTTCATCACTAGTTTGATATCTGGTTTCTCTAGCTGTTCCCTCCCTCCCTATCCTCACCTCTTCATCACTAGTTTGATATCTGGTTTCTCTACCTGTTCCCTCCCTCCCTATCCTCACCTCTTCATCACTAGTTTGATATCTGGTTTCTCTAACAGTTCCTCCTCCCTATCCTCACCTCTTCATCACTAGTTTGATATCTGGTTTCTCTAACAGTTCCCTCCCTCCCTATCCTCACCTCTTCATCACTAGTTTGATATCTGGTTTCTCTAGCTGTTCCCTCCCTCCCTATCCTCACCTCTTCATCACTAGTTTGATATCTGGTTTCTCTAGCTGTTCCCTCCCTCCCTATCCTCACCTCTTCATCACTAGTTTGATATCTGGTTTCTCTAGCAGTTCCCTCCCTCCCTATCCTCACCTCTTCATCACTAGTTTGATATCTGGTTTCTCTAGCAGTTCCACTCCTCCCTATCCTCACCTCTTCATCACTAGTTTGATATCTGGTTTCTCTAGCAGTTCCCTCCTCCCTATCCTCACCTCTTCATCACTAGTTTGATATCTGGTTTCTCTAGCAGTTCCCTCCTCCCTATCCTCACCTCTTCATCACTAGTTTGATATCTGGTTTCTCTAGCAGTTCCCTCCTCCCTATCCTCACCTCTTCATCACTAGTTTGATATCTGGTTTCTCTAGCAGTTCCCTCCCTCCCTATCCCCCACACCTCTTCTCCATCTCCAGTTTGATGTCTATCCCTTGTTTCTCCAGTAGTTCTCGCTGAGCGTAGGTCCAGTCCTCTGGCTCCCCCTGGAGGCCTGTGTTGGCAGTGCAGCCGGTCTCCTGGTGGCTGGGACTGGTACTGCTTCTCTCTCTGTTCTCTCCCAGACGGGCCTGTTCTGGGTGGGTGAACCGGAACACATGGTTCTTCCCCATCACTATGCGGTTACCTGGGGGGAGGGAAGAGGGTCAGACAATAGAATACATATTGAACATGACTACAAATGCACCATCTTGGTCAGGAAGATTTTCATTCTAGGAACTGATCAAATATGATACAAACTTTTTAGATATATGTGGACAGTATGTTGGTTACAAAGCTGGAAGGATTATTTTTCATTTAAAAATGAACTGCCAATATGGCAACATTTTGGAATGCTGTGTTTGTCCAGTAGTGGTAGTAGTAGTAGTGGTAGTAGTAGTAGTAGTGGTAGTAGTGACTGTAAAGCCCAGCAGCAGCAGTGCAGCAGCAGCAGTAGTAGCAGTAGTAGTAGTAGCAGCAGCAGTAGCAGTAGTGACTGCAGCCCTACAGCAGCAGCAGCAGCAGCAAGGCGGCAGCAGTAGCAGCAGCAGTGACTGCAGCCGCAGCAGCAGCAGCAGCAAGGCAGCAGCAGCAGCAAGGCAGCAGCAGCAGCAGCAGCAGCAGCAGCGGCAGCAGTGACCGCGACCGCTAAATCCGTTCCAGCAGCAGCAGCAGCAGCAGCGACCGCCCAGCAGCAGCAGCAGGCAGCAGCAGCAGTAGCAGCAGTGGTAGCAGTAGCAGCAGCAGTAGGACCGTACCAGTTAAAAGGCGTTTAAGCAGCAGGCAGCAGCAGCAGTTACAGCAGCAGTACTAGCATCCAAGCTAAGGCTGCTAGCAGCAGTGGCAGCAGCAGTAAGGACCGCAATGGCCCAGTAGCAGTAGTAGCAGTAGCAGCAGCAGCGTTGCAGCAGCAGCAGCAAGGCAGACAGCAATCCGTTGACTGCAATCTGCTGTTGGCGTTAAGCTGGCAGCAGCAGCAGAGCTCGCAGCAATTCAGCGCTGCTGCAGCAAATAGCAGCTAGGCGGCGACCGCAATCCAAAGGTTGGCGTTGCAGCAGCAGCAGTAGCAGCACCGCGGACTGGCAGCGCTGGCAGCAGTGTTGAGCAAAGCAAACTGACTGCAGCCGCAGCCGCTGCTGGGCAGCAGCAGCAGCAGCAGCAGCAGCTAAGGCAAGGACCGCAGCAGCAGCAGTAGACTGCAAGCCAGCTATGCAGCAGCAGCAGCAACAGAAGCAGCAGCGAGAGAAGCAGTAGCGTATGCAGCTGACTGCAAACCCGTTCCAGCAGAAGAGTAGCAGCAGCAGCAGCAGCAGCAAGCAAGCAGCAGCAGCGAAGCAGCGACCCTGCAATCCGTTGCTGCTAAGCAGCAGCAGCAGCAAGGCAACCGCAGTTACAGTTGCAGGGCAGCTAGCAAGGGCAGCGTTAGCAGCAGCAGCAGCAGCAGCAGCTGAGCAGCGTTGCAGCTGACCGCAAATCCGCTTGCCGCGCTGCTAGCTAGCAGCAGCAGCAGCGTTGCTGAGTTAAGCTAGCAGCAAATTGCAACAGCAGCGACCGCAACCCCGTTAGCCGCTGCTAGGCTTTGCAGCAGCAGGCGTTGCTGAGAGTTTGAACTCACCGCAGGCTGCTGCTAAGGCGCTAAGCTGCTGGGCTAAGGCTAAGCGCGCTGACCGCAAATCCGCTGCTGCAAGCTGCTGCGTTAAGCGCCCAGCAGCAGGCAGCAGCTGTTAAGCGTTGGGTTGTTATGAGCAGCACCGCCCGCTGGGCTAGCGCTGGCTAGCTAAGCAAGCTGTTAATGACCAAAAACTGCTACTGCTAGTAATCCGCTTGCAGCTGCTAAAGCAGTTAGCGCAAGGCAGCTAAGCAGCTTGACCGCAAACGGCTACTGGCTGCTAAGGTTGTTAAGGCTGCTGCTGCTGGGTGCTAGCAATGCTGGCTGACTCGCAAACGTTTGCCGCTGCCGCTAATTGCTAAGGCAGCAGCGTTACGACCGCACCTACGTTGCTGCTGCTGAGCAAGGCTGCTAGCGCTGCTGCTGCTGAGCAGCGCAGCAGCAGCAGTTGACCGTAACCGCTGCAGCTAAGGCTAGCTAGCGTTGCAGCTAGCTGCTAAGGCATAAGGCGGCTTGACCGTAACCCGTTACTGCTGTTGCGTTGCGTTGGGCTAGCTAAGGCTGCTAAGGCGACCGCAACTGCTGGCTAAGCGGCAGCAGCTAAGGCGGCAGCAGCAGCAGTTGGCTAAGGCAGCAGCAAATTGTTAAGCGACTGCGTCGTCTCGCGTTACCCAGCTGCGCGCTGCTAAGGCAGCAGCAGCAGCAGCTGACCTGGCAAATCCCCAGCACAGCGCGGCAGCAGCGCTGCTAAGCAGCTGCTAAGCAGCTAGTAGCGGTTTGCTAGCGTTGCTGTTTAGCAGCAGCTGACCGCAAACTGCGCCAGCTGCAGCCAAGGCAGCAGCAGGCAGCTAAGCAAGCACCGCAGTCCTATGCAGCTGACCGCAATCCGTTGCCAGCTGCTACTCAGCAGCGTAGCAGGCTTGCAGCATGACCACCGCGTTCAGTTAAGGCAGTATTGCGTTAAGCGCGCAAGGCGTTGCTGCGTTGTTAGCTGAGCAGCTAGCAGCTGGACCGCGTCCAGTTGTTACAGCAGGTAAGCAGCAGCAGCAGCAGCGTATGACCGCGTCCGTTACCAGCAGCAAGGCAGCAGCAGCAGCTAGCTGCAGCAGGCAGAGCAGCAGCTAAGCTGCTGACCAGCGTCCGCTGCTGCTGGGCAGCAGCAGCAGCAGCAGGCTGACCGCGTCCAGTTACTGCTAATAGCGCTAAAGCGCGCAGCAGCAGCAGCTAGCTTGACCGTGCGTCCGTTTGGCAGCAGCTAGCAGGACAGCAGCAGCTAAGGCGGCTGCAGGCAGCTGGGTTAGCTGACCGCGTCCGTTAAGGGCTAGCAGCGCAGCAGCAGCAGCAGCTGACCGCATCCGCTAGCAGCTAGCTAGTTGAGCAGCAGGGTTGCAGCTAGCAGCAGCAGCAGCGTTAGTGCAGGTTGCTGACCGCAATCCGCTACTACTATTTGACTGCTGCCAGCAGCAGACAGCAGCCGTAGCCGCAAGCAGCAGCAGCAGCTTTCGCAGCTTAGCAGCAGCAGCAAGGCAGCAGCAGCAGCAGTGACCGCAACTGCTAAGCAGCAGCGGCAGCAGCTGGGAAGGCTTTGCTAAGGTTAGGCAGCAGCAGCAGCAGCAGGTTGCTGACCAGGCGTTCCGTTGCTAGCTGCTAGCTGCTATGCAGCTAAGGCTAAGCAAGGTTTGAGCTAAGCAGCAGCAGCTTGACCGTGCGTCCAGCAGCTGCAGCAGCAGCAGCAGCGTTGTTGTTGCTAAGAGCGAGCAGCAGCAGCAGCAGCAACGCGTCTCGCTGCTGCAGCAGCAGCGCGGCAGCAGCAGCAGCAGCAGCAGCAGCAGCAGCAAGGACTCGCGTCCGTTAAGCTGCAAGGCAGCAGCAGCAGCAGCTAAGGCTAAGCAGCAGCAGCTAGCGGCTGCACTCGCAGCAGTCCGCTGCCAAGGCGCAGCAGCAGCAGCGTATGTTAGCAGCAGCAGCAAGCGACCGCGTCCGTTAAGCTGCTAAGCAGCAGCAGCAGCAGCAGCAGCATGACTGCGTCTGCTGCTGCAGCAGCAGGCAGCAGCAAGGCTAACCGCAATCCAGCAGCAGCAGCAGCAGCATATTTGGCAGCAGCAGCAGCGCAGCAGTGCTTTTAAGGCTTGACCGCGTCTGCTATTACAGCAGCAGCAGCTGGCAGCAGCAGGCAGCAAGGGCTGCCAGCAGCAGCAG